>ML782309.1:183610-308049 GCA_009831015.1 Picea engelmannii | reverse complement strand
TCAAGATCTCCAAGGGATCATTGATAAGCATTCCAAAGTATTTGAAGATATTCCCAAAGGTATTCCACCCACTCGAAATCATGATCATGAAATTCACCTAATTCTTGGGAGTGTTCCTCCTAACATCAGGCCATACAGATACCTTTACCCCCATAAGAGTGAAATTGAGTGCATGGTTGAAGAAATGTTAGAGGCTAACATTATTAGACCTAGCCAAAGTTCTTACTCTGCACCAATGGTAATGGTATTCAAGAAAGATAACTCATGGAATATGTGTCCATATTATAGAGAGCTCAACAAGATCACTATTAAAGATAATTTTCCCATTCCCGTCATTGATGAATTGTTAGATGAACTACATGGAGAAATATATTTCAAAAAATTGGATCTTCATTCAAGGTATCATCAGATCAAAATGAAGGAATAAGATATCCCAAAAACAACATTCTGAACTCATGAAGGCCATTATGAATTTTTGGTCATGCCTTTTGGCCTTACAAATGAACCTTCCACATTCCAATGGTTGATGAATTCCATTTTCAAGCCCCTCCGAAAATTTGTGCTAGTATTTTTTGATGATATACTAATCAATAGCAAGTCTTGGGAGGATCATGTGTGACATGTTGACAAGGTTTTGCAACTACTAAAGGAGCAACAACTATATTCCAAACCATCCAAATGTTTCTTTTAAGTGAAGGAGGTAGAGTATTTTTGTCATATTGTATCTCATGAAGGTGTCAAGGTAGAGCCTAACAAGATTAAGGACATGATGGGTTGGCCAATTCCCAAAACATTGAAGAATCTTAGAGGATTTTTGGGTTTGACAGGTTACTACCACAAGTTTGTTCAACACTATGGAAGAATAACAACACCTTTAACAACACTAACTAAGAAGGATGCATTTTCATGGAATCCAGAGGAAACTAAATCTTTTGAACAACTTAAAGAGGTGATGTGCAAATATCCTATCTTGACCACTCCAGACTTTACAAAAACCTTTATTGTGGAATGTGATGCCTCAAGAAATGGAATTGGTGCTATCCTAATGCAAGAAGGAAGACCCTGGCTTTTGAAAGTCGACGACTCAAGGGAAAGAACTTACACAAACCAATTTATGAGAAGGAAATGATGGAAATACTACATGCATTGAAGAAATGGCGTCCTTACCTAATAGGTAGGAAATTCAAGGTCAAAATAGATCATGATAGTCTTAAATACTTCTTGGAACAAAGACTATCTTCAGAAGAACAACAAAAATGGGTAACCAAGATATTGGGTTATGATTTTGAAATTGTCTATACAAAAGGGAAGAAAAATGTTGTGGCGAATGCACTCTCAAGAAAGGATGAAGATGTTGAGGCCTTTCTCTGTGCTATCTCTATCATCCAACCTGATTGCATAATAGAAGCAAGGGATGAATGGAAGAATGATGAAAAAGTGCGGACTCTCATTCAAAGGTTGTAGCAGGATTCCAGTGCATCAGATACATTTACATGGAAAAATGATTCACTATGGTACAAATATCGCTTATATTTATGTAAGAAATCCCATCTCCCACAAAAGGTACTATTGGAATTGCACACCTCTCTAGTAGGAGGGCACTTGGGAGTTTTAAAAACCTACAATAGAGTCAATAAGGATTTTTTTTGGGATGGCCTTAAAACAGATGTTCAAAGGTTTGTGGAAGAATGTTTGGTTTTCCAACAAAATAAGGTGGAAACAATTAAGGCCCCAAGTATTTTACAAACATTAGCCATCCCAAATCAGTGCTGGGATGAGGTTTCCATGAATTTCATCATAGGGTTACCGAAGTCTGAAGGAAAGAGTGTCATCATGGTGATTGTTGATAGACTGACAAAGTAAGCACACTTTTTTTCACTCTCTCATCCCTTCAAAGCTAGTACAGTTTCCATCGCATTCATGGAGACAATTCAAAAGCTACATGGCAGCCCAAAGATTATTGTAATTGGTTGTTAACAATTTGTCTTAAAGGTTGTCTTCCACTCATCACCTTCTCTCATCCTAATCTGTTGATATCCACTTTTCAAATCTATTTTGGAAAAGAAAATTGCTCCACTTAAACAGTCCATTAAATCATCCATTCTTGGTAAAGGAAATCTATACCTGATGGTGATCTTTTTAATGGCTCTTGAGTTTGTACACATTCTCCATCCTCCATCCTTATTTGGACTCAACATAGTTGGTACTACACATGGACTCAAGATTTCTCTGACCAAACCCTTGTCTAACAATTCTTGGACTTGGTTCTTCACTTCCACATTATCTCGAGGTGTCAATCTGTATGCTTCTTTGTTTGATAGACTTTCTCCTGGTATCAAATCAATATGGTCACTGATACTCCTGATGGGTGGCAATGAGTTAGGCAACTCATCCACCACTATGTCAGCAAAATTATCCAACAATTCCTTAACTTCTTCAGGAAAATCATCCATCGAAGTACTTGTAAGGATAACCCTAGGCTTCCTCACCACAATGAACTGCATATCCTATTCTTCCTTGACTTCTTTCAGGAGTTCCTTCCCACTCATGAGAAGTATGCTTGTGTTGGCCTCCTCTTTCACTCCCTTCTCCTCTATTGGCAACAACATGTGTGTTCTACCATTCTTTTGTAAGGTGTATGTATTCTTTCTCCCATCATGAATGAAATTCATGTCAAGATGCCATGGTCTTCCCAACAAATATGACATACATCCATGGGAATTATATCACGTAGAATTTAATCTCTATATCCTCCTATCTTAAATTCAACTAAGCATTGTTTAGTAACCATTACCTGGTGTCCTTTCTGCAACCATGAGACTTTTTATGGATTCGGATGTGCAGTTGTATCCAACTCCAATTTCTCCACCATCTCTGTGGATACTAAGTTATTAGTGATTCCACTATCAATTATCACCTTGCATACTCTGTCTTTAGTCTTACAAGCTGCTCTGAAGAGATTGTTCCTCTGCACTTGCCTCTCAACTTCTACCTCTGGTTTTAAGAGAACTTTCCTCAACATTAGGGATATTCCATCCTCTGCTCCTTCTACTTCCACATCTCTTATATGTGCTTCTGAAATGTGAGATTTACCTCCTCCTTCTTTCTTTTTCTTGGGAAATTACCAATACATGTGCCCTATCTTTCCACAGGCATATCATCTTATTTCTCCTCCTCTTCTTCTTCTTCTTCCTATAGAAAGAACTTTTTCCACCACCCTGTCTTTCTCGGGAACTTCCTCCTGTTTCCAAGTGACTGTGTGATTTCTCAATCTCATCCTTAGATTTATGTGATCTGTCATGGGTAAATACCTTGATTTTGTTTGGGACTAGGATCTTATCTCTTCCTTCCTGGATTTGTTTTCTGGCCAACTTATCCTCTACCTTCAATGAAAAATGATAAGCATCCTCCACTGTCCTTACTGACATCATGTTGAGCTCATCCAAGCCATTTATATATTTGGAAAAAATTTCTTCATCTCTCTCTCTTTGTCCAGTTCTCATGTTCAGTCTATAGAAATCCTCTGCATACTCCTTAACTGTCATCCCTTTTTGTCTCAGGTTCTGCATTTTCCTGAACAGTTTGATCTGATAATCTTTGGGCATGAACTTAGCCTTCAACTTGGCTACCATTATGTCCCATATCTTTATCTTTTTTTTTCCTTTTCTTCTTTTCTCAGCTTGCAGTTCATCCCACCACAACGCTGGATGTCCCTTTAATCTAGTGACAACATGTCTCACCCTTCTTTCCTCATCAACGTCTCCATATTTGAAATATTTTTCCATGGATCTTATCCAATCCAATAGCTCTTCAACATCTAAATTGCCTTCATACATTGGGACCTCTATCTTGGCTCTGCCTCCCAATATGGAAACTTCTCTTAGCAAACGTTCTTCGACAGCATCCTCTCCTGCATCTTCTCTGACGACATTATCGCCCACAACTTCTTCTCTCTCTGCATCGCTGACATCTCCAACATCAAGTGATCATCTCTGCACTGCCTCCATCACCTCTAATCTTGGACAGAGTTCTCGCATATCCCTTTTAACAACTCGATTGGCCAAAGGTGGTTCCACTTGTCTCCTTGGGGGCATTGTGTGGACTGTCCACTACACACAGATTACAACTTTGAGTCCTTTCTATCTCCTCTCCTTTTCCTACTATATGCAAGAAAAACTTATGCTCTGATACGACTTGATGGCATCAGACTATATCCTTTCACCGTCTTTCTTTTGTCTGCAGTCTGCAAACAAAAAATATGCTCTAATACCACTTGATATAGACCCCCCTTCTCTCCTAAGGGTTGTGCGACCTTCTGGTCTAGGATTGATCAAGAAAATGAGTTGGATTGACACTTTGGGTCACTGCTAGAATCCAAACCCACTTACACAGGTCCTTTATCCAAATGTGCGGGTTGTACGAGACCCACAAGTCCTCTCTTGAGCACTGTCTCATTGATGTAGACCCCCTTCTATCTTAATGGTTGCACGACCGCCTAGTCTAGGATTGATCAAGAAACTGAGTTAGATTGACTCTTTGGGTCTTTGCTAGACTCCAAACCCACTTACATAGGTCCTTTCTCCAAATGCGTAGGTTGTGTGAGACCCGCGAGTCCTCTCCTGAGCACTGTCCAACCTCCATACGAACCGACACTAGCTCCTCTCAGCTAAATGCCTTCCCTTTGATGACCATGACTGTGACCACTGGCCTAACCATCAGGCACTTCACAAATTCACGTGTTGGGTGTTTTCACCTATGCCACCCTTGACTCTTCGAGTCCTGAAATCCTGAAGTGGGGCCTAGGGCACGCTATCACCTCCCTTAACGTTCGACGAGGTGACCCCTCACTATGACCTGGGACTAATCTCTCGAGAACTTCATGGTTTCACATTTCACGTCCTTGGAAGATTTTACTTGCTCGTCTTCCCAATTTCTGAAATCCCCAAATCTGGGCTCCCCTTATGTCGGATCAACGGTCCACAATCTGTGTGATCCGATGATCTTGATTTCTCCTTTGTGAACTTGGGACTTTGTGGTTCACAAAGTTGGAAGACTGCTCCCCTCTCTTCTCCCGATCTCTAAACTCGCGAATTTCTTGGAACCAGATCTAAGACCCACACTTTTCCTCCGATCAATGACTATGATCATTTCACAAACTTGGGTTTCACGATTTTGCTTGCCCTGTGCAATCCCAAGGGTTAAAGAACATGCACTTATCTTTGGATCCAATGACTGTTGGTCCATGTGCTCAGATCTAACGGTCCAGATCTGATCTTCTCTCCATGCTTCCTCTAGTCATTGGACATTAATTTAATGATCCAAATTCTCTCTGCAATCGATCTAATGGTTGGTTCTACTCCTCTTCTTGAGCTTTTGATTCAATTGACTCATAAAGTTTTTAAGTTTTCAAAGGTCTCTACCTCTGATATTGATATGAGTTCGTTTTTTGGACTTCGACTATGCTTCTGCAAAGCATTACTCCTCTTGATCTTGGTCTCGTGAATACATCGAATTCCCGCACACTCCTTGCGTACAGGGATTTCGATAACTAATATCCAAAGGGTTTCTCGAAGAGAAATTCCTCTCACCCTACTGACATTCTCCTTTTTTCTCTGTGCACACTTTACACCAAATTCTGATGCAGTTTCAAGTTCCTACGGATGACTGTGCTCACCTTACATCAGTCACTTTTCACCCCTTACAAAGGGAAAGTTTCATGCTATCTATTCCGATATTAGAAATCGAAACATATTCCATCGATGCACTCCTTGCGTTCTGTGTGCACACCTTGCACCACTCGAAAAAACAGAAACAATTGAAACTCATCCTAACATTCACAGTTCCATCTACTCATAACAAAATTCATTCATTCATTCATGAAAACACAATAACAGGGAATTGCAAACAATTTCCACACCATGCATTGGATAAATTTTCCTCTGTTATATTCCAAAGTGAAAATGGTTACAACCATAAGTGAATAAAAAAAATGAAACTCAGAAATTTCCTACTAACTTGCATATAACTAACAACTAAATTCTATCTAATCCCATCTAACCTCATTTGGGTGTACAAAAATTCTATTTATCTTAGAGGACTCTTAGGGTTCCCCACTGACTACTTGTCTACATCAAAGATTATCTTGATAGCTATCCTAGTGCAGTCTCATTCTAGAGCTGGAGTGGAAACTCCCACTTCGCTCTCAATCAATCAAGCGTGCCTGGAAGGATTTTTCTGGCACTGAGTTAAGGCGGACTTCAAAATATCTTTTGTAACCTCCAGCATTGAGGTTTCATATAGATTCCTAGATGTTGATAGGTCTTGCTCCATGCACTTTCCAGCGACGCTCCTGCATCAAGGAACCTCGAAGCTAAAACTCTAATTTGGTTTTAAAGTTGTATGTGTGGTGCCTTTACATAGTTTCATTTATATAACATATCATATGGTGCCTTTTAAAAACAAAGAACATATGTGTGGTGCCTTTTAAAACCAATGAAATAACATCAAAGAACATATAAACAAGGTAATTATATTTATAAAAACATTGACTGGATGCAGACATATGATGTTCCACCTAGCCATAAATCTCATTGCTCATAAAATCTCAGCAATGGATCATCCTCTAGTTGGGGCTATGACTCCACTGGGGAAAAAATGATTCCTAAGTTGTCTAAGGTCAATAATCAGAACCAACTATGGTCTAGGATGAGGTACTAAACCTCAGTGACACTTCAACCTACAGTCTCTCATTCCCCATCAGCCTGCACAACCCAAGGTAGTGTTCCCCCTTCTCTTCACTGCGGTCCCTTAGGCTGCACCACTACCCTTCCAAGTCTCCAAGATAGGTCTACCAATAAGACTCAAAGCATTGTATCTCCATTATTTCCATCTTCCCTCAGAGGTCTCCAGGTACCCTCTAGGCCTCACACTGAGGAACCTATCCACACACTTCTCCCTCTAGGTTTCTAACCTACTCTAAGGAAACCTAAGTAGAAATTTACACACACCCAGATCCACCTACGATCCACAGGGTAAGATCCATAGTCTCCAATAACTATCTTCCCTAGAGAAACTTATGTAGTCAACATGGTAAAAATGGATTGAATGAATGGAGAATTCAACCAAATTCCCCTTTTTATATGCATACCTCCTTTTTATATTATATTATTATATAGTATAATAATATAAATACTTATGTTATTATATAGGATAATATAAATACCTAGGTAATTATTATACTATATTTTCTTAGCCTTCTTAGCTTAAGCTCCCTTTACCTGTCCCTTATCTCCCTTTTCCACTCATGGATTTTTATTCCCCCATACTCTTTTTATCCCTTGGTCTATAGTCGTGATGTTATTTTATTAATTAGTACATAGGTACACTTTATAATACAAGATCTCTATCTTTTGATCATCTTTACAGGCACTCTAACCCAAACATATTGACTCACCGACCTAAGTATCACATATACAATATATTTACAATACAAGGATCGACTTGGGTATTACATTCATTTTAGTTTCTTCCTTTTGATCTTCCTCTTTTGCAACATTTATTTGTTCCAAGAGTAATTCTCGACTCTTCACCTGATATTTTAGCTCTGCTACCTTGACATCTCTATGTTTTATCTTGTTTTTTATAGTGTCAACATCAATATCCTTCACACTCAAGCCAACCATGACTTTTTATAAGCCTTTTTCTATGTCTAGTGGAGTATTTGTCACTGTAGCTGACTTGGCTTCCTGAAATACTTGAGTTTGTTAGACCTTTAGGACTTCATTTCCAACTTGGAGGCATTCTATGATCTTTCTTCTTTCCAACAATTGCTGGTAAAGTTACTCATTTTCCTCATGACTAGCCTACAACTCTAGAGTCTGGACATGTTTACTTCAAGAAAAATGATCTTTTTATTAAGGACCTTAATCTAATTATTCTTATGTTTGATTAAGTCTCCTACAATAGTAGGATTCTTAGGATCTTCTTCTAGATAAATTATCTTCCTCTTCAACTCATTAATCTGAGTTTTTTTTATCTCTAGTGGCCAACCTCTCTAGATTCAACTACTTGTCTATTTGAATTACCATGTTTTTCATCTTCCTTTCATTGGTATAGGATTGAAAGACTCCTCTATATAGCATATCAATTGTCTACTTGTGTGATTCAATAATATTCATGGGGTGGGTATCACCAAGATTCACTATCATTTGAGTGGCTTTGTAATCTATAAGAGAATGAAACTTAGGTACCTTCGAATCTAGTACAACCAAATTGAATGTACCTTTTTTGTAATCCACAATAGATAGTAACTTTGTCTGAGATGTGTTTTCTCCCTAAGCCCGATGATACATTTCCCTTTTAACCTATTGATTTTATCTCTTTATATCCAAACACTGAGAAAAGAGTTAGGGATAATTATCATAGGTTCCTTCAGTTGTAGAGGTCTTTGAAACTTCTATTGTTGATAACAAAGATAAAGTGAGGTGCTCAATAGTGATAGTAGGTCCCTTGAATATGAACTAGCTTCACTTGATCCTTGTGTGATTTGCAATATACCCTTCACTTTACTTGTAAACTCATCTAAAACCTCTGTAAGTCTAATTATTCATCACCTATAAGATTTTTTCTTAGTTGGTCATTTTGCTTCTCATAAATTTCTATTTCAAAATGTATCTTTGCAAATGTCCTCTTTCCATCTTGTAATTACTGTTTCTAAGCAGTCTAAATTACATTGGATTGATCCATTGATTGAGTAGTATTTTTATTTTGGGCCTCTTCCTATAGAATATTCATAACTACTTCTCATTAATCTAGGTTAGTAGTTCTTTCCACTATAGGATTTGGATGATGTTTGTAAATGGGCATTCTGGCTGCAATCACACCATGTGGGTCATACACCCATTTGTTTCCTTTTTCAAATTCCAGTTGTATCATTTCCTCTGCAATATCTAGAGTAGTTATAAGCTTGACTAATAAAGGGAAAACCTATTGAGGAAGTTTAACAACAATGGCCTACATATACTGGGAAAAATGAAAATGCTCTGAAATGAGCCTCTGGTTGATGTATTTCAAAGAAAATATTCTCAAAGTTAGGAAAATTGGTAGCTTGTAAGAATCCTATTAAAAGCCATATATTATAATAAGGGTATGATCCTTAGCCATGTACCAATAACCTAATCTGGTATCCTTATCTGCAACATTTTTTAAACTCAAGAAACATCCTATGAGGTTGAGTGCCATGGAGTAGAATGTAACATGCACTCACGAATTTGTTTACATAAAGGTTAAAACCTTTGTTCTGGTATTATTTCCTCACCTGCTTAATCCACTCAATTAATGGCTTGGTTTTACCTGAATCATCTATTGTTTTGATCCCAAACCTCTCAAAATAGGAAGAATTACTATAAAATATGAGGTACACCAAGTAGGCTTGATACATAAAAGAATTGATATTGTGGAAATTTGATAGTTGGAAGTTTATGAATTCCTATAAGAATTGACAATAATCATATTTTGTGAAGGTGATTGAATCCACTGGACATTAGACAAAAATAATCCCAAAAATGGTCTCATCCATTTCTCCATTATGTTCATAGATTGGAACCTAATAATTCATGGTTGTTGGATGTATAAGTTGACCTAGGTTCTAACTTAGTTCTCTAACAAAAACATTTTCATCATCAACCCTTCTAGTAAACCATAAGTCTACACCGTGAATATAGTGCACAACATAGTCTCACCCGAGATGGCTTATGGGTGATTGTGTGACCCAAGTTTCTACAATCAAGTAAGGTTTTTCAGATGTTCTATTTCTTCAATTCACACTTTAACATGGATTCTACCATAGTATTCATCATATCTATTACTTTTTCCATTCAATGACATACATTCTGCATTATTATACTCATGCATGATGTAAATAAACCTTAAAAGATGCATTCATCTAACCATTCATTCATTATAGAGAATATAAAAAGAACACATCACACATAAAGACACCATTTTGATCGTGGTTCACTCCCCCTGGGCTACGTCCACAAAGATCTTCTGCTTATTTCTTCTTCTTCATCAAAATAACGCTGCACACATTACATCATAGGGTTTAAGAATAGTGGTGAGGCTAACCAATGTCACACCAAACTTCACAACTTGCAACCTGACCCTCAGTTACATCAAAAAAATGAATCCATTAGCTCCTTTGCTAAATATACCAAAAAATCAAGACTCAGAAGAGGTCCTTCAAAAGTAATTTTTTCTCTCTAAAAAAGGATACCTCAATCTACCTCATACATATTCTATTTATATCACGGAACAGGTTAAAAAACCTTACACTATGACTCAAAAACCTTAACGCTAAGTGAACTCCACTTGTCCACTTTCTAACTACCTTCTGTTTGGTTGGTCTTTTATCCAACCATTCCTTCTCCTGATCTTCTTTCTTTCCTATCGCATTGTTTCCTTTGTCCTTTGTTGCATTGGTATTTCTTCTTTTCTAGTGTGTGATTCCACCTTTGGTCCATTCTACCTTGCTTATTGTAGTTAACTCCAAAAATTTACTACTCCAATAGGCCCCCAACACTAATGTGTGGCTTGTCCTGAGACACTCAAGTCATGTGTGCCTTTTTCACTGATTTCTCTAAGTCCTAGAACTGTTGTGATAGTTCATACCCTCTCTCCTTCATCTACATGTTATTCTCTGTGAGGGTCTCCACAACTTACATTGTAACATTCTCCTTCAACACTTTCATTCTTTCTAAGTGTGCATGTTCCATTATGGATTTCTTTGTTTCTAGCTTTGTGATCATATTTTCCACTCGCTCCTACAGGGGCTCCAGCTGAGCCTGTCTAATCTGCCTTTCCTCCTGGATTGTCTTTACTTCCATCTGCAAGTTTTTCATCTCTTGTGTGACTCTCAGTCTCTCTGAAATAGTCATTGTCTTATGCATCTGCTTGAGATCTTGGACTGTTGTATTCAAATTTTCTTCTTTCTGATCCAACTGCTGGATCCTTTCATATTCTTCTAGGATCATCTATAGCTACATGGTCTTCTCATACAATTATGTTATCTCCTTTACTTCTAGTGCAAGAATAACTATTTGTTCGGTTGCCTGCTGTTCCCTTTATGTTCTAACTTATGGTGGGGTAGTGGGTGTCATTTTCACTACTGATTCTCTTATCTCTTGCTTGTACCCATCCATCACCTATGTGACCTTGTGTAGCTTGTATTCAACATTGATTTCCATTGCTAGTGTGCTCTTTGGAATTTTCTGGAAGACTTCTTCAAGTCTTTCCTCCAATATATCTATGTGTCGTTTCTCTTCTTCTCATTCCAATCACACTTGTATAAGAATAGTCTCCAATAATTCTTTAGATTCCCTTGCTATCTCTAGGTTTGGTGCATTCGTCCTTGCTCTATATTGAACCACTTGTGATGTTCTCATCTATAACTTATTGATCCAAAATCGGATCTAGGAGGCGTCCAGGTCCAGAAAAGGCTCAAAACTAAAAGTGCTCAGAATCAAATGAAACCAATTCGATTGAGTCTGGCTCATCGTGCTGATTTCGACCATATATTTACTTTATAAAATGAGAGCCGTATGCAAAAGCTATCACACTATGAACATTTTTCAAAACAGTTAAAAAGTCAATAATGAAACTAGCAAAACGTCAATGCTGACGTCTGCATGACATCACCAAGTTGACATCAACATAGTGACATTTGGCAGCACGACAAAAGGGTGACTTGACAGTGACAGGGACCAGTAACATGTTAACGCATGGCATCAGAGAACAAAAAATGGTGGGGTGCCACATGGCCCAGACATGGGTTGTCACGTGGCCCAGACATGGGTTGTCACGTGGCACCCATGAGTTGGCTGATTATTTATATGAAAAAAATGTTGAACTAGATTAGAATTGAATCAAAAACCTCTTCTACAAGCATAGCACCTTCACAAAGGCCTAACCACCAAAACACTGAACGTGTTTCTTGTTTAAACAAGCCACTTTATATTTATTTAAAAATGAATTTATTTTGATATGGGTGGAAGAGGGCTGGGGCTAAGCCCCAACCCATGGTTCGTTTTATACTATGTAACCACAATGTACAAGGGATTGGGCGCTCCTTCGATGGCGTAACTGTTAGGCACAGTGCCACGTTTCAAATCAAATGAAGGGGCTGAGATTTGGGGCACCCTCTATGCATATGACTCGGGGTATAACCTTTGGCTAGCGTGCAAAATAGGGGATGCAGACCTATATTTTAATGCCACATAACCTCTATTTTTGGTAAAAGGGCCAGTGCACAACCCTATGGTCTGGCGCTTGGCCACCTATTTAACCATATGACCACATTTAGATGGGGCGCATTGGGAAAAAGGGGCTTATACCTATATTTAATCAAAAGTGGGTTTTATACTATGCTTTTGGGATTTTTTTAATTGATTAATGCTTGTTATTGAAGATATTGGCCATTATTGGGAGATATTGGACTCCTTTTGAGCCCAGATTTTGGGAGGAAGTTGGGGATGGATAACCAACTTTAGATCTATAAAAACCAATTCTGTTTGAGGCCATTAGGGTGGTCACATCATATTTATGTTGAAGCAAAGAAAATCCAAAGCCATTTTTATGCAGGGAAGCTGTTGAGGAGCAGGCGGTTGCGGGCCATTTCTAGGAGCTACACTCAATCTTTTTCAGTGCCGTTAGCTGTGTTGGATTTATAAGGTCGAGAAGAACATAGCGAGACCAGTATGAGATCCATTTGATGCAATTTTTCTATACTTTTCAAGCATTGAATAATTAATAAAGAAGCCTCCCCCATTGAGACAAAGGTCAGGAGACGTAAGCAATTTTGTAACGAACTTCGTTATCACTTCTATTGTTATGGTTTGTTGTTATTATTGCTTCATTTCAGATCTGTAAATTGTTTTATGGCTGATATATATTCTCTCATATTCATCCTCTTTCATTAGCTTCCTTAATGGTTAATACACACATGCTTAATAACTCAACCACAGTCATTAAAATATCTTTTCGGATCAAGTGGTATCATAGCTAGTTGACGTTTGGATTTGAGTTTTGCAGGGAAAATCTACATTGTGGTGAAGGCGATATTGTTAAAGAGAATCCATTAATTGGATTGAGAAATAGAGCTTCTCACAATGAGAATATGGCATTGGAAGAGGGACTTTCGTTTGATGAGAAAGAGTTTCAAAAAACTTTCCTTGCTATGTCGTAGATGGTGAAAGTTTTGTACGAGGATTACTTGGAATGTAAGATACCGGTTCTTGTCAAATATTGATCCAAGTGGATATCGGTGTCCACCCACCTTTTCCGACTGGCTCAAAACAATTTTCTGGCAATTTTGGCAATTTACTATTTTTTGCAGGTTTTAACTTTTGAGGCCATTTTGAGGGCCTAATGAAGGTTTTTTTTTTTTTTTGAGATCGAGGTTCTCAATGATAAATAAATGAATTATTGAGCCTCCAAAATGAATCTCATCGATGATATATTTATAATGAGCTATCATACACCTAAAACAAAGATCGTATGCAAAAGTTATGACCCCGGGAAATTGATGTACTAACTTACCCAAACGGGGCCCACAAGACTTTTGGCGCTCCATCTCCCGGGGTTACATTTTTGGATGTCTAGAGTTTTTGGAATTCTTGTTTATTGTAAAAATTCCTTTAGAGCCTCATTGTAATCATCTTCTTTCGAATGTGAGTAGCTGTCACATCTCTTCTCATAGATAAGCTGCCACTATTCTAGCGAGTCTTTCACTCTGTATTTTTACAGTCTCTGTACATTTCTTTCATTAATAGAAATTGTGTATTACTGTATCTCTATGTTTATATTTGCATTTATGATATATTTCTATTATATTATTGGATATACGCGATATCTATGTGCATTTATTTATTATATCTCCGCTCTCATTTCGTGCCGAAAATAATCCAGATCAATGGTATTAGAGAAGGTTTCTCTTGATTGTTTTTTCAGTGCATGTCCCTGACAAGGTCCAAGTATATAAAGTTGGGGCTCGAGATTTTCTCTCTTGAATACAATCTCTCTCGCACACCCAAGAAACCCTCAATGGCATAAGAAAAGAAAAACGACGGAGCAGACAATCCTATCAATCTGTTGCTTGAGCAAGATCTCACGTGATAGAGGGACGAAATGATGGAGAATTTTTCCCACATCCTTCAATGCCTGCCGATAGCATCAGGTGCATTTTCATCAAGAGACCACTTTTAAGGCACCTTTCCTTTCAAGGTACAAGTTAATTTTGATATTCCTATATTTGAAGGACAGATAGATGCAGAAGCCCTAGAAAAATGGTTGACTCTTCTAGAAGGTTATTTCTCTGTTCACAATTTTTTCGACAAAGAAAAGATCACCTTCGCACTCTTTAAATCTCTCCCTCATGTCAAACATTGGTGGGAAACTTATTGGGAGCAAATTTCCATAGAGGAGTCTAGAATATATGGGGCCAATACCACTTGGTATTTTTTTGTGGATGCGGTAAAGGAACAATATTACCATGTTGGAAACTATGAGGACTAGTACATGAGATGGACCACACTGTGGCAAGAGTGGGGCTAAGCATTTCCGAAGTTCACCAATACCTTCCATACCTTATGCACCAAGATGGGTATCAAATACTCCGAGCGACATTTGGTTCTGAAATACCGTGGGGCTCTACACAGATATATCCAGACTGTTGGGTGTGGAGCCTGATTATGTTCCTGATTTAGAGGTCCTTTCTTTCAGTCATGTTTATACCCCATGAAGAATTTACACCCCATACATATTTACACTCTTCCATGCAAGGTATTTCATTGGGGGGGTACCCCCTTTGCGAGGTCCGGGGGGCCTATCCCCCTGGTTGGGGGATTCGGGGGTGAAGCCCCCGAAGGAAAAATTGCCTTGTAAATGTATATTGTAATTTCATTGTAAATATGGACCGTTCATTATAAGGTCACAGATCTGATGGTATATATTATGTTAGGGTTTTTTTCCCTAGAAGGAAACCCTCTGTTATGAGGGAAATGTATTGTGGCTATGCATTATTGCAAGTATTGTATTCTGAGAGAGGATATTGTGAGAGAAAGAAGAGGAAGTTATAACAGGTTTTTCTTTAGGTTGTATCCCTTCATTTGTTGGATAATAATAAAGGAAAGACCTAGCAATTTCTTTGGTGGACATAGCCCATACTGGGTGAACCACGTAAATCTATGTCTCTCTTGTATTGTGTATCTTCTGTGTTTTTGTTTCTGCATTTATTTTATTTTATTACTCTGCGGTCCTGTTTTTCTAACAACTAGTATCAGAGCAAAAGGTAACTTACAGGAAAGGAGGGTTCCTGGTTTGAGTGGGAGAAATTTCGGAAGATGGAAAGTTTAGGGTTGAGAAATTTAACGGCCAAAACTACCAGTTATGGAAGATGCAGATGGAAGATTATTTATATCAGAAGGATCTATTCCTACAATTGGGCAGAGTAGAAAAGAAGATGATGGCCATGAAGGATGAAGAATCGGATATTCTTGACAGAAAGGCTCTAGGGATGATACGACTGAGCTTGGCAGTGTCAGTGGCTTTCAATATTTCGAAAGAAAAGACAACGAAGGATATGATGGACGCATTGGATAAACTATATGAAAAACCCTCAGCATCTAATAAGGTATTTCTAATGAAGAGATTATTTAATATGAAGATGTCAGAAGGTGGGTCTGTTGTAGATCATTTAAATGAATTTAATACAGTTACTAATCAACTAAGTTCTGTAAAAGTGGACTTTGATGATGAGGTTAGGGCTCTTCTAATCTTGTGGTTATTGCTAGAAAGTTGGAATGGCTTGGTCATGGCTGTAAGTAACTCTGTCTCTAGTTCAAATAATTTAAAGTTTGATGATGTTTTTGGTGTTATCCTTAGTGGGGAAATGCGATGGAAAAGAACATGTGAGACATCAGGTAATGCGTTGAACATGGTGAAAAGGGGAAGACAAAAGGATAGAGGAAAGGGCTCAGGGAACCATGAGAATTCTAGGAAGGGCATATCCAAATCCAGACTTGGAAAGATAGAGTGTTAGAATTATGGGAAGAAAGGACATATGAATAAATATTGCAGAGCTTCAAAGAAACAAAGAGATGGACAACATGAGAGAAATCAGGAAGAAAATGTAACAGGTGATGTGTTACAAGATGCTTTGATTCTTTCTGTAGATAATATTTCTGAGTCTTGGGTAGTATATTCAGGGGCTTTATTTCATGCCACACCCCATAGGAAACATTTTCTAGATTATGTTCAAGGTGATTTTGGACAGGTTCATTTGGGTGATGATGCACCATGCAAAATTGTTGGAATGGGAAAGGTAAAAATAAAGAAACGCAATGGAAACCAATGGTTGTTGAAAGAGGTAAGACATGTTCCAGATTTAAGGAAAAATCTGATTTCAATAGGGCAGTTGGAAAGTGAAGGTTGTGTATCCATATTTATAGATAAGACGTGGAAGGTCATCAAAGGATCATTGGTGATAGCAAAAGGAGAGAAGGTAGGTACATTGTATTTATGTACTGGTAATACTGACTCTTCTATATATTTAGCTTCTACAAGAGTGGATACAACACTGTGGAATCATAGGCTGGGACACATGAGTAAGAAGGGTATGCAGATACTTCACAAAAAAAATTTGTTGTCGGATCTTAAGCAAATTGATTTCGACTTGTGTGAGGATGTTGTTTATGGAAATCAAAAGAAAGTCAGATTTCTCAGATTCAGAAAAGAAAAGAAGAATGAAAGGTTAGAGATTGTGCATACAGATGTATGGGGACCAGATCAGGTATCATATCTTGGTGGCTCTCATTATTATGTTACTTTTATTGATGATGCAACTAGAAAAACTTGGGTTTATTGCATTCGACAAAAATATGATGTTTTTGATACTTTTAAGAAATGGAAAGCTTTAGTTGAGGATGAGACAGGAAAAAGTTTGAAGTGTCTCAGATCAGATAATGGAGGTGAATATTGCAGCAAGGAGTTTGAAGATTACTGTTCATACCATGGGATTCATAGAGAGAAGACAGTTCCAAGAACACCGCAAGAAAATGGTGTGTTAGAAAGGATGAAGAGGGCAATCATGGAGCATGCAAGGAGTATGAGATTGCATGCCGGTTTGCGCTTACAGTTCTAGGTAGATGTTGTAGATACTATTGTTTACTTAATAAACAGAGGACCTTCAAGCTCTTTGGATGGTAGAATTATAGAGGAGGAATGGACAAGAAAAAATGTAAACTATTCTTTTTTGAAAATTTTTGGCTGTGAAGCATTTGTCCATATTGATAAAGAAAATAGAACAAAGCTTGAGTCTAAATCCAAGAAGTGTACCTTTATTGGATACAGTGTTAATGATTTTGGTTATTGATTATGGGATTATGAAAATAAAAAAATCATTAGGAGTAGAGATGTCATATTCAATGAGAAGGTCATATACAAAGATCAGTTGCAGGGAAAGAAACAGGAAGAATAAAAACAAGAGTACACTTTGCTTGATGAGATCACTAAAAAAGAAATTCCAAAGGAACTTGAAAATCAAAATGTATAACAATAGGAGCAACAGGTACCTCAAACACTTGCAAGTGTTGTTAGAAGATCTACCAGGTTAAGTATACCCCCTGAACGATACTCTCCTTCACTGTATTATTTATTGTTGATTGATTTTGGTGAACTAGAATGTATGAAGAGGCAATGCAGGTAGACACCAAAAATAAGTGGGAGCAAGGCATGAAAGAGGAAATGGATTCCTTGGAAAATAACCATACTTGGGACTTGGTTCAGTTGCCTGCAGGAAAAAGAGAATTGTAGAATAAATGGGTTTACAATTTGAAGGAAGAAGATGGTGAGAAAAGAGATAGAAGGCTAGACTTGTTGTAAAGGGGTTTGCAAAAAACAAAGGTATATATTTGGATGAAATATTTTCTCCAGTTTTTAAAATGACTTCAATTAGGACTATTTTAAGTCTTGTGGCAGTAGAATATTTGCATCTTGAATAGTTAGATGTAAAAACAACTTTTATCCATGGGGATTTGGAGGAAGAAATTTATATGCAGCAGCCACAGGGGTATGAGGTCAAAGGGAAGGATAATTTGGTATGCAGGTTGAAGGAGAGCTTGTATGGACTAAAGAAAGCTCCAAGGCAATGACATTTGAAGTTTGGTAGGTTTATGATAGAACATGGTTATAGTAGATGTCATTATGATCACTGTGTTTATTTTAAAAGGATAGAAAATGGAAGCTATATTATCTTTCTATTGTATGTAGATGACATGCTTGTTGTAGGGTCTAATATGCAGGATATAAATATTCTCAAGAAGAAATTATCCAATTCATTTGTGATGAAGGATTTGGGTGCTGCAAAGAAAATCCCTGGCATGAGAATAACAAGAGACAGAAAAAATCGCAAATTGACATTGTCTCAGGATGAGTACACAGAGAAGGTGTTGGAGAGGTTTAAAATGAAAAAGGCAAAACCAGTTAGTACACCTTTGGCCAACCATTTCAAATTAACTAAGGAAATGTGTCCTGAGACATAGGAGGAGATAGAATACATGTCCAGGGTCCCTTATTCATCAACAATTGGCATCTTGATGTATGCAATGGTTTGCACAAGACCATATATTGCACATGAAGTGGGAGTTGTGAGTAGGTATATGAACAATCTAGGTAAAGAACATTGGGAGGAAGTAAAGTGGATTCTCAAGTATTTGAGAGGTACTGCTACTCATGCATTATGTTTTGGAGGTTCAGACACTTTTCTACAAGGATATGTTGATTCAAATATGGCAGGTGATAAAGACAGTAGGAGGAGCACCATAGGGTATGTTTTTACTATAGGTGAAACACTAGTAAGTTGGATTTCAAAACTACAAAAGGTTGTTGCACTTTCAACAATAGAGGAAGAGTATGTTGCTGCTACAGAGGCTAGTAAAGAGATTTGGTTACAAAGGTTTATGGAGGAATTGGGAAAGAAGTAGGAGAATCGCAGGTTGTACTGTGATAGTGAGAGTGCAATTCATCTTGAAAAGAAATCAACCTTCCATTCGAAGACTACGAATATACAGTTGAGGTACCACTTCATATGATACACCTTGGAAGATGAATATTTGAAGTTGGAAAAGATACACACAAGCCAGAATCCTGCAGACATGTTAAGAAAGAGAGTAACCAGAGAGAAACTGAGTTCCTTCTCAGTTTCAGTTGGTCTTCAATAATGAAGATGAAGATGAGAAATTTGTCAGGTCCGAGAAGGTTCAGAGTCCAACATATACAACAACAGTGGAGATGTTGAGATCAGTCTCCAAGTGGGAGATTGTTGGTTGTGGAGCTTGATTATGTTCCCGATTCAGAGGTCCTTTCTTTCAGTCATGTTTCTACCCCATGAAGACTTTACACCCCATACATATGTACACTCTTCCACGCAGGGGAGTGCAGAGGGGGGGTACCCCCTCTGTGGGGTTCGAGGGCGAAGCTCCTGAAGGAAAAATTGCCTTGTAAATGTATATTTTGATTTCATTGTAAATCTAGACCATTCATTATAAGGTCATAGATCTAACGGTAGAAATTGTGTTAGGGTTTTTCACTCTAGAAGGAACCCCTTTGTTATGAGGGAAATGTATTGTGGCTATGCATTATGGCGAGTATTGTATTCTGAGAGAGGAGACTGTGAGAGAAAGAAGAGGAAGTTACATCGGGTTTTGTTGTAGGTTGTATCCCTTCATTTGTTGGATAATAATAAAGGAAGGATATGGAAATTTCTATGGTGGACGTAGCCCACACTGGGTGAACCACATAAATCTGTGTCTCTCTTGTATTGTGTATCTTCTATGTTTTTGTTTCCACATTTGTTTTATTTTATTGCTTCGCGGTCCTGTTTTTCTAACACAGATTGAAATGGATTTTCTGGACATCTCATCACTTGATGCTGCTTATTGATATGCTGTTAAAATTGAGAAGAAATTTAAGCACTAGAACAAATAGGAATTCGGGTATGCAAATCCGCAACAACCAAAGTATGAAAAAGATGGCCCTAACAGACAATCTCCCGAAAAGCAATCCAAAACATGGGAAAAGAAGGGCCACGAGAAGACAAAGAAGGACATCGGAAAATGGTGTGATTTCCACAAAATACCCTGGCACAACACCGATGAATGCTACTTAAAACAATCATTGGTGGCTGAGATCAAAGACAAGGAGCTGAACCCTGATTCAAAATCTGATTATGAAAATATTGGTAAAGGATAAATCATTGACGCAGACCCCACTACTATTGGCTCGACCACAACAATTCAACCAGAAGAACCAACAGACCCCGAAGAGGGGAAGTGCCTTTTTCTTTCACATATGTGGGTGAAGGGGACCCCGCTACATTTTATTGTTGATAGTAGAAGCCAAAAAAACCTCATCTTAGTAGAGGTCGTCAAACAGTTGGGATTTTTGACAACACCACATCCGCATCCATACAACATCGGGTGGCTTCGGTAAGGACACGATCTCCGTGTCAAACAACAGTTTCGATTGTCATACGACATCCGACCCTTCAAGGATGAGGTATTATGTGATGTTTCCCCACTGGATGTCTATGATTTTCTCTTGGGCCAACCATATATGTGGAGACGCCATGTTGTTTATGAGTCTCGACCCCATAGTGTCATTGTTAATTTGGGGAGTCATCCTTACAGAATACTAGAGGTAGCTCCAACTATTGTTCCACCTAAAAAGTATCACAAGGTAGTATCTCATACTGCAAAATTCATCTTCCTCACAATCTGTTCAAAAGGGGAGCAAAAGGACACTGCAACCACTACAGCCTCACCCCCTGCACCTTCTATCTAATAGAAGCAGGTCAAAAATATTGTAGCAAAGAGAAAATATTCCTTATGCACATCATCCTCTCATGTAGCTCAACTTGTTGAATAGCCTTAGCTTCAACAGGGTCATGAAAGACTTCCACAAACTAAGCAGCACGACATCTCCAACAATACAAGCAACTCACCAAGATGCAGATCCAACAAACACTTTTCCCTCTCCTCCGGGAACTCAATGCAATGGAGACCATTTCTTTCTAATGAGGGAGGATTGATCCAGGTGGATATTGGTTGCCACCCACCTTTTCCAACTGGCTCAAAACAATTTTCTGACAATTTTGACAATTTACTAGTTTTAGCAGGTTTTAACTTTCGGGGCCATTTTTAGGGCCTAAATGAAGGTTTTTCTAGATCAACCTTCTCAATGATAGAAAAATTCATTATTGAACCCCCAAAATGAATCTCCTTGATGATACCTTTCCAACGAGCTATCATACACCTAAAACATAGATCGTATGCAAAAGTTACGACCCCAAGAAGTTAATGTACTAACTTACACAAATGGGGCCCACATGACTTTTGGCGCTCTATCTCCTAGGGCTAGGTTTTTGTATGTCTAGGGTTTTTGGAATTCCTGTTTATTGTAAAAAGGCCTTCAGAGCCTCATTGTAATCATATTCTTTCAAATGCGAGTAGCCGTCACATCTCTTCTCAGAGATAAGTTGCCACCATTCTAGCGAGTCTTTCACTCTGTATTTTTACAGTCTCTGTACATTTCTTTCATTAATATAAATCATGTATTACTGTATCTCTGTGTTTATGGTTGCATCTCTGATATATTTCTATTATATTATTGTATATATGTGATATCTTTGTGCATTTATTTATTATATCTCCACTCTCATTTTGTGCCGAAAATAAATTAGATCAAATATTCAAAGGGAAAAAGTGATGAGGAAGATGATCATCCTCAGATTCCTCCTTCACCTTCATCATCACCTCCTTCTTCTCCCTCTTCTTCTAGTTCAAGTTCTAAATCTAATGCAAAGAAGCATGTTCATAAACATAAGAATGAAATTCCATTGTTAAAACTTGATGTTACATTTGAGTTACCCATATATGATGGTGAAGTAAATGCAGAGAAACTTGAAAATCGAATGAGGCAGATGGAAGTTTACTCTAGTGTGCAACATATCAAGGATGATGCCACACGAATCAAGTTGGCATCTTTGAGACTTGCAGGGATAGCTCTCATTTGGTGGAAAAGCGAGTTTCAAAAAAGAATGCAACAAGCAGGTAATGTATTTCCATTATGGCAAAGCTTCATTTCTGCACTTAGGAAACAACTTTATCCTTTGGGTTATAAAGAAAACGCATTAATTGAATGGAAATCTTTAAAAAAAAGAAAAGGAAAAACAATGTAAGAGTATATAGATAGCCTTCGTAAAATGGCATTGATGTTGGATATCCCTTTACATACATAGGGAACTCTTATGAAGTATATAGGAGGTTTACCTGCACATATTAGAAACACTATATTCATGTTTGGAATCACTAATCTTGATGAGGTTTCTGTTCACGTGACGTATATTGAAGTAGGTGTATCAGGGGAATCGTCTTCAAGGAAAGAGGACAAGAGGAAGTGGCATGGAAAAAAGGCAAATGCAGTGGCAAGAAAGGACGAGAATATCTCTTGCAAGCATTGCAAGAAAGAGGTACATGATGAGGACAGATGTTGGTAGTTGCATCTTGAGAAGAGGACAAAGTGGTTCAAGGAAAATAAGGGAAAGAAAACAGTGGTAGCAACAACAAGACCGACAAACTTGGGATCGGATTTGGGTGACGAATCTAAGGTCTCAATGGTTGGTATGACAGGTAAAATTAGTGAAGGCATTGATTGTAGAAGTGACTTTTTTCATATAAGGACCATCATGCGACACACTAAGATAGACACATTAATCGATAGTGGATCTCAATCTAATCTAATCTTAGAAGAATTGGTTAAGAAATTGGGGTTAAAAACACAAGTACATCATAAGCCTTACACACTTAAATGGATAAACAATCATCATCAAATGCACATAACAAAATAGTGCACAATCAAATTTGCAATTTCATCTAAGTATGTGGATGAGGTAACATGTGATGTAGTTTCGTTAAATGAATGTGGAATGGTCTTAGGTAGTCCATACTTATATGATCGTAAGGAAATATTCTATATGACAAAGAATCAATATCAATTAACCAAAGCAGGTCACGACTATGTGGTTCATGCTCATCATGTTAAAGCAAATAAAACACTTCAAACAATGGAACAGTTAAAGAAGGTAGTGCAAGAAAGAAACAAACCTATAATTGTTTCAAATGAAGTAATCGATCTTAAAAAAGAACAGGAAATGATTGTTGAATGGAAAATCAATCATAGGATGCTTCAATATAAGCTCATGTCATGAAAATATTACAAGTATATCAACTCATTTACAGTCATCTTTTTTATGCTATCATTAGTAATGTTGTCTACATGGATGATAGTGGCTTCAGTAAGATGTAACAAGGTTCAAATGGCTAACAATATGTTGTCAGTTGTCATGATTGTGTTACAATTGATCTTGATGAGACAGGTGCATAGGACAGAGTTCAGAGATAAAGGACAAGCCGGGTGGCCTATCAAGAGCTTTTTGACTGGTCAGTAACCTTTTGGGGACCAAAAGGTCCTTTAGTGGGGAGGTGTGATCCAAAATCGAATCCAGGAGGCTTCCAGGTCCAGAAAAGGCTCAAAAATTAAAGTGCTCGGAATCAGACGAAACCAATTCCATTGCGACCGGCTCATCGTGCTGATTTCGACCATATATTTACGTTCTCAAATGGGCATCATACGTGAAAGTTATCGCACACTGATCATTTTTCCAAACAACCAAAAAGTCAACAATCAAAATGGAAAAAAGTCAATGCTAATGTTAGCATGACATCACCAAGTTGACATCAGCATAGTGACATGTGGCAGCATGAAAGAAGGGTGATTGAATAGTGACAGGAACCAGTAGCATGTTAACATGTGGCATCAAAGAACAACAAATGGTGGGGTTCCACATGGCAACCATGAGTTGGTTGATTATTTATATGCAAAAATTGTTGAACTGGACGAGAATTGAACTGACAACCTCTTCTACAACATAACACCTTCACAAAGTCCCAACCACCAATGCACTGCATGTGTTTCTTTTTTTAAAAATCTAATTTATATTTATTTAAAAATGCATTTGTTTTGATATGGGCAGAAGAGGGCTGAGGCTAAGCCCCAACCCATGGTTTGTTTTATACTATGTAACCACAGTGTAAAAGGGATTGGGTGCTCCTCCGATGGCGTAATCGTTAGTCATGGGGACACATTTCAAATGAAATGAAGTGGTTGAGATTTGGGGCGCCCTCTATGCATATGGTTTGGGGTATAACCTTTGGCTAGCATGCAGAATAGGGGACATAGTCCTATGTTTTAATGCCACATGACCTCTATTTTCACTAAAAGGGCCAACGCATAGTGCTATGGGATGGCGCTTGGCCACCTATTTAACCATATGACCAAATTTATAGGGGGCACGCTAGAAAAAAGGGTCTTAGCCCTATATTTAATAAAAAGTGGGTTTTATACTATGCTTTTGGGATTTTTTAAATTGATTTATGCTTGTTATTGAAGATTTTGGCCATTATTGGGAGATATTGGACTCCTTTTGAGCTCAAATTTTGGGAGGAAGTTGGGGATGGATAACCAACTTCAGATCTATAAAAACCAAGCATATTTGAGGCCATGGGGGTATTCATATCATAGTTATGCTGAAGCAAAGCCAAGCCAAAGCCATTTTTATGCAGGGAAGTTGTTGAGGAGTAGATGCTTGCGGGCCATTTCTGGGAGCTACACTCAGTCTTTTTCAGTTATGTTAGTTGTATTGGATTTCTAAGGTCAAGAAGAACACAATGAGACTAGTATGAGATCCATTTGATGTACTTTTTTTTTACTTTTCAAGCATTGAATGATTAATAAAGAAGCCTCCCCACTGAGACAAAGGCCCAGAGACATAGGCAATTTTGTGTCAAACTCTATTATCACTTCTCTTGTTATGGTTTGTTGTTCTTATTGCTTCATTTTAGATCTGTAAATTGTTTTATGGCTGATATATATTCTCTCATATTCATCCTCTTTCATTATCTTCCTAAATGGTTAATACACACATGTTTAATAACTCAACCACAGTCATTCAAAGATATTTTCGGATCACTTATATAGGGACTTTTTTAGAATATTGGATAGCACCAAGTCCAACTGTTCCACATCCTTCACGGGTCATTGTGCATTTTCCTCATCTAGTTGTAACATATTCTGAGTTATCTAGAATTCCACGCTCCCCACTATTTATGTCTGGACTGTCTCCTGCTCTTCATGAAGTGGTGACTATTGCGTTGTGCTCCTCTGATGTGTGACAATGAGATGTAAGTTTTCTAGAACTTATTTAACTTCAAATATCTTCACCATGATTTATTCTCTCTAATATTCCATGACATAGAGTGCTTCCTCTCCTCGGTCTTGCACCTTATCAACTACTAGCTCTATGTCATCTTCCATGATTGTCAGGCCAATGGTATTATTTTGTTCCTTCATATTCTTCCTCTGTTCTCCCATATGTATGGTTGATTTCCTCTTTTTGTCTGCGTAGGTTTTGTGACCTCTGGTGTACTTCCAGTCCTTTTCTCCTGATTTGAGATTCCATATTTCTTTAGTGCTTCACCATTTATTGTTTCCACACTATCAATTCTGAGCACTGTGAATCATGGTATTGTTTCCTTTTTCCTTGGTTTCTTTGTTGTTGTGCTAGTACTTGTATTTTTGGTGCTCTCGGCTGCTTTTTTATTATTTATAGCTAGGATACTAGGCTTCTACATCATAGCAGCTTCTACTCATTCCTTGCCTCTTGCCCCTTTCTTCCCTGTTACTGACACCTTCCATTGATCCGACCACTTTGTGAGTACCCACTAGAATGATTCAGTTTTAATGCAATAATGCATCCTTAGCCATGTCTTTTTAGGGTCTCTTTTTTCTTAGATCCATGTGTTATGTATGGATGCCTTGAAATTGGATATCCCCTCATGTTCCTTCACCACTTTAGGTGATATTCTCCATGTATTTGTAATATTCTCCTGCATCTCTTGGATATACATGCCAAAAATACTTACGTTGGATTTCCTTTTCTTGGCATCTATGTGTTAATATTATGGTAGCTGCGGGAGGTATTTACCTCCATGTGTAAACCTGATGAAAATAGAAGACTCCAGAAAGCAAGAGAAAACCCTAATGAGTTGGATAATAACCCTATAAGTCTTTTCAGCTCAAGAAGATAATTTATATTAGGTTATTAGCCTCCAAGAGAAGAAGTTGGCCAATAATAATAATAATATACTGAACAGAAACATATCCAGAAGGAGAAGTTAGCCCCAACAAATCTGGCAGAACTAGTATAAATATAGGGCACCAGTTCTCATTTGACACATCTTAGAATTGCAGAGCAGAAGTTGGTGCACACTGCAGTTCCCAGTTTGGTGTGCACATGTGGAGGAGAGCTGCAGGTGCAGCTGCTGTAGCTAGCAGTTTGGGTGTTGGCTTGGACTATCTCTTGGATAGGGTTTGGACTATATGATCAGCTATATTTGGTGTGCTATCCTTGTAGGAAGATGCGCTACACCTTGTTTGGCTATCTAGCCTAGGGTTTGTTTCCAGAGTAATTCTCAGTCAAGGTTAAGTTTCTCGGAGGGTGTCTTCGGCCTGTGGTTGGGTGATGAGGGTATCATCAATGGTAAAACAAGCACACAATATTCTATATTATAACAGGTTATGGGCCCACCACCCTCTTCATTCAGTCTAAAATGATGGAAGGAAACATAGTCACTAGATATTGAGCTTGCTAAGGAACTACCGCTAGGGTTACTAGCAGTAGCAACTTCCAAGAGACTGACGCTAGGGTTATTAGTAGGAGCAGTTGTAGAAACCATAATCCTCTTGTTGAGGTACCTTAAGTGAATGGATTGACCTAATCTACAGACAGATCAGTGCACCCTAGTCTAGCGCATCTCTTGATACTCTCAGCAAGCCAAGACGTGAAGATTGAATTTCTTGTCAAATCTAGGGTTTGACCAAGTCAAGTAGCCATGATGAACTATATGAATTCTGAGAACAAGTTATATGGAGCCTCTAACTTCAAAGCGTGGAAGAAAAGGATTGACCTCATCCTTGCCAATAATAAAGTGCTGGATATTGTGAAAGGAAAGATCGTGAAGCCAGAGTTTGAAGAAGGAAAAGAGAAGGAACCACAGAACGTTGCATCTATGGAGAAGTTCAAATATGTTGACATCAATTCCATGAGTATCATAGTGGATTCTATAAAATACCACTTGATACCCTACATCTCCCATCTTGACTCATTGAAGAAGATGTACGATTCCCTAACAAATCTCTTCTCAGTCAGAAACATCAGACAAGTTATGAGTCTAAAGAATGAGCTCTGTGACATGAAGTTGAATGAGGATGACAACATAACATCATACTTTGTAAGGACCTCCCAGTTAAGATACCAACTACAAGATATTGAAGATATCACTTCAGGAAAGGAACTGGTGAACATAGTACTCAATGGTCTTCCCAAGACATGGGATGCATTTTCCGCAAGCATGAACACAAGGAAGGAGTATCCGACATTTGAATAACTTTGGACTTTCTGTGCTCAAGAAGAATCAAGGATCAATACAAAACAGAAACCCCAAAAGAATTACGATGATCAAGCTTTCACAAAAAGATTCAAGAACTTCAGGAACAAAAGGAAGTTTGGTTCAAGGAGGAAGCCAAATCAAGAGAAAAACATTTCACAAGTGCAATGCTTCAACTATCGAAAGTATGGTCACTAGAAGAATAATTGTCCCAAGCTAAAGAAAAGGAAGGAGAAACAAGAAGCATTGATTTCCGAAGAAAAGGAACCTACAAAGAAGACTAAGCAGAATGGAAGAGATTTCTTCTTCTAAAAGGTAACAAGACTCTTCTTATTTCTTGTACATATCTTGTTTGCATCATCTCTGTACATATCTTGTATATCCATATTCTGGAAGATAATGTGTTCCAAGAATAACTATACCTATGAAAGAACAACAAGATAAGGATGAATATCATTAGATAATAAACATGAAAGGATGAAATGAAAATCATGTGGAAGCTACTACAAGATAAGTTGAATCAATCATGAAGAGACTTAGAAGTCAACAATCAAGAGGAATTGGAGAAAGACTTGTGACTCTTTGTAGAAGACAACAAGATGAAAGCGTGGAATCTGTTAGATAAAGAGAGCCAATTATATATTGCAGAAGATAACAAGGATGCAGATGGAAGCATCGAATCTGTTAGATGGAGGGAGCCGATTATATGCACTTATACATGAAGCAAGGATTAGGAGGGAGATAATCTTATGATTCATTGAAGATGATGCAATATATATATCCATGGTAGCAGTCATGAAAGAGAATATGTGTTTAGTTCAACCATAGAAGAGGACTTCTTCGAAGAGAAGCCTTAAAGTATTCCTGGTTTTCCATCCAGATCCATGATTCTATGATGAAAGGAAGAAGTGGAATCTCTAGGGAATGGAATCTATAACAAACTCCATGGACCCAAGAACTAAAGAAAAACATGAACATTCCAAGAAAGAAAGAAAAGCCATAACAACCAGTCATAATATTAAGAATCAAAAGAGTACTAGCCTGATATGAACTCAATAAAAGCAATCAAGCAGAGGAACTGAAAGTCACGATGAAGAAACAATGTATGAAAGACTTATGAATGAAATCATTGCGAGATCTAGAACTAGAGGTTCTCCCAGATGGAGGGAGAAGACTATGATTATTACCTATTCTAGTAAACTAGACTTATCTCTACATAAGTCATTATATCATCCACAACATCCATGAGTCAGAATTCTACATCATATGAATGCAAATAATCTTCTCCATAGAAATTGAATAAAGAGCGTATGAAGAGCAATCTCAAGACCTTGAGGCATACCAGAAAGAGACTCCTGTACGCAGATAGAAGAAGGTAACTTGGTGGAGAACTTCCAATGCATAGCAGAAGCATGGTGAAGGCTTCCTACAACATCAAGATGATTACTCAGTAGATAAGATCTCATGATGATAGAAGAAGTGCCACATGGATATGTTCCAACTTTCCAACTATGATATACTCTATTGTTCAGATCTACATGAAGCCTTCACAGTGTTCCAGACTGAATTACATTTGAAATCAAGGAGAAAATGATTTTCTAATACATATCTCCACAAATGAATAGATAAGTAGAGATTTTGTAAAACTTCTATCCAAGATGAAATAGTTTGTGTACTCAAGCTAGAGATCGTGGAAAAAACTTCCTTCTTATTGAAAAAGGAAGAAATGATTCTCAAAGTTAGGAGGGAGCACTGAAAACATTATTGAAGACAATCATTTTTAAATTTGAAAAATAGTCCATCTTGGACAGATGCTTTCCTGTTTGGAAAGTGGATTGAGACTTCTAACGGACAGTCACTTTCTATTGTGGTTAACATGGGAAGTAGTCTGATTGTGGATGTATCATAGAAAGAGACTTCCCATTGTGGTTAACATGGGTAGTGGTCTAGGGAAGTCTCTCTTCTTGAGAGTTACTCAAGAAGACTGGCCCGCCTTGCCAAACAACGGTTTCTCATTGTGGTTAACATGAGGAATAGTCTGTTTTGGAGGTTGATGCAGGACAGTCTTTTCCTCTTGTGGTTAATAGAGGAAATGGTCTAGACATTCATTCCTTAGGGTTTATACATTCTCATCAGGGTGAACTTTGACTAGTGTAGGAGGAATGTCCCAGGGTGGGGAATGGTCTAGGCTCAACAATCAGGGACAGACATTCCTTAGGGTTTATACATTCTCTCCAGGGTACACTTTGATTAGTGTAGGAGGAATGGCCCAGGGTGGGGAATGGTCTAGACTCAACATTCCTTAGGGTTATACATTCTCTCTAGGGTGCACTTTGATTAGTGTAGGAAGAATGGCCCAGGGTGGGGAATGGTCCAGGTTCATAAGACATGACAATTATTCTTCCTTGCTTGAGAAGAATAGTCCAGATATATTATTATTCTACTCTGAGGCAGATATTCTTTCAGAGCTCACAGATGTGAGTGAAACATTGACCCAGATAATTCAATTTATATCATAACATTGTTTCTGTGCAGGTTGCTATCGGATGTTTGTTATGAAGAATATATGACAGTAGATGTAGACTACTGTGGTGGATATGTTCCACTGTTCTTGAGGCAGATATTCTTTCAGAGTTCACATATGTGAGTGAAATATTGGCCCAGATGATTCAGTTTATATCATAACATTGTTTCTATGCAGGTTGCTATCAGATGTTTGTTATGAAGACTGTATGATAGTAGATGAAGACTATTGTGGTGGATATGTTCCATTTTTCGTGACTATACATTGCTGATCAAGTACTTATGTGTTACTTGGTGTGGTAGTGTACCACTGGATTGTAGTTATGTACTACTATGGATAGACACAGTTGTGTTCTATTTTTATTCTAATTGCCTTGAAGACTATCAGCAGTTTATTGGAGATAATCATCATCCAGACGAATGATGAACAAAGATTTTTCCAGATGGAAAATGGTTCAGAGCATTTTCTCTTCTAGATTATAAGAATGGCTCTTGAATCACTCTATGGTGGGAGTGACTTATCTAGCATCATGTCTAATTACTCAGATGAAGTATGGTTTTGAGAGATGATGCAGCTGATGGTGATGGTGATACTCATGATCTAGTCATGAGATAGTCTAGATGACTATATTGATGCTATCGAGTAAATGGTATGTTTTTGTGCTCAAGACCATTACCTGTAATACCTCTGTAGCTAGGAGGGAGTGTTAATATTATGGTAGTTGTGGGAGGTATTTACCTCCATGTGTAAAACTGACGAGAATAGAAGACTTCAAAAAGTAAGAGAAAACCCTAATGAGTTGGCTAATAATCCTAGAAGTCTTGTCGACTCAAGAAGATAATTTATATTAGGTTATTAGCCTCCAAGAGAAGAAGTCGGCTAGAAATAATAATAATATACTGAAAAGACACATATCCAGAAGGAGAAGTCGGCCCCAACAAATCTGGTAGAACGAGTATAAATACAGGGTGCCATTTCTCATTTGATACATCTCAGAATTGCAGAGCAACAACTGGTGTGCATTGCAGTTCCCAATTTGGTGCACACATGTGGAGGAGAGCTGCAGGTGAAACTACTGTAGCTAGTAGTTTGGGTGTTGTCTTGGACTATCTCTTGGCTAGGGTTTGGAATATCTGATCAGCTATTGTTGGTGTGCTATTCTTGGAGGAAGATGTGCTACACCTTGTTTGGCTATCTAGCCTAGGGTTTGCTTCCGGAGTAATTCTCAGTCAAGGCTAAGGTGATTGGAGGGTGGATTTGGCCTATGGTTGGGTGAAGAGGGTATCACCAATGGTAAAACAAGCACACAATCTTCTATATTCTAACACTATGTTGTGACATAGAGTTTCATACCTTGTTGTGCCACATATTCCTGTTCTTCCAAAAAACATCGAGTACTTTGGATGCTCCCATGCATCTAGGGATATCAAAATTAAAAACTAGGAATATTGGAATTCCATTCCAACATCCTACTCATCCCTGCACTATTCTAATAAAAGGTTGAGCAGATACGATTCCCAACTCAGAACTGTACCTTTTGTGCATTGATTCCTTCTTCTTTGACATCTCTACTGTCGTTTTGTCTAGGGTTTCTTCTTCCTTCATTTCCTCATATGTGGCATGGTAATACTAGACATTTGGTTTTTCCTCTATTTCAAGTGTTCAAAATATATTTTTTCATTGTCATTGTCATCCTGTTAACCCTCTACGTGCATTGTTCCTAGGGTTTATGTGGTAGTGTTCACTTTCGTCCTTGGGTTTTGGCCTTTCACTGATTGAATGACTTATCTCGCTTCTTCTTGTGGGTTTTCTTCTTCAATCCTTGTTGAGATAATATATTCGATCTCTTTACTGGGTATATCATCCACATCAACCACTCTATTCATTTCTTCCAGTGTTATGTTAGTTCTATGAGTCCTTCGCGTGAACTGGCTACATTGTCCTAACTTTGGTAGTGCCATCTTCTTATCTTCAGGAAAAATATAATGTAGATCTTGGATAGGTCCTTCACAATTTCACACTTAATCGAACTCTATGTTCACTATCACTTGGGCATTCAAAAATCAAAAGTGTTTCATATTTTCTTGACTTTTCCCCTTTTATAGACTCTGCCATTAATGCTCTGACACATCCTTTCTTTGTCATTCACCAGTTCCACTTTTCCAGTCATTCCTTGTCCCATCATGCAGTGTTTAATTTTCCTATGCATAGTATTTTGAATTATGTCACATTAATTTTCTATCTATTGCACACTAACATTCTCAACTATATGTCTATCACTTATTCTTCTAACTACTTCTTTTTGAATTTTTCTTCATTTTTCTAGTTTTTTCTTCCTTTTTCTTCTTTTAACTCCTACTATTTATAATATGTACATGTTTACTTGTTGTGTTGCAACTACTGAGGGTTAGTGGGTCAACTGTTCCCATATAGTTTCAGTCAACTACCATTCACCAGTATTTGAAGTTCCTTGCCTGCTAAGTTTTGCAGTTGTACAACACCTCCATCTATGACAACCTTTATCTAATATGTCCCTAGCCAGTTCATTTTAAGATTCCCTGAGTGTTGTAAGTATTTACTGTCATAAAGGAGTACCAAATATCCTACTTTAAAATTCTTCTTCTTGATATGTCTGTCATGCCATTTTTTATCCTTTGATTTTTGTACCTCCTGATGGAAACCAACTATGGTTTTGTCTTCTTCTAATTCCATAAGTTGAGCTAATATTTATTGTATTGCACCCCTTTCTGTCATATGTGTAATTTCTGTAATGGGTAGACTTGGTATCAAATAATCTAAGGGAACTACTGCTTCCTATCCATACACCAATCTAAAGCGTATATGTCCTATGAGATTCTTACATGTAGTTCTGTAAGCCCATAGTACTACTGGTACCTTCAAGTCCCAATCGTCTCTATTTACACTGCAAATATTGGTCAAGGCATTCTCCAAAACCTTGTTAAAAACTTCCATTTTTCTGTTAGGTTGAGGATGATAATGATTGCTTGTATGATGATATACCTCAAACTATTAAAGCATTTCCTATATTGTACTGTTGATAAAGTGAGTCCCCTCATCAGTCATCAATATTCTTGGGAACCCAAATATTATCACTACTTGTTGAAATAAAAAGCACGTTGTTGTCTCTGCACTGCAATCCTTCACTGCTACTACCTCATCCCATATGGTTAAGTATTCAGTCACTATAATAATATATCTAGCTCTTGATCTTCTTGTTGGTGGATTAATCAGTCCTACAAAGTCTACTGCCCATTTATCAAATAGTTGTAAAGTAACCTCCGGTCTTAATAGCATCTCATCCCTCCTAGATGGATTTCCAACCCTTTGACAAACATCAAAATTTCGACAATATTCCTTTGCATCCTTGTGAATTGTTGGCCACCATAATCCCACACACAATACCTTCGGTGTGGTTGGTTTTCCTACATAATGAACTCCTTCTATGCCTTCATATGCTTCTACTAATATGATAGGCCTTTCATGCTCCATCGCACATCTTCTAAGAATGTTATCTACTCCAATATTATATAAATGAACTGCAATCAGTTGGTAGTCTGTAGCTCTTACTAGCAATTTTTTCTTCTGTGCAGTGTTAAGATACTTTGGGACCACTCCTGTACTCAAAAACTCAATAATGTCATCAAAATACCCAATTTCAATCTGTACTGAAAATGGTTGAGCATCAAGAAATCTATCTTCCAAACATCTTGGTTCTTTTCCATTAGTGATCCTTAACAAATGGTCATATCCTGCATTCAATCTTCTTGTTTTGACCACAAATTCAAAGTCAAAGTCCCGAAATAACAAAATCCATCTGCATATTCTTCCTCCCAACAATAAATTATTAACTAACTATCTAAGGGAAGAATGATTTGTAAAAATATTGAAGTGTTGTCATAATAGGTAATGTTTGAATTTCTGCAATGCATAAACCATATCTAGACCTTCTCTTTTTGTAGTGTTGTAGTTCTGTTATGAATATGACAACTTCCTACCTGCAAATCAAATAGGGTGATCTATATAACATTCTCCTAGCTGTGTCAAGACTGCTCCTAGCTATTTCAAATGCATCCACATGCACATGAAATTCCCTTGACCAATGTGGAAACACCAGAATTGGCACAGTGACCATATTTTCCTTTAAAATATCCAATCTCTTCTGACACTCATCATTCCACTGATATTTAGTGTCTTTCTTCAACAATTTCTCCATTGGCGCAGTGATCTATGCATATCCCCTTATAGACTTCTTGTAATATCATGTATGACCAAGCATACTCTTCAACTAGTGCACTGACTTCGGTGGTGGTAAATTAACTATGAAAAAGTTTTTAGCAGGATCAACCAACACACCTTGTTTACATACCACATGTCCTAAAAAAATACCAAAAGGTGTGCTAAAAATGCATTTTTTAATATTCAATGAGATTTGATATTGTCTACACATGTCCAACATCAGTCTTATTATTGGGATATGATCCTTCAATAAACTAAAGCATTTCCATTCTTCCAAGTAAACTTTTAAAAACTTATGGATAAAATCCTTAAAGGATGCTACTACTACTTGAGAAAAGATTGTAGGTGCATTCTTCAAATTGAATGAAATTACTGTATACTAGAATGATCCCCATTCTATAGAAAATGTTGTCTTATGTATATCTTCTGGTGCTTTCCTGATCTAATAATAGACTGAAAATACATCTATGAATGAATAGGCTTCTTTCCCCCTACATTTTCTAAAACTTCCTCAAGTCAACACATATCCTAATTGCCCCTTATTTCTTTTCCTGCACCACCATAGGACCGATCCATTTTGATTCTTCCACAGGTTCAATGACACAAAATTTTAACATAATGTCAATATTTTCCTCTACTTTCTCCTTATAGATTGGATTCAACCTATAAGGTCTCTATAGGATAGGTCTAGCATCTGGCTTCAAAGGGATCTTTATCTTGCCAAGTTCTCCTACCAATCCCTTCATCTATCAGAATGTCTGTGGAAACAAATCACTATATGCACACAATAACTCTATGATTCTTTATACTTTCTAATTATTCCAATAATATCCAATGCTTGCAATCTTCATATTTTTTGTTGTTCCAATGTTTACCTTTTTTATATTCAATGGGGTTGCATAATATTCTGACTCTAGCTTTGGACCCTCTACTTCTCTTTCAACTTATGGAACATTAATATCATGTGAGTTATCCTCTATTGGGTATTATTCGTATGCAACATGATAAAAATGTAATAGTTTTCTACTTGTCTGTCTAGTCTGGGTTTGATAGGTTGTAAAAATCTTAAATTTTGGTTGTTCAAATATCCTATCTCTTACCAACTTCAATGCTATATCAGTCTCAAGACTATCATCCTTACATTCAAAAGTAAGCACATAATTTTGTTGCATTTCTTCCTAGTTGGTAGTTTCTCTGCGTTGTTCCAACTCGATGTACCAGTTCCTTGGGATGCCTTCTAGTGTGTGAATAAAGTGATTTGGACATTCTTCTGGTGGTATTAATATCCACTGGAACATACACCTATCTATGTGATTTCTGGGTTTCCCAATCCCAATGTACTTATCCAAAAATATGTTATGTTTCTCTATGCCAAATCTAATGCATAGTAACCTCTTTCACTGAAACCAATTTTTAATTTTCTCCTTATGTGTACCCCACCAACGAGAAAGTGTTGATTTCAATGTGATGTCTAAAGATAATAGCCTTTGGTTCTCTAGACTTTCCAGTTCAAATTTTTCTAAAAACTATTCTACATTACTCCAACCATTGAAAGTGGTAGGATTTCTTACCTCGGATCCAATCCATCTTAGCACGTGTGTAATTATGGAACATCTTCTGTTGGATATTGCATGTAATCATTATTTCCAGTTTTCCAGTCCTGTGTTAGAGTATGAGGCACAATAACTTATACTCCTCCAACTCAACATTCCATCTCCAGTTGGGTTGATGTAATCCTCTTCACGTGATATGGTTCTGTAAAGCTATTTTATGTCTTCTATGAAGATATTATCTGTCATAGGTTCCACATAACTTCCTCCTTCTAAGGGATCCAATGGTGAAATTAATCTGTATTCTCCATATTCAAATTTAATCTTCCTTGTATTTAAATTTATAAAAACTGGGTTATCAAAATCCTAGTCCAAACCCAAAAACGTTGGATATGGTGAAGTGTTGTCTACTATGTCAATGAATTTAAAGTCTGCCATTGTGCACACACACTTTAGATCTACTAGTATCACATTCAATCTACTAATTGACACCACTCTGTGTTGATTTGCTAACTTCAACTGAATTGGTGAATATCCCAATTGAGGGTCTCCCATGTCTTCCCATGTCTTCCTTGGTAGAACATTGACTTCATACCCTAAGTCTAGTATAATATTCCCCATATTGAAATTTCAAATGTTTTCATTCAACCTAAATTCCCTACTTTTTCTTCTCCTCTTATGGACCTGGTTCACTGTCATTACCCCTTCTTCTTATTCTCTAGCGTTACACTTTTCTAACATATTTTTCAATATTTGTAAAGATGAATTATCATTCAACAAATTTACACAAGAACCCAAAAAGTTTCTTAACTTACTTAATTTCTCTGAAGGCTTCTCTTTGCTGGTCTGATCAAATACTAGAAAAATTTCATACACTGGTAGATCATCTGTGGGATTTGTTCCTGAAGTGGATGTAATGTTTTTCTTCAATATTTGTTGTCTAGCTTCGTTGAATGTCTTCTTTTCTTTGCCTTCATAAAACTTCTGTTCAGATGTCGCATTCCTCCTTACCCATTGGTATATATCCCAGTTCTATTTGGATGCATTTGCTCTCATCTTATCTCCACCTCTAGTAACATTTTATATGTTCTTCCCATCCTCTTCTCTGTTTTCTACAACAATCTATTAGACATTATGATTTTTCTAGTTTCTCTTGTCTTGTATCTTTGTCAATAGTGTCAGAAAATATTTGGTCTCATGGTCTGTTGTGATACAATACATACATGTCGTAGGTGGCTGGGGACAATCTCTGGCATAGTGTCCTAGTTTTTTACAATTATGGAATACTACTGGTCCTCTTCCACCTCCAAATCCTCTTCCACTGCGGCCTCCTCCTCTGAAGCCTCCTCTGTTCCCTTGATTATCTCTATGTAGTGTGTTATATTGGGGTCCCTAATTATACTACGGTTGCACATTTTTTTTTATTGAAGATGTGCATTATTATACTGTGGTGGCATTGTACATTACTGTGCATTTTTATAATGCATTGGTGCTCCAAACTGTTGCATGTTATTATACAGTGGTTGTCCTTGAAATGGATGCACATTATTAAACCACGGTTATTGCACAATTTTTTCTATCATTAATTAATCTTATTGTAATACCCCAAGGCTGAGTCCCTGCTGAGTTGTAATGATGTTTATAGGTTGGTGAGCCAAGTGTTTATAATCTTGGAGGCTTATGTGTTGATTAGGTCGGAGAGCCTAGATGTTGAAGGCCAGGGAGCCTGATTTTGTATATGTAAATACTCACATCATTAATATAATTACATCATTGCTTATAGATCAACCATGAAGAAAGATTTATGGGGGACTAGGCTCCACTAGCTAGGGAAAGGGATGGGGCTGAGAGGATGGGAAAATAGAATAAGATAGAGAGCTTACTGCCAAGAGAATATTGTAAGTTATTTCCTAAAATTATATGGTTTGGTAAATTAAAACCTGTTAACATAAGTTCCTTTGGGGGGAGGAACATACTCCAAGTGGAGAGGAACAAGATTCCATGAAATCCAAGTGTCAACCTGGGTGCACGCAAATTCATGTGGGAAAATCCGTTGTTGTGGGGGGGCGTTGACTCACCATTCTGGCCATGCTTCCCTTCATGCACACACTCAGATAAAGAACATCCATACATAAGCCATATTCCTCCATTGTTGACCTCCGTAAGCTATGAAACCTGCAACCCATGAAGCTAACATGTTTTCTAATGTGAAGCATAGTATAATTGTGTCATGCCTGCACCATATCACACCCCTAACCATTTTTTTGTTGTGACCCATGTTTTCCCTAGATTGGTGTGGATTGTTTTCATTAACAAATCCCTTAACCAATTTTTCTATTGTTGTAACTATCCATTTGACTTGGAGCTAGAAAAAGGAAGCAGGTTTTCAGGCATGTAGTTTGAAGAGGTAGGTTGTCAAGCTCGTGGGTAGAAGAATAAATTTTCCAGGTCTGTGAGAAACTGTCTCCAGGTGAGAGAGTTTGTTGGGGAAGTGATTTCTCCTAGAGGGAGTCCAAAAACAACTACACAGATCTCAAAATTCCTGACTCGACCTATTGATGAATCCCCTATATGGGAAGTGGAGAAGTCGATGGACTGTTGGACAATGAAGGTGTATATTCCTAAGGTGGGACATGAATGTGGGGAATGAGAGTCTGTGAGTGGTGGGCATAAGTAGGCTCCTGGGAGGGAATACTTCCTATTGCATTGTGCAACTTCATGTGGTCTCAGCCTAGCCTAGGATTCCCTTTTCCCTAGGTGGAGTTTAGTCTTAACTTGGGAGTGACCCACTACTGATAGCTTAGAGTTGCTTGGTCTAAGGCTGGGAGGTTCATGGAAGGTCTGCACACAGTCGGTGGATTTCTTCATAAAAATATAAGTACCATTTCTATGTTAATTATGTTGTGTAACCTGTACATGTCATGGTAGTTATCTTATTGATTGTATAAGCTGTTTATAAAATATTGTTGTGATTTCCTCATTTAAATTGTGTATATATATAGAATGCATATTATATGTGTAAGAATATATATGTATGATGTTCCACAAATATCTTTGTGTTTCACAGCTCAACATGTCTATGTTTGGGTATGGACAGTTGATTAACAAAAAAAAATAAATTTTTTTGGTAGCATGCCCCAACCTAGGATGGTGGGGTATGTTACAAATTGGTATCGGAGCCCATTTTTCGACACTGAGCCTGAATTGGGTTGTATAAGTGGTTATGGAAGAAAAATATTTGAGGAATTGATGTACAAACTTCCAAAGGGGAACTGAGAGAGCTCCTGGGTAGTAATGGAAAGCTTGGGAGGTATAGTAGTTTAAGAAAGACAACAAAGTAAAGAGACTATAGTGGCTGTGGGTTTGGAACCACGAAAATTAAATTTTGTCCGTTAGATTTGTTCGGGAAGGGACAAATCTCTCAAAATCATTGGATCCATAGAAGGTGCATGGAGTTTAAGAGCTGAAGTCCTTCAAACTTCGCCCCTCTAGCCATTTTAAAACTACGACATAGAAAACTGCCAAAGCTCGGAGCTTAGAAGTCCTGGAGCCCTGAAGTTTCAAAGTCCGAAACCAATCCAGACAATCCATTTCTAGGGACACGTGTCCAAATATTAATAAATTATTGTAGCTAGATATTTTAGGGGTTTTTTGTGCTCAACAATGAGATCCTCCAAAGTCCCAGAGCCCCGAAGTCCTGAAGCTCTAGGAGGTGATTGTTCAATGGTTCGGTGTTCGGGAGGAACATGGTGTTCAGTGGCGTAATCCTCTGAAGTCTTGGAGTGCCAAAGTGACGTGTATCATTCAAAATTTCAACATTCAATAGTTATAAGGTGTGTGGGAATAAAACCTTTGGAAGCCCAAAGTGTCAAATTCCTGAAGCACCGGATATTACATGGAATGATGATGTCACCTAAGGTGATGTGGATGTCCTCTAGGCATGCCACATGTCATTATCTTTTGTACTTATCACAATATCCTAGAACGTATTGTGACTTTATATGTGTCACTCGACAATGGGGCCATGTGTAACCACCTTGATTATTGACAACAAAGCTAAGTGGACCCTAGAGGGTTTTGAAGTTTGGAGGTTCAACATTCTACCATTCAGAGGATGGGTGGAGTATTGCAACAAAAATCTCTGAATCCCAAAGTAATGAATCTCTAAAGTAGTTGTTATAATGTTAAATTGCTCCATACATGCATACCTATCATTTGGCCCTCTTACTTGCTATTTTTTCCAAGCCATCATTGAGTAGCTCTTCTTAAAAACTCATTTTTTGAAGATGTACGTGCCCTGCACCACTACTGCCTGTGTACACAGACCTACTACACCATTATAACCTACGTACGTATGCTATATGCACAATTACAACCTGTGTATACTTAAAAAAGTTGCAAAAATTAAAAAATTTCAAGGAATTCGTTGAGATTACGGGCTATTGGGTAGTTAACCAAATGATCTACAACCTATAGCCAATCACCCAACCGAATAACCATTGTTTTTTCATATAAAAGGAGGTGTTGGGGTCTCATTCCTAAGCTAAGCATAAGAACAATGAAACTCTTCCCATTTCACATCCCCTCCATGCCCCAAGCATTTGCAACCTTGTTGAGAGAATTGCATCAAAATTCCCCATTTTGTCCCTTTTCCTCCATCATAAGCCTATTCCATGACAAGACAATAATGATTCATCTTTACATCAAACAATATTGGGTACATTACCCAAATGGTTTTGTTGCGGGGCTTTCTTCAATGGTTGACATCAATGAAAGCCAACCTTAATCAACAATATCTCCCTCAGGCATTGATGGCAACACTCTGATGCAATACTGAAATCACATCACTCATGCTCCCCCTAGAACCATGCCTTTATCCTCTGTATCTGATAAATTTTCCTCTATCATCTGCATCTGATAAATCTTCTCCCCCTGGAACCATGCCTCTGTCCTATGCATCCGATAAATCTCTCCCCCTTTGTCATCAATGACAAAGGTATCTTTCCATCTAGGGCTTCTCCCCCTGACTGAACTGTCCTCTTATTTTTCTTCGTCATGTACATCTAAGACATATAAGATAAGCATTCAAAAAGAATTCATTTTGGAGTAGAAATAAATCCAAGTCTTTGGCAAAGATGTTCAAAGGCTCTTTGTGGAAGTGGTTTTGTAAATATGTATTGCACTTGTTCTTTTGTGCCAACATACTCAACTCTGATGTTCTTTTCTGCAACCTATTCCTGTAGAAAGTGATACTTAATTGGAATGTGCTTCGTCTTGGAGTGCATCACCAGGTTTTTTGAGATACTGATGGCACTTGTATTGTCACAATATATTGGAATGGGCTCATCATACTCAACTTGTATATCTGTCAAAGTTTGTTTCATACAAAGAACCTGTGTACAACATATTGCTACTACAATATACTTTGCCTCGACTGTAGATAGAGATAAAGATGATTGTTTCTTTCTTAGACATGATACCAAAAACTCACCTAAGTAGAACACTACTCCACTGGTTCTTTCTCGGTCATCAATACAACCTACCCAATTTGCATCTGTGTAGGCAATAAATGATATATATTTTCCTTTTGGATACCATAATCCAAATTCTTCTGTTCCTTTGAGATATCTGAAAATCCTCTTTACTGCTAATACATGTGATTCCTTTGGTGCTGCTTGAAATTGTTCCACCTGTACAACTACTTGCATTAAATCTGGTCTGGATGTTGTCACATATAGTAGGTTGTCAATCATTGACATGTATTGACTCTAATCTTTAGACCTCGAATCATCATCTTTGCTCAACTTACAACTGGTTTGCATGGGAGTGATAACTGGTTTGCAATCTTCCATTCTGAACCTCTTTATCATTTCTCTGATATACTTGGTTTGAGAAATAAAAATTCTTTGGTTTCTTTGACGTATCTGAAGTCCCAGAAAGAAGGATAGTTCTCCAAGTAACGACATTTCAAATTCATTTTGCATGTCTTTCGCAAATTTCTGGCTTAACCTGTCATCATCACTACAAAAAATAATATCATCAACATAAACTTCAATTAATAAAATACTACCTTGACTTACCTTGATGTATAGGTTGTTGTCTGCACTTCCTTTTTTGAACCCTGCTTGTTGCAGATACTTATCCAATTTGGAGTACCATGCTCTAGGAGCATGTTTCAGACCATACAAGGTTTTCTTTAATTTACATACATAGTTTGTGTTCTCTGACAACTGAAATCCTTCTGGTTGTTCAATGTAGACTTCTTCTTCAAGTTTCCCATTCAGAAAACATGATTTTACATCCATCTGATATACCTTAACATTTTTGGAGTATGCATAAGCTAAAATGGATTACATCCATTCTGACAACTAGGGCAAATGTCTCTTCAAAGTCAATTCCTTCAATCTGTGCATATCCTTTACATAACAATATAGCTTTGTTCCTTGTAACCTGTCCATCTTCATTCTATTTATTCCTAAAAACCCATTTTGTGCCAATCATGTTCTTATTCTTTGGTCTTGGAACCGATTCCCAAGTGTCATTTTTCTCTTTTTGATCCAATAATTCATCCATGGCCTTACTCCAAAATTCATCCTTGCTAGCTTCTTAAAAAAAATTTGGTTCAATTGTATATAAGAGTGTTAGGTGTGTTTGTTCTGGTGAATGGATTTTTATTCTAGTCTCAACTCCTGCATCTTTGTTTCCAATAATCTGATCTGAAGGATGATTCTTCTGTACTGATTTTCTAGGTGTCTTTGGAGATACTTTATGAACTTTCTCTTCCTCTTCTATTGGATTCTCTTCATCTTCATCTTCCTCTTTTACTTCTTTTTCATCTTCTTCTTCGAAAAGTTGTTCCATTGATTTGTTTTCTTCTTCCTTTGATTCTGGTATCCCTGTTTCATCAATTGTTATGTTGATACTTTCCACAACTTTGTTCAATCTTATATTGTAAAACTTGTATTCTTTCCTTGTACTTGAGTAACCAACAAGTATTCCTTTGTCCACACAAGAGTTGAACTTTCCCATTCTGTCATCTTCTCTTTTGATGTAGCATTTGCTTCCAAAAACTATGAAATGATTCACATTTGCTAGTCTTCCTTTCCATAGCTCATAGGGAGTTTTATCAGTGTTGTTTCTTAGCATTACTCTATTTTGAATGTGAATTGTTGTATGCACTACCTATGTCCAAAATATTTTTGTCAATTTGGAATCCATTAGCATTTTTCAAGCCATTTCTTGTACTGTCTTGTTCTTTCTTTCAACAACTCCATGCTGTTGAGGTGTCCTAGCAATGGAGAATTGGCTTTTTATTCCATGACTACTACAATAGTTCATAAATTCCTTTGAAGTGAACTCTCCTCCATTATCAGATCTCAAACATTTGATTCTAGAATCCATCTTATTTTCAACCATTTCCTTGTATATCTTGAAGTTTTCAAAAGCTTTTGACTTGTTCTTGTGAAAGAAAACTGCATTCATTCTTGTATAATCATCAACTAATAACATAAAGTATTTTTCACCTTTTAAGCCCTTTGTTGTAGTTGGTCCAACTAGATCAGTGTGCACAATTTCCAGTGGTATTGTTGTTGAATATTCCTTTGATTTGAACCTGGTCTTTGTTTTCTTTGCTTGTTGACAATGCTTGCATAAAGTGTTGGTTGGTTTCGTGATCTAGGGCATTTCTTTGACTCCTTCTCTTTTTTTGACTTTGACAAGGTTATCAAAATGCATGTGATCCATTCTTCTATGCCATAACCAAATTTTATCTTCATTTCCTAGAAAACACTTTTCATTTCCAATTTCACTGAACACATATATGTTGTTTGGAGTTCTTGTAGCTGTACTAACCAATTTCCATGAACCTTCTTTTCTTATCTCACACTTTTCTGAATCAAAAGTAAGTTTATGACCTTGGTCACACATTTGACTCACACTTATAATATTATGTTTCATATCTTCTACCAGTAGAACATTTTGTGCCTTTTCATTCTTGTTCCCAATTCAGATTGTGCCTTCTCCAATGATTTTGGATGAATTATCATTTTTGAAGGAGACTGATCCATTTTTTTCTTTTCGTAATGTAAGAAATTTGTCTTTATCACCTGTCAAGTGTTTTGAACATCCATTGTCAACATACCAATCGCGTTTCTTATGCTTAGCTTGTAGAGCGATTGTTCATTCTTCATTGTTAGATTGATCTTGCTTTCTTATCCATGTCATTTTTTGAGGTTGATGTATGTGACTGTTGTTATTCTGTTGAGGTGCTTTAGGAGGGACTATCATTCTGCAATCCTTGGTCATGTGTCCAAAATTGTTACATTTGTAAAATTCCACTTCAGTGCTCAAAGATTCAAACCTGTTGTAACTTATTCTTTGTGTGTCACTAGGTTTCCTTGAATAATACCTTTATGTATAACTCTCAAAGTTGTTACTATTCATGTTGTTAGCTCTACAATTCACAGCTTTACGTCCAAAATTATTACATGCATAACATAAACCAAAAAATATAGTTTGATACCTGGGAGTTGAATATCTTATGAAGGGAGGTACTCTTATGAATCCTTCTTCTTCTTGAGGCCTATCTGTTTGTTGTTGATTCTGAAATCTGAATCTTCTTAGTGGAGGAGTGTCCCTATAATCTTCCTTGTATATCTTCCTATCCTCTTTGATTGTTTCTGCATAGCTATTTGGATTTGTTTTTTGATTTGTTGTTTTGGAGCTTGATCCCTTTTCTGTCTGATTGTATCCAAGTCTAGACTTGTGAAGATGAGATTTTTGACTGCTGATAATGTCATTCAAAACTTTTGAGCTATTCTGCATATTTTTTTTTTTAATATCCTTTCTTAGTGTGACAACCTCTGCTTCCAAGTTTCCAATGATCTTGTCCTTTTCTTCTAGTTGTTCTTTGAGTGCTTTTTCAATTCTTTTATCTTCTTCTATTTGAACCTTCAATTTTGTGATCATTTGTTCTAGTTCTTGAGTGTCTTTTTTCTTGTCTTGTTCTGCTTGCAATTTCTTGTTTTTCTTCTTTTCTCTTCTGATAACTTCTATGGAACACATTAATTCTTCTCATTAGTCAACTTCCGCCTCTTCAATTTCTTCTTCGACTTCTTCACATTCTTCTTCAGCTTCTTCATATTCTTCTTCAGAGTATTCTTTGTTAGAGTCTTTTACTACCATGAATATAACTCTTCCTATCTCATTTTCACTGACTTCATCTTCATCTGATGATGAGATCGCTTCTTTGGTGTATAAGATTTTCTTGAAAACTTTCTCTGTATTTCTTTTTCCTTTATATGTGTGTTTTCCTTTTGAGTAACCTTCATAATTTCTCTTTTTCTTATGAGGACATTTGTTAACAAAATGACCAATACCATCACAATTAAAACAAATTAAAGGGGGTTTACCTCTATACCTACCATTGGTTCCCCTGTTCGGTCTTTTGATGAAGTTGGCCACTTCTTCATCATCTCCCGAGGCATCACTATTGCTTCTATATTCTTCTTGGTTCTTTTTCTTTTGCTTTGATCTTGTGGATTCCTTAAAGGCTGCTTCTTTTACATATGTATTTTCCTACTCAGTTCTCATTTCATATGCTATGAAGATTCCATGCTTATTGAGTCCATATCTGATCTTTCTTCTAGTGCTGATATCTTAGGGTTGAATCTCATAGGAAGAGATCTTAGTATCTTTTGAACAATTACAGATTCTTCAATTTCTTCTCCCAATCCTATGATTGCATTCACTGTTTCATCGAATCGTAAGAAGTAGGCTATGATATCTTCATCCTCCTTCATTTTTAGTTGTTTGAACTGACCTCTGTAAGTCTGAAGCTTTGCTTCTTTGACTTTTTTATTTCCTTCATAAATATTTTGAAGCTTGTCCCAAATATCTTTATCGGATTTACAGTGTGAAACTTTGGTGAATACCATATCACTGAGACAATTCAAAAGTGAATTTGTGGCTTTGGAATTATTCTCACAGAGTTTTATTGCTTTGTCATTTGTTGGTGGAACGGTTGGTGTTGTGTATCCATCTACAATTGATTGCCAAACTTGAAATCCCTGTGCTTGTATATATGTAGCATACTTCTATCCATCAAACTGTGGTATTCCATTTTTATATGAGTTGGTACTTTCCATGATCTACCTTTCAGTGTTTAAACTAATTTTTGATGGAACTTGCTCTGATACCAATTGTTGGATTACTGAGGGGGGGGGGGTGTGAATCAATAATAGAGAAATTTAATCCTTTTTAACCATATAATCCAAGTGTTATGTGAATGAATCATTATCATCCAATAAATGGAGAGTAAATAAGAAATGAACAAATGAACAAACATACGCATACACAGTACACCATTGTTTTACGTGGAAACCCAAATCAGGAGAAAACCACATAATGCTTTTTATTATATGTCTTGAAGAATTACATTCATTGGAAGCACCAAATTCCTTTTTTTTCCAGTTGCAACTGGAAGGAGGCTCCAACCACCTAGTTTCTTAGGCTACAACCTGAGGGAAGCTCCAACTCTCCAATTCTCTAGCTACAATCAAAAGTATACTACAACCCCCTATGTTCTCTGGCTACAACTGAAAGGTGGCTACAACCACCTGTCCTTGCCCCATCCTGCCACCCTCAAGTATAAGTAGAATGAAGGAACCATTGTCAACCTATCACTGTGATATTTACCATTGTAAACCTATACTAATAAATCTGAACCATACATCAACCTATACCTCAACCTGTAATCAACCTGTACCATAAACAAGTGCATCAACCATGCACAAACCTGTACCAAATAACCTGTAATCAACCTGTACCATAAAAAAGTGTGTCCAACCATGTACCAAGTATGTACCAATCATGTGTCAACTACTCATCAACTATGACTCATCAATATGTACCAACATCATCAACTATACACCTCATGTATGTGCCAACTCATCAATTACTTGTCTCAACCATGTAATCAACATGTACATCAACCAAAAGTGCTCATCAATTTCATCATCCGAATCTGATTTGTAGCTTTGTAATAGATCTGGTGTATATGATCACATTCCTGTAAATATTCCTTAACTTCAACAACAAGATACTAGCATTTTCATCAAACTTTTCTTTAGTCTCATATGCCTAGTTTTGGATGACTCAACAACCGTAACTTGAAGTAATCATAACTTTGTACCTGTAATGTATAAAGATATGAAAATGATATACAATGTTATTCAATGTGTTTTATTGAATTCCTCCAGGTCTCACTACTTGGAACCTCTCAACAAATGATTTATAGAAAAATGACATACCTTGCTAAATTTTGGCTTATTCTAGAGAGCGACATTGTAGAGCGTGCCCTGCACGCAATATTTGTTGAATTGATCTGAAACTGTTAAAAATAATACTATAGACATTACCCTAGCCAACACATTTGGTTTAACTGAATTTAGATCTGTTATGAATAATTTATGATGTTTGTACTCAGAACACCAGTTTTTGACTAGTTTCAGGACTAGTCACAAACCTTATTTTCCACGAAGTGTAACTCCAAAAATACAATGCCCCACAAGATTAATTTTTTACTACAAATAATTGGATATGTGTAATCAATGGAATAACAATTTCATGGTCTGAATCATTATATAAAAAAAATTATAGCGAAAATGGTGAGATGACCTATAAATAACATACCTTAGAAAGCACCATCAAAAGAATTTATCCTTCCTTTCATTTCGGCCTTCTTTTCTTCACCTTCCCTCATAATTTAGGCTTAGATATCCTTGGTTACCTTAGAAACCTATATATATTCAATATTCTCAAGTTTTATTAAAATGAGAGAGCCTTTCCTCTTATTTATACTCTCCAAGTAGCTTCCTTAAAAACATCTTCTAGGTCACTTGGCCCCACTTTCCTTATTTTAGGGTTAACCCACTTCTAATTTCTCCATTAAATTTTTTATTGAAATAATTTGTTTTGTATTCACTTTGAATTGTAATACACTACTTCACTTTATTATTTACCTTTTAAAATCTCTTAAACCACTTTGACTACTTTGACCTTTTGGGGCTTCTAGATGACATATGAGGGTCCTCCAACTTTGTAAGGCCATAACTCTCAAACCGTGAGGAGTTATGTGACGTTCCACATACCACCAGAAATGGAATGACACGTACTATCCATATATAATAGTATTATCTAAAAATATATCATAACGCATACCTTTATCCATCAAACAAACTTGGGTCCATTACCCAAACCTGGGGTCTCCAACTTCTCATGGCCATAAATCTCTAACCGTGAGGAGTTATGTGACGTTCTACATACCACCAGAAATCGAATGACAAGCACTATCCATATAGGATCTCATTATTCCAAAATTAATCATTGGTTTTCTTACTCCGCAAAGTGTCTTCTCGTGATGGATTTCACCATAAGGGGACCAATTTGGATTTCATCCATCTTTACCTCTTATCAACCATGACAAGACAATAATGAGTCATCTTTACATCAAACAAGATTGGGGACATTACCTGAACCTTTGTGCTGTGGGGATTTTTTCAATGATTGACATCAATGACAACCAACCTTAATCAACACATGCATCAACAAAGTTTTGTTGAACGTGTTTGTCATTTCTATAGAGTTTTTTTTGAAACCCTAATTTTCTTTCAAAGTACACAATTTGGTTGACGCAAGTTTTAGGTTTTCGTCAGTCTTTCTTCATTTTTCTTTCAGGTTCTACATTAATGCATATAAAATGTATCTATGTCATAGTTGTGATGAAAAATACCTCTTTTTCATTGATTGCTTAATCAACACCATCAAGATACTAGAGGCAGGAAACAATGACATGTGAATGGGGCCAATGTTGAAATTTTTTCAAACTATATCTATAAGCATTGAAATTTGACTTGGATAGTGTTGACGGGCGAAATCGACCGTCTGTCAACTAAGAGAGTGGAACCAGTCCGGGGTTGTCTAAATAACCCAAGCCGTTTGGAATGGACCACCCTGACGAGTTTAACGGCTCCGTTGGCCGCTCTAAGGTCTCCTAAGGAATCCAAAGAGAAACTCTTATCTGAGCTAAGTGATCTAAATAAAACAAACTAACTATAATTTAAGAAACTAACTATAATAAAGGAAACTAGAAACTAATAAAACAAAGAAAGAAACTAACTTCACTAATCTAACTATGGACTACTAACTATTATATATACAAGATACTAACTATGATTATAATAACTCAAATCAACTATCTAATTATCAAGTTAATTACAGTTTATTCACAAATATACATTGCATACAATCTACAGATTTGAATAAAACCTGTGAAACTAATTTTCTTGCTGTCCCAAGACAGCGAAGATAACTCTTTTTGATTTTATGATTTATGAATAAGAAAGTAAACTAACTGAAATTAAACAATCTAATACATTTACTGAAATTAAATAATCTAATATAAATCTAATTAACTTACATCTATATTAAACTACTTAATGAAAACAGTAAACAACTAACTAATTGACCTGGAAACGCTCCAAGTCTGCCCTGTGTATGATTGATTCTAAGCTGTTTGGAGGAAGAAATTCACACCGTTTAATCCAAAAGATTTTCGGAAATGATAAGCTATGTTGCTTCTTGAAGTATGTTACAGAACAAACAAGACATAAAAGACATCATAACAATCTTTCGATTATAAATTCCTGCAAAAGGGAAACCTATTATGCAGCAAATCTATATATTATAATTCAATTTATGAAGAAGACAAAGCTATCATTCACAAACTGAACTAATAATTGTTATGTCTTTTATCAATTTGGAAGAAACAAGATATGGATAACAGTAATAAAATTATATCATTCGCATTTGATTTAGATAGCAAAGTAATACTAAACCATAAGCAAAATGATATACAAAACTTGAAACACAATGTTGATATATTGAAAAGCAAAAGCTATGACAAAACATCAATTCTGCTCCAGTTTGTATCAGAATTCTATATCCTTGTTCTCCCACAACTGAGGATGTTTGATTATTACAAAACCATACGTTTATATAGGTTTCTCACAAGGTAAAACATCCTTGTGGATAATACCAAATAAGTTTACATATCCTGGGAGATATTCCCAAAATCACCTAAACTAAGGAAATAACATGCAAGTAAAATCTGTAGATCATCCCCTAACTGCTCATGATATCTATTGCCAATTCAAATTTTCCTGCAATAGAACACAAAAATCAAGTTAGAAGGATGCTTTATTAGAAAAACAATAAAAAATTGACTTTAAAGACTCAGCTACAGAATCTTTTGATTCTGTAGCTAGTCAAAATAGCAAACAGGACTAGATATAATAAAATCAATTCCAAAACTAATTACTAATGATTCAATTATTTCTTAAATTACACCAAATCAAAAGAATACAATCAGGACAGGGTAGGACTACTTTTTTTTTCCAATTAAAATAAAATCGAATCAAATCTTAACAAGATTGTTCCATGAATGCAATCAATGGTAAACCAAATCATATGAGGAACAAAACAATCATTATTGATTTGCATAGGATCCATATCGTTTAGTCGATTGCCAATCATAGAAAAATAGTCACGATAAAACAGGCATAACTTTATCCATAAAATCTAGCCATACACTTCGTATGATGAATTTCCAACAGTTCACAGGTATGGTCATAACTGTCATCGACTAGTTATAGAAACAGATTGATATCCTTTAATTAAAAGCATGATGTGTAAATAGCCTCCATGGTAATCGGATGAAATCATATCGACTCAAGAATCTTTACACAATCAATGGACAGAGGTACGATAAAATCTACAGATTCATGAACTGGGCAATAATCAACACAAATCTTCACAGAGTTAATTATAGAAATAATATCGTAACCTTAATCAGAATCCAATTCAAACAATATATGGATCGAATAAGTTGCAATCATTGAGAATTAAATCAGTTGGAATTCGGTTATGTATCAACATGAAAGTATGAAATTTGGTCGAAGGAAATTGAAATAGTTAATCCATTTATTAATCATACTCATATCATAACCAATTCGAACTATACCATTGACTGTATTCGAAAATCGGGATACCAACAATAGTCCATTTTCAAAAATATTAACAACTTGTATTATTAACAGAGCATCGAACTAAATTTGAACAATCATATCTATTCGATGATTCATCGAATCAAAACCAAATCCAATCGAATCCTAAACTATAACAAAATTGATTTATAAAACAAACATTATATACAGCAAAGCATGCTTATGTAACAGAGCAAGCGAAATATGTACACAGAGAGTAATATAAATGAGTGAAAATTATACCATCACAGTTGCTGAGACTGTGTCAATTTTGAATTGACAATTGCAGTGGTAGACTCAACATTTTTGAATAGGATTGAACCCATGGTTCGTTGCTTTGTATCGGAGGGTTTCACCTTTGCATTGTGACCCGTGAGCTTTGCCACTTGGTTTTCCAAATCATAGATTCTGGATTGCAACGTAGGTACATCCAAGTAGTATCTTTCCAACCATAACCCACACTGATTGCAAGGTGCAGCAACAGGTTGAGCAGTCGAGGGTTTCGATGATTCACCAAGGGTTTCACGGGGTGGTTCAATACCAGGGAAGTCGGGGTTATCTCACAGACAGGGTGGAAAATTCTAAACAAAATCATAAGGAGGTTTGTTACACAAGCCTTCCGAGTAAGGATACGCATCGGCAAGAAAATGTTCAACTTCAGAATTAGAGTCTTTGCTGACCACGATAGGCTCTAATTTAACAGGGGGTTTGGGTTTATTCCTCGCCATGTGCGAGATTAACCTTGCATTTTTCTTTCCTTTCGAATTAGCACCAGTCTTAGGTTTATGCTTTTTGGTTGCGGGTTTATCAACTTCAACACATTTAGTTACAGCCATAGGCGAACTTGTAGGTGGGTCAGGTAGGGGTTTGGGTAGAAAAACGCTATAAGGCACAGGGGGAATAGGCTGGGTTTTGGTTATCATAGGTTTATCAACCTATGGGGGGTCCAATTCTTCGAAGCCATTACGACTAAGGAAATCAGTCCAACAATCACCACGTAACCTTAACTCGTAAGCCATAATCATTTTGATCAACACCAAATGGAAGAGGCTGGTGTCGGCTTGGCTGCACTTGTACCTTTTAGCCATTTTGAACAAACTTCTATGCAAATAATGGGGCATACTAAGTTCGAAACCCATAAAAACCATTAATAAACGTAGGTGAAACAAGAAAATGAACCCATACCCGCCTTCACAAGTAACGAATTGCTTGATAATCATCAAGAGATCATACCAGCGGGGTTTCAACATCTTTGCAGGCAAACCTCTGTCGCATGAGTTCACTGTCTGAGACTGAAATAACAATGTCCACGGGACATCATTTACCTTGTGACTTTTGGACCATTTCTCCCCTGTAACAGGCAGGCTGGTTGCTGAGCTGAGAAATTGTTCATTGATTTCAAGCTGGACATCTCCAACTTTGGCTCGGCAGCCATCGAACGATAACGCAAATTGCCGAGCCACAGTGAGGTTATGACCGTCGAACTTCCTAATGAAAGCAATCCACCCGAGATTTTCCAAATTGCCATACGCACTATCAAACATTAACAGTGCTTGGCACCCATTGGGCTCAGCCCTTACGACAAGAGCCATTGCCTCTTTGAATGGTGGGGTTTGAACTAGGACAAAACAATGCACAGGGCCAAAAAATGATAGGGTTTAACAGCTTCAGTGCTCAAAGAGGCAGGAATTAACTGCATGCGTGCGAAGGTGGTGGGAATACCACCACCATGCAATGTATTAATGACTGTGTACAGTGTTTTTCCATCCAAAATCATAATCGTTTAAACCATATGTATCGGCCAACCAAGGAGGTGTACAACCGTATCAACGTTCCATCCATCCGAAATAACACCAACACCATATGTTATAATCATGCGCCAAGTGTACAGTTCAATCCATAATGAAATCAGACACTAACCAACGATTTGTCGCGTCAATCAAACATTTAAACCAACGTCAATTCAATCATGCCAAAGCATAGTTTGAAACTATGATCGTTCCATGTAATATTAAACTCATACAACAATACACCAAGCATCGATTCAAACTTATACAAACCCAAAATATTAATCCATGCGCCTTTGTGAAACTCAAACCATTGTCATTTCTCAAATCGACCTTAAAAATTTACCAATGCATTTGTTGCACATCCAAAAGTTTATATTCCAAAGTTTTTAGAACATTGCAACCAAACAATCTTATATGATCAATAAGTCATGAGCTCATAGCAAGAAGGATCAAAACATATAAGACCAAAATCAAACATAATCTTTATAGGACCAAATGTAACCAGTTAATCTTCATGCTCAAAGACTTAGTAATCAAAACATATCCAAATGCGCAATCAAGGTAAGAGTAGGCCAAAGGACATAAGTTTGAAAAGAATCTTTTGCAGTCATGTGATAAACCAATGGTGAAGTGTCTTTCAGCAAAAATCAATAAAAGATGACGACAGACAAAACAACGAGAGAGGTGTTTTCACACTTTCAGTTGTGAAAACTGAATCGAAACCAAATTGCAATTGTCACAAAAATGAATACGATGTCTTGTAGCAAAATGCGATGATGATTTGTCGTTAATGAGACAAGGGGTGTAGGCAGATTTTTTTTGATTAATTAAAAAAATGAGTTGGCTGCCAACAATGGCGACATGATGGGAGAAGCAGTTATCTCTGTCAAAAGAAATGAATTCAGATCAGGACAGCAAAGAAAAATTTGACTTGAAAGAATAACCAAGAAAATCGTACTACATCATCATCTACTATCTTTTCCAGCGAAGTTTCAAAAGATGCAAACCAATAACAGTCTTAAAGATTAGCAAGTCATGATTATATGATAAAATCTTCAATACTGTTGGCATGGCCACCGCTGCCAGCAGGCATCCATAGCCTCGAAAGGGTTTCCATTTAACCCACTCGGATGTCTTTATCCTATCAAGAAGTTCTAGATTAGAATAAAGGACTTTTAAAAGAGGTTCCTTATAATTTTACAGATTTTCATCTACCCGACATTGCTTCGCTGCCAGCAGGCCTGTTCAGTACCCCGACGAAGTTGTCTTGGCGCCATGCTCGCATTTACCCGCTGCCAGTGGACTTGTTCAGTATCCCGACGGGTTTACAAACACTTCCCACAGCTCTTAATATTTTTATTTTGTTTTTCTTTTTATAGATAGATGAGCGGGGTGACGCTGAAAAATCTTGGTATTTTTCTCGTATTTTTTCAGACCTCATCAAAATTTTTTGAATACTGTCCTTATTCATCTCCAGAAATGTTTTATTTCTAAAACAACTTACTTTGCTAGGGAGACATCCTTTTTGAGTCATTCCTTTACGGAAAAGGGACAGCGTAAAAAGATAAAGATGACCATGACAAACTTCACTTAGAGATTGAAATTAGTAAACTTCTTTCAAACAACATTTTCCAATATCATTTTCAGAAATATAAATCACTGATGTTTGTACAATCTTTCATAAGTTATTTCAGCGAAGAGATTTTTCTATGGTCTATGTCTGAATGGATCAATGAATAAGCATGCATATGTTTCAAAACACACCAAACTGATCAATCAAATCAAAATCCTAAAATGAAAATAAAGGAAAAAATAAAAACAAAGGAAATATTTACATAATATACAAAAATAGAAATCAGGCAAAGTATCTTTTCAGGGCTTGGCCATTCACCGGGTAGGTGTTAAGCTGCCCTTCAAGACTCTGCAGGAGAAAGGAACTAGGACCCAACTTTTCAGCAATCATGAATGGCCCAAGCCACAAATTTTGAAATTTAGTCTGTTCACCCTTCCCTTCGTGTGGTTTGTCCCACTTTAAGACAAGATCGCCAACTTCAAAATTTCTATCAGAAGCAGAACTAGAATCGAACCAGCTTTTAATCAGTTGTTGATGTTGATCTAATTTACGCTTGGCTTGAATTCTTACTTCTTCTAACTTCATCAAAGTGTTAATACGGCTTTCTAAAGGGGGACTTTCTTCTTCTTGAACCTTTTGTGACAATTGGAGTGAAGGAAGAAGAATATGAGGTGGCAAAATGGCTTCTCTGCCATAAACGGGGAAAAAAGGGGAATTACCTATAGCAGCTTTGGGTGTTACCCTATCCACCCACAATGCATTTAGCAGTGCGTTGTGCCAGTTCTTGTGATTTTCAGCCATAGTTCTCTTGATAATCTTGATCAAGTTCTTGTTGGTTGATTCTCCTAAGCCGTTACCCTGGCGGTAGTAACTCGCGGAATACTTAAGATTTATTCCTTTTTCTAAGGAAAAGTTACTCATTTCAAGAGAAGAAAAGTATGAAGCATTATCAAAGACTAGACAATCAAGGATGCCAAAACGGGGAATGATATGCGAGTTAAGAAAAGCGATCACCTGACTTGTGTTAACAGTTTTTAGCGCAACGGATTTGGACCATCGAGTAAAGTAATCAGTGGATGTCACAATGTACTTGTGCTGTTGTGAGGATGGAGGGTTAACAGGACCAATGATATCAAGGCCCCATTGCTGGAAAGGAGAATCGACTGTAACGGGTTGCAAAGGGAAAGCTGGTTTTTGCAATTGCCCTGACGCTTTCTGACAAATGATACATTTTTGGCACAAGGCGTGGGCGTCTCTAAAAAGTGTCAGCCAGTAATAAATGGCTCTTAAGACTTTATGAGCAGTGGTATCACCACCGAAGTGACCACCAGCTTCACCTGCATGTAACTCGAGCAAAAATCTTTGTGCTTCGTCCTTCTCAAGACAACGCATCAGTATGCCATCAAAATTCTGAAGAAACAGAATACCGTTAACTAAATGAAAGGAGGCAGACTTTAGTCTCAAAGCTCTTCTTTTGGCAGGGTCAAGATGACGGGGAGCTGATCCATGTTGAAGACAGTGTCTAATATCATCGTACCAAGGACTCACTAGGTTTTGTGTGCAACAAATCAAACTGTGATCGCGTTGTTCTAGGGTTGACATATAACTATCTTCTTTTTGTTCAGTTTCCAAATCAACTACCAATTTACACAACCCTTGGCCTCTCACGATTTGAGCTGGAGTGATTTCTAAGTCAAACTCCTGCAAGGAGGTGACCCAGTTGGCTCTTTTCTCTCCTAACTCTTTTTGCACTAGCAAGTTCCTAACTGCAGGGTAAGGAACAATGACTTTCGTTCTAGACTTCAAAAGATAAGATCGAAAATGATTAACTGCCTTGAATAAAGCGTAATCTTGTCGATCGACAGCTGGGTAGTTAAGTTCATCACCTTTGAAAGCGGAGCTCATAAAGGCGATGGGTACTTCGTTATTCTCAGTATTCTTTTGAGTAAGAACCGCTGCATAGGAACGATTAGAGGAAAAAGTATAGAGTGTAAAGTCTTGAGAGAAATCAGGGCTCATGAGAGATGGAGCATCAATTATGGCCTTCTTTATATCGTTAAAAGCTTGGTTTTCAGTGGGTCCCCAGTGATATTGGGTGTCCTTCTTAATCAGATTCTGGAGAGGCCCGACCATTTCAGAGAAACTGGGGACAAATCTTCTCACGAAATTAATCTGGCCTAGGAAGGCCAGCATAGATTTCTTGGAGGTAGGTGGCGGAAGTTTAGCAATGACTTGGGTCCTCTCGGGGTCAATAATCATTCCATCGCTAGACACAATGAACCCTAGTAATTTACCCTTTTCTACTGCAAAGATGGACTTCTTAGGGTTCAAGGAAATGCCGAATTTATGACATCGTAGCAGAACGACAAGTAGGTGAGCTAGATGATCGTCTTTGTTTTTAGAATAAATGGTCACATCACTTAGGTAGACTACCACGGAGTGATTTATCAAGCCTTGGAAAGAAATATCCATTTCTCTTTGAAAGGTAGCACCGACATTAATCAAACCAAAGGGCATTTTACGATATGCATAAGTGCCCCATGGAGTACGGAAGGTAGTTTTTAATTGGTCTGACAGAGACATAAAAACTTGGTTGTATCCAGAGAAACCATCTAGTAAAGATAGCCTCTCGGAACTAGATACTTGTTGAAGTATCTATTCCATGGGAGGAACAGGATAATTATCTTTATCAGACGCTTTGTTGAGGTTTCAGAAATCGACACAAAGTCAAATTTCCCCGTTTTTCTTCCGCACTGGGACGAGGTTGGATACCCATTGAGTGTGTCTAATCGGAAAAATTATTTTAGCACTAAGGAGTTTATTCAATTCTTTTTGTATAGTCGTTTCTAGTTTCAGATGCATTTTCCTCAGTTTCTGTTGGAAAGGCAAGGTTTAGGGCTTCATTGGGATGACATGTTGTATAATATTAGGATCAAACGTCTTAAGGTCTTCATAAATCCAAGCAAAGACATCCTTAAATTCTTTAAATAATTTAACAAAAGCATCTTTTTCTTGCTTAGAACATCCCAAGTCTAAATTGATACACTGAGGGTTTTCACTAGTTCCTAAATTGACTTTTTCATAAGATAGTGAGGAACTGTTGGTTTTACAATTGACCGACTTTTTAAATTTATCTTCAAAATCATAAAACTTTTCCAATCTAGCAACAGATTTGGGTAAGGAATTTACCATGTCTGATAGAACCTCAGGAGGTTTCAGATTAGGTATTACCGTAAAGTCGTGCAAATTGTCATCATGTGTTTGTTCATCTATCACAGCTCCTTGGAAGGTTTCTTCAATGTGAAGAAAGTTAATGATCTGCTGATCATCATCAAATACTCTCCAGTTCATGATATTATCTGGAATATATGGTCGAAACAATAGCTCCACGGAGAATGCATTTGGAGATAAGCCTTCTGCAGGAAGAAGTTTAGAGGCAACATTAGCAAGTAGATCTGCTTCAGCATTACTTGATCTAGGAATGGAATTTATATTAAAAGAAGAAAATTTGTTTATTAAACTCCATACCTCAGACTGGTAACATTTGAGATGCGGGGTAAGACAATGTATATAATTTCTCACCTGCCTGACCACTACCTCTGAGTCGCCGAATACAACTAGATTTTGAATGTGCATGTCTAAGGCTTTTCTGAGACCTTGTAGCAAAGCTTCATATTCTGCAACATTGTTAGTACATTCAAATTATAATCTACAAGCCAATAATGTTTTGTTACCTACTGGATCAATGATGATGCAACCTGCACCAACTCCTTCTTTCGACTTGGAACCATCGAAATATAAAGACCAAATCTGGTTCTTATCATGCTCACAGGACTGTTGGATAGAAGCTGTTGGTTGCGTATATGCTTTGATCTCGGATTGTTGTTGCGAATTGTCGATAGGTGAAATTTCAGCCATGAAATTTCTGAAGTAGGTGTCCATTCCTTGGACTTCAGGTGAATCTGCCGGAGGTGTATATGGTTCATTGGGGTCATTCAAGTCTGTCAACGTGAACTTGAGGTAACGCTCATGATTCACTCTGATCTTGTTGGGCTTGCCGTTTTCTGGAAGTCATAAGTGAGACCAGTCTGTTGCGAAGTAGCCATGTAGCTGCTCCGACCAGTCCCTGCTCAAAAACATACCATACACTTCTAGAATATCAACCACAATTATATCGATAACTTGATGAACCTTTGGGTTAGACGATAATCTAATCAATACATTTTTCAATTCGCCTATCACTTTGACATCTGTTCTATCAAGCTGTATGATTTTCAAAGAAGACGGTTCTACTTCGGCATTAATCTTTTGGCAAACTGACCAAGGCATCACATTTGATGATGCTCCTGAGTCAACCATACAGTTATGCACATTTTTGTTGAAGATTTCGAAAGTTAAAAGAAAAGGAGGTACATTCTTGCGAGTATTTAGAGTAGTAGCTTGTGGTTTATTACTCGCATTTTCTAAGACTACTTTATCTAAATTATTTACACTATTTACATTGTTATTTACATTATTTACATTTGGTACAGGAAGGCTTCCTTTATCTTGAGGATCCGGATTATTTTTTGTGGAAGTCTTCTGCGGAACTTTGCTTTGCACAACCTTATTACCATTTGAATTACCATTCTTGCTATTATCTGAAATATTTTGCAACATTTTCTGTAACAAAAATGGAAATTTCAACAACTCAAAAATAGAAATGTTAGCCCGTAATTTCTTTAGGTATTTAACAACATCATAATCTATTTTAGGGCTAGCATTACTCTGTTTAGTTTCTACTGATTTAGATGGTTTTGGAGGTAGAGTTGTGGTGTTATCGACGGGAGATCTGTTTGCGGTCTTGCTCCTAGTATTGTAAGGGTGCACAGTCTCAAAGTTAGCTTGGAAGATACTATCGGAGAGGTGACCAAAGATATTCAGAGAAGACTCTTCTTCTTGGGTTGTTTCCTACTTGACTTCCTCTTGAGAGATTTCAGGAGGCATCAAGTCATCTTGGGATCCTAGAATTGTCTGAAGAGCATATTGCAAACTTTCTAGGTTCAAGCCTTTCGGGTTTGGATTAGGCCGACTGGTTGGAAAAGGCTTTCGGAAAGGAGGTTTGTAGGGTCCTTTACTCGAAGAGGCTTCCTCAGTTGACCTTTTTAAATCTACGACTTGATTAGATAACTTTTGTACAACTTTGGTTAAATTTTCCAAATTAGAGTTTTCGGGTTGTGTCTTGTTTTGTGTAGGCCTGGGAAGGATTTCAATCTTCTTCTTGGAAGAAGAAACAGTCTCAGTCTCGTTGCTAGAGGAGTCTTTAAGGATAAGTATGTATTTTTCAATTTGCGTAGCCTCTTCAAAGGCTTCTAACAACGTTGCCTTTTTGGATCTTTTCACCCAAATAGCTATACTTTGATGTAGAGCTTTAGTGTAGTAAGCTATTACAAGGCTTTCTGCAAGCATAGAGTCTGTAGGGATTCTATTCTTAAGTGTTAAAAATATTTTATTAAAATCTTTAACTTTTTCTTTGGCATTCATTTTTAAGTTTGAAAGATCCATGACTAAGACCTCCGGAGGTTTTCCATCTCTGAATTTTTCCAAAAAAATTGACTCAAACTTTTCCCAAGACACTATAGTGTGAGGCCATTGAGGAAAGTACCAAGTGGACACATTACCCTCAAATGTGTAAGGGAACAACCTACAGACAACATCTTCATGTTCAACGTTACGGAGTCTGATGGCTAGCATAATTTTTTTCGATATGATCCTCTGCTATCTGTTTTGAATCGGGATCAAACTTAGGAAGCCATTTCTCCGGGTGCTTAGGTAAAGGATGTTGGTCACCAGGTACAACTATAGCATCCTGGTCTAACCATGGTCTAGCAGGGTTGTTCTGATTTGCCATTGGGGAATTGAGTGTGGAAGGATAAGAAGGTGGTTTACCTTCGTCAGAAGAGGAATCTCCTCCAGAAGAAGGAGATGAGGGAGGGGGTGAAGGAGGTATCCCAGATCCTCCTGCAGTAGGATTTGTGTTTGGATCTGTAGGATTCACAGTAGGATCTATATCACCTAGTTGTTCTCTGACTTCTGAGAAGTCTAAAGGTTGACCCCACGGGCGATGTGGTTGCCTGAGACTAGCAAAGGATTTGTGTGATTTAATAAGAGATTGTCTAAAAATTTCTTATATATCACCGCCTGTAGGATTACGGGTTGCTGGCTCAACTGTGATCTGAGGATCTTCGGTTGAAGTAGTTGTTGTTTGAGGGGGGATATTATCTTGTGAACGGATTCTAGTCACTATGGGTGTGCGATTAGGTGGGGGAGGAGTCTTGCGACCATCTCGTGCCATTAATTAAGTTCAGGCCCTCCTTCTAGCGCCATTTGTTGATGGGCGAAATCGACTGTCCGTCAACTAAGAGAGTGGAATCGCTCCGGGGTTGTCTAAATAACCCAAGCCGTTTGGAATGGACCACCCTGATGAGTTTAACGGCTCCGTTGGCCGCTCTAAGGTCTCCTAAGGAAGCCAAAGACAAAAGCTGATCTGAGCTAAGTGATCTAAATAAAACAAACTAACTATAATAAAGGAAACTAGAAACTAATAAAACAAAGAAAGAAACTAACTTCACTAATCTAACCATGGACTACTAACTATTATATATACAAGATACTAACTATGATTATAATAACTCAAATCAACTATCTAATTATCAAGTTAATTACAGTTTATTCACAAATATACATTGCATACAATCTACAGATTTGAATAAAAACTGTGAAACTAATTTGCTTGTTGTCCCAAGACAACGAAGATAACTCTTTTTGATTTTATGATTTATGAATAAGAAAGTAAACTAACTGAAATTAAACAATCTAATACATTTACTGAAATTAAATAATCTAATATAAATCTAATTAACTTACATTTATATTAAACTACTTAATGAAAACAGTAAACAACTAACTAATTGACCTGGAAACGCTCCAAGTCTGCCCTGCGTATGATTGCTTCTAAGCTGTTTGGAAGAAGAAATTCACACCGTTCAATCCAAAAGCTTTTCGGAAATGATCAACTATGTTGCTTCTTGAAGTATGTTACAGGACAAACAAGACATAAAAGACATCATAACAATCTTTCGATTATAAATTCCTGCAAAAGGGAAACCTATTATGCAACAAATCTATATATTACAATTCAATTTATGAAGAAGACAAAGCTATCATTCACAAACTGAACTAATAATTGTTATGTCTTTTATCAATTTGGAAGAAACAAGATATGGATAACAGTAATAAAATTATATCATTCGCATTTGATTTAGATAGCAAAGTAATACTAAACCATAAGCAAAATGATATACAAAACTTGAAACACAATGTTGATATATTGAAAAGCAAAAGCTATGACAAAACATCAATTCTGCTCCAGTTTGTATCAGAATTCTATATCCTTGTTCTCCCACAACTGAGGATGTTTGATTATTACAAAACCATACGTTTATATAGGTTTCTCACAAGGTAAAACATCCTTGTGGATAATACCAAATAAGTTTACATATCCTGGGAGATATTCCCAAAATCACCTAAACTAAGGAAATAACATGCAAGTAAAATCTGTAGATCATCCCCTAACTGCTCATGATATCTATTGCCAATTCAAATTTTCCTGCAATAGAACACAAAAATCAAGTTAGAAGGATGCTTTATTAGAAAAACAATAAAAAATTGACTTTAAAGACTCAGCTACAGAATCTTTTGATTCTGTAGCTAGTCAAAATAGCAAACAGGACTAGATATAATAAAATCAATTCCAAAACTAATTACTAATGATTCAATTATTTCTTAAATTACACCAAATCAAAAGAATACAATCAGGACAGGGTAGGACTACTTTTTTTTTCCAATTAAAATAAAATCGAATCAAATCTTAACAAGATTGTTCCATGAATGCAATCAATGGTAAACCAAATCATATGAGGAACAAAACAATCATTATTGATTTGCATAGGATCCATATCGTTTAGTCGATTGCCAATCATAGAAAAATAGTCACGATAAAACAGGCATAACTTTATCCATAAAATCTAGCCATACACTTCGTATGATGAATTTCCAACAGTTCACAGGTATGGTCATAACTGTCATCGACTAGTTATAGAAACAGATTGATATCCTTTAATTAAAAGCATGATGTGTAAATAGCCTCCATGGTAATCGGATGAAATCATATCGACTCAAGAATCTTTACACAATCAATGGACAGAGGTACGATAAAATCTACAGATTCATGAACTGGGCAATAATCAACACAAATCTTCACAGAGTTAATTATAGAAATAATATCGTAACCTTAATCAGAATCCAATTCAAACAATATATGGATCGAATAAGTTGCAATCATTGAGAATTAAATCAGTTGGAATTCGGTTATGTATCAACATGAAAGTATGAAATTTGGTCGAAGGAAATTGAAATAGTTAATCCATTTATTAATCATACTCATATCATAACCAATTCGAACTATACCATTGACTGTATTCGAAAATCGGGATACCAACAATAGTCCATTTTCAAAAATATTAACAACTTGTCTTATTAACAGAGCATCGAACTAAATTTGAACAATCATATCTATTCGATGATCCATTGAATCAAAACCAAATCCAATCGAATCCTAAACTATAACAAAATTGATTTATAAAACAAACATTATATACAACAAAGCATGCTTATGTAACAGAGCAGGCGAAATATGTACACAGAGAGTAATATAAATGAGTGAAAATTATACCATCACAGTTGTTGAGACTATGTCAATTTTGAATTGACAATTGCAGTGGCAGACTCGACATTTTTGAACAGGATTGAACCTGTGGTTCGTTGCTTCTTATCGGAGGGTTTCACCTTTGCATTGTGACCAGTGAGCTTTGCCACTTGGTTTTCCAAATCGTAGATTCTGGATTGCAATGTAGGTACATCCAAGTAGTATCTTTCCAACCATAACCCACACTGATCGCAAGGTGCAGCAACCGGTTGAGTAGTCGAGGGTTTCGATGATTCACCAAGGGTTTCACGGGGTGGTTCAATACCGGGGAAGTCGGGGTTATCTCGCAGATAGGGTGGCAAATTCTTAACAAAATCATAAGGAGGTTTGTTACACAAGCCTTCCAAGTAAGGATACTCATCGGCAAGAAAACGTTCAAATTTAGAATCATTGTCTTCACTGACCACGATAGGCTCTAATTTAACAGGGGGTTTGGGTTTATTCCTCGCCATGCGCAAGATTAACCTTGCATTTTTCTTGCCTTTCAAATTAGCACCAGTCTTAGGTTTAGGATTTTTGGTCGCGGGTTTATCAACTTCAGCACGTTTAGTTACATCCATAGGCGAACTTTTAGGTGGGTCAGGTAGGGTTTTGGGTAGAAAAATGTTATAAGGCACAGGGGGAATAGGCTGGGTTTTGGTTATCATAGGTTTATCAACCTGTGGGGGGTCCAATTCTTCGAAGCCATTATGACTAAGGAAATCAGTCCAACAATCACCACGTAACCTTAACTCGTAAACCATAATCATTTTGATGAACCCCAAATGGAAGAGGTTGGTGTCGGCTTGGCTGCGCTTGTACCTTTTAGCCATTTTGAACAAACTTCTATGCAAATAATGGGGCATACTAAGTTTGAAACCCATAAAAACCATTAATAAATGAAGGTGAAACAAGAAAATGAACCCGTACTTGCCTTCACAAGTAACGAATTGCTTGATAATCATCAAGAGATCATACCAACGGGGTTTCAACATCTTTGCAGGCAAACCTCTGTCGCATGAGTTCACTGTCCGAGACTGAAATAACAATGTCCACGGGACATCATTTACCTTGTGACTTTTGGACCATTTCTCCCCTGTAACAGGCAGGCTGGTTGCCGAGCTGAGAAATTGTTCAGTGATTTCAAGCTGGACATCTCCAACTTTGGCTCGGCAGCCATCGAACGATAACACAAATTGCCGAGCCACAGTGAGGTTATGACCGTCAAACTTCCTAATGAAAGAAAGCCACCCAAGATTTTCCAAATCGCCATACGCACTATCAAACATTAACAGTGCTTGGCACCCATTGGGCTCGGCCCTTACGACAGGAGCCATTGCCTCTTTGCATGGTGGGGTTTGAACTTGGACAAAACAATGCACAGGGTCAAAAAATGATAGGGTTTAACAGCTTCAGCGCTCAAAGAGGCAGTAATTAACTGCATGCGTGTGAAGGTGGTGGGAATACCACCGCCATGCAATGTATTAATGACTGTGTACAGTGCTGTTCCATACAAAATCATAATCGTTTAAACCATATGTATCGGCCAACCAAGGAGGTGTACAACCATATCAACGTGCCATCCATCCGAAATAACACCAACACCATATGTTATAATCATGCACCAAGTGTACAGTTCAATCCATAATGAAATCAGACACTAACCAACGATTTTTCGTGTCAATCAAACGTTTAAACCAACGTCAATTCAATCATGCCAAAGCATAGTTTGAAACTATGATCATTCCATGTAATATTAAACTCACAAAACAATACACCAAGCATCGATTCAAACTTATATAAACCCAAAAGATTAATCCATGCGCCTTTGTGAAACTCAAACCATTGTCATTTCTCAAATCGACCTTAAAAATTTACCAATGCATTTGTTGCACATCCAAAAGTTTATATTCCAAAGTTTTTAGAACATTGCAACCAAACAATCTTATATGATCAATAAGTCATGAGCTCATAGCAAGAAGGATCAAAACATATAAGACCAAAATCAAACATAATCTTTATAGGACCAAATGTAACCAGTTAATCTTCATGCTCAAAGACTTAGTAATCAAAACATATCCAAATGCGCAATCAAGGTAAGAGTAGGCCAAAGGACATAAGTTTGAAAAGAATCTTTTGCAGTCATGTGATAAACCAATGGTGAAGTGTCTTTCAGCAAAAATCAATAAAAGATGACGACAGACAAAACAACGAGAGAGGTGTTTTCACACTTTCAGTTGTGAAAACTGAATCGAAACCAAATTGCAATTGTCGCAAAAATGAATACGATGTCTTGTAGAAAAATGTGACGATGATTTGTCATTAATGAGACAAGGGGTGTAGGCATCTTTTTTTTGAGTAATTAAAAAAATGAGTTGGCTGCCAACAGATAGACTATTTGCATGCCTTAACGATATGGGAGGGTTTCTGGATTCTTCTATTCGACCTGTTCACATGCTCTGTGTAGATTCTCCTATAGGACCTTGTAGGTCTTTTTGTCTCCACTCTATTGATATCCTATCTACCTACACAAACAACCATAAGAAGAAGAGTGAAATATTTCATCAGAGGCATTAATATGTCCAAGGTAAGTTTTAGAGGGATTCAAAGAGTTATCTTATAGGTTGAAAATGATTTTAGCAGGAAAGGAGTTTAGGTGATAGTGAGTTCAAGTATCACTTCATGAAACATATTCCCCAACATGACTCTAATGAAATTTGGGGTTGTAGAGGCATTTCATCAACTTATGTGGCCACCTATGTGGCTGCATTTCATCCCCATAAAGCCGGTTCGGAAGGGTTTCCAGAATCAAATTTTACTCACACACCCACTCTATATATCTACCCATCTCATCCTCATTTCATTTTAATTTTCTTGGTCAATTTTTAAAGTTAACAGGTATTAAAATACAATGTCGAATTTTTTTCAAAATGTTTCTGTATGCATTGGAATTTGACATGGATAGACTGTTTGTATGCCTTGACAATATGGGAGGTTTTCCAGACTTGAACATCACTCACACACCCAACAAAATACAACTTGTTCCTTAGGCACAATTGTATGTACGCTGTGAAAGTTGTAATTCCTTACTCTTTTTGTGATGCAATTTCCACATGAAGGATTCATTGTCACCATCAATCAATGCTCATATTGTGATCCATAACCACATTTGACCAATATAATGTATAACCTTTAGTGGATCATACATATGTAGTTTATCCCTACTAGTTAGTTGGAAAAACCTCCTTCACAATTGAATTATGTGGCCACTTCCACCATTTTTTTAATATCAACTCCCATAAATAATGAGACTTTGACTCAATTTCATGACTTAGGGAGATAGATTAAAACTGGAAATTTATCCTTAAGGAAAGTGGCTTTATAAAATTCCCATATTCTGAATATCTAGAATCCCAATAATGGAATGAGACTTTATTAAATTCTTGTGGAAAGTAGTCTCGTGTGAGAAATTGATCATCAACCATTTCTTTGAGGGTAGTCATCAATTCATCCAACATTATAAGCATTTGATCACATACCCATTATTCCTTTTGCATCGAATTTCTTGGGACTACATCAACACAAGTTTGCATAGACACCTTCATGTTTATTGTCGTCTTACGAGAGTGACTGCACATGGATGTTTGGAAATAAACCAAATTTTAGGGTGGATAACTCCCCCCACTCCCCTATTGAACAAAGGGTTAGGAAGTGCTAGGTTGGTCCCTAGACACACCAAGGCTAGCAAGCTTCTCTTGGATAAAACCTAGGATGGATATGTAACTAAGCTATTCTTCTACGGCTAAGCAATGGATTCAAAGTTTTTGGCCTTGTGGATATCCCAATTTTTAACCACTTCCATCCATCCATTAATGTCTATATGCAATCAATCAAGCAATCCCTCTTTTCAATCATTGTTTAATCAACACCATAAAAATATTTTCTTCCATAAAGCTAATTGTCGGGGTAACTAAAGCTAGTAGAATTTGAAAGAGGATCATCCAAACATAGAAATAGATATTTCCAAAGATCTTTCTTGCAAAGATAACTTCCTTTCATCAAGCTTGTGTCCTACTAGTTATTGGTCTCCATAAAACCATTGTCCCCACTTTACACTTCAGAGAAGAAATTGAAGATGAGTTTGAATCACCACTTGGGAGGCCATTAGAGGATTCTTAAAATTCTATTTCAATTTATCACTGATGCCTTTTGAAACAAGTTTAAAACACACACACACACACACACACACACACACATATATTAATTATATTAAATACAATAAAATAAAAAAGAAAAAAGAAAAAAAAAACTAAAATCAAATTTAAATGATCTCACGCCCATTCATGAAGTTGACCTCGCACCCATTCATGAATAACAGAGAATATTCCAACACCCATTCTGACCAAGACTATCAGAGAAGAAAAACCTTGTAGTGAGCATATAAAATCCCCTCGACAACAACAGAGAGAGTCGAAGGAGGAGCTATCCAGAAAATTTGGATAGTGACAGAAGAAGAGGAGCCCTATCTGGCCAAACCCAACAATGATTGTGGAGTAGAGATACCTAGGGTTTAGCATCATGCCGCAAAAATTAGTAATTTCATAGTTAAAATCTCTCCAATCTCTGAGTTTTTTAATAATTAGTTACACATTATGAGTTATTTTCTTTTTTGTTTACCAGGGGTTCCTTTCAAATTAGAGGATGGAAACCCCTCCACTAAGCCATTGCCTCTCCTCAACATCTTAGCTAGCTTCTCCCTCAACCTCCTTGACCTCCCCTAGAACCCCTATGTAGCTCCGAGTTTGAAATTTTTTAGGAATGAATATATGCACTGAGAAGATAAGTTCAGTAAGTGCTATGACCCAAGCTCGTACAAGAGATATTGATTTCATTTCTTAATTGCACAAATGAAGAAAAACATTTATTTTTCATACATTGTATGAGATATAATATTTCCTTGTATTCTCTAATTTCAAAATCCAACAAGCAACCTTCCCATATAATAACTACTCCAATGCCCTGGCTATAGGCATTACATTCCACTATGAATGTCTTATTAAAGTTTGGGTTGCCTAGAATTGGAGTAAAGGTGCAATCCTCGCATTGTTGGAATGTCTACATTGCCACATATAACCATGGAAATTATTTCTTATTTAATAGGTATGTTAGAGGTGCAACAATATGAGCATAATTGATGAAAAAATGACGATAATATCCTATCAATCCAATGAAAAATCAAAGGAACTTGATGTTCTTTATTGTTGGACTATCCACTATTTCTTTTATCTTTTGTGGATCTACCTTGAGTTATTAATTTGATACCACATGGCCTAGGTACTCCATTTATTGTAACCTAAAAGTACACTTGGACTTCTTGGCATACAATTTGTTATCCTAAAGCATATGCAATACCTTACCCACATGTCCCATATGATCTCCAACAATTTTTTTGTATGTCAAAATGTCGTCAAAAAAAAAAAAAATCTACAGAAATGCCTCATAATATAATCCATAAGACACTAAAAAGTAGAGGGAGAATTAATGAGACCAACCAACATTTCTAGGAAATCATATCGGACTTCATGATTTCTAAATTTGTTTTTGGCACATCTTTCCTTTTAAGGCGAATCTGATTATATCCCGAGTGGAGATCAAGATTTGTAAATAAACTACACTATGTAATTCATCTAGTTTGTTAGAGTAATGTGGCACAATTCCACCTCCATATTAGTTGGCAACTAGACGCACTACTTAAGCCCTCAAATGCATGTTTTATGAGATGGCAAACTACTTTCAATGCAAAATGTTACAATTTTATTCAATTATGTAAACCTTAAGCTACCTTTTTGACTCAGTAGTCCTCAGATATAAATTTGGCCAACACTTATTGAGTGTCCATATTGAAACATTGGCATGTATATACCATTATAATTAATTCCATCATAGGAGAATATATGCTTAATTTTTTTTTTTTCAGACCAAAAGGTAAATTATCATTATAAGTAATTGTAGTTTTTATACAAAGTAAAATTTAGATCAATTTTATTTAGACATTGCAACTTGAAGTTTTAAGAGGATTTTTCCCTCATAGGAAAAGTATTTTCTAGCCCAACATGATGAAGAACCCCTCTAGTCCATTCCTAGTAAATTTGCATCCAGGAAGTGAGGTCCATTGTCAAGCAAGATTGAGGTGGTAATGTGTAATTTTAACACTTTCTTGTCACAATGTCACTCGAACCAGATTCATTGCATCGTTTAATATCCATGATCTATAATTTCTTTGCAGATTGAGGATTATATATAAATCTTCATAGAATATTCCTTAAGAAGCACTAAATATGGGATTGTCATAGCCTTAATGGAATATTCCTTAAGAATAACTAAATACGGGATTGTCATAGTGCAATTGCAGTAGTCAAACTTAAAATAATCGGAGATGACGTGAGAGTAAGCTAGTAACTGCAAACACTTCTAGTCAATTGATTTTCTCCCAAACACAAGCAGAGATTCTCAATCACCAGCCATGGCTCGTTTTGGTCCAGACAAAAGCATTTTCTAATAACATCAACTGAGTTAGCTTACGGGGATGGAAAACTTCTTCTGGTATAGAATCATTAAGATGATCATGGGACAAATACAAGGCATAGAGGTCTCACGCTAGTCATCCTGCCCTGGGTTTATAAGATTCCATGTGTTGGCTCCATAATTGCCACAAGTAAGCATAATATTCTCAGGCAGATGAGATGCTTATTGAACTTGAATTTTAGACAAAAGCACCCGAGTTGGCTTTGCCTTTGAGGGAAAATATGTTTTCTAGCAAGAAAATTTAATTTGTTAAGAGTGCTCAGAATTATAGATAGAAAAACATAAGTAAGAGCTAGTTCTGATGAGTTCCTCCACCCATGAAGCCACTTCTGACATGGTCAATCTTTTGTTTGGGTCATGCGTAACAAAAATATCTACAATATCATCCATTCTTAGCTTATCAGAGGCTCTAGTTTTAAGTGTAAATCCAAAATACCATCTAGAATAACTGTTGCCTAGCTGATCATGGGCACTTCCCATTTCATAGTGTTGGGTGGATCAAAATCCATGCCATATTCTTTTCTTCCACTCAGAATATCTCTTAAAACCTCAGCAAATCTATATACATCACTATTTTCTATAAAATTCCAAGACCTATAGTAATCTTAATCAATATAGATATTGTTATCTACTGAAATAAATTTTCTAATTTATTGTCATTAGGTGATAGGATGGTCATTAGATGAAAGATTTTTGTTATTTTTGAGTTAAGTGTATTTATGATGAGTTTTAGAATTGTATTTTCAAGAAAAAAAGTGGTCTATACTTTGAATGTAAAAAAATGTGAAAAATCATCTTTCTACAGCTAAGGGTCAATTTTTTATGTGTTGTAAGCTACCGAAAGTTGCAGCTTTCGACAGCTAAGCATGATCTGTTTTGGTCTTGTTAGCTGCCGAAAGTGCATACATTTTCCAGAATTCACAGAAAGTCATAATTCGACCTGTATAGAGTGTATTTAGAAGAATATGATGACTATTACCCAAATATATTAAAAAATATCATCCATCAGTGTTGGTGGCACTTCATTTCATCAATAGAAACATTCTAGGAATCAAATCCTAAAATGTAGGAATATGACTAGATTTGGAAATTTGGATTTTCTTATTTTAGTCACTTTCTTTGGAGACAGATTCTGATAAGATGGAAAGGTATTTTTAGACAGTGAGAGAGGTTTTTTGCAATACCGAGCTCCTCTTCAAAAACCTCTATCAATTTTCCAATACCTGTTTTGATTTGAGAGATATAGGTCAATATTTGAGCAACATATTTCCATAAATTTTTGTCTTTTCCAACCACCTCACAAATTCGAATTTGAGATAGGAAAAGAGGCTATTAGATCCATATTTTGAGGATATTTAAACTAATTTGTAAAGATTATTTAATCTCATATATGAAAGAGTGCTAAATGTTGGACTTTGGAGACTCTTTCATACATTGTACTCTCAAGCTTCTCATTTTCATATCAGTAATACAAGCTTCTTTTGCCATTACTTGTTTAGATTTTCATCTTCTTATCTATTCTTCACTTTTACTTGGATATTATGTTCATACTTTTCTTGTTTGTCTAATGCCTGATAATTGTCATATTATCATTTCATTGATGAGTTAGAATTGCAAGTATTCTTTACTTATTGTAATTGGCCATTCATATATACCTTTATGTATGGTTTTGTTGGTATAATAAGGATTCTCCACACATCCATTTATTTTCAAGATATTTGAACAATAGTGGTTGAAATACTTGATCCATCTAAGTGTGTTTATGCATGTATTGAGTGAGTGAGGTTTGATTTAGTCATCCGAATTGATCCATTTGAGTGAATCATTGAGATATTAGTTAAGTTACCAGGCTTCTTCGAGATACAACCTAGAAGGACTTCTGGAGTGATAAAACATAGCATCCCCTTTATGGACATGATAAGGAAACCATTTCACTCTAAATAAAGTTAACCCAAAATATGCTACCTCAGAAAGACATATTATAGCTTCTCCCATTAAGATGTTTTGCAACACTTACAAATTCTGATAGCCAACAAAGATGTTTTAATAATTTGGAGACATGGAAGTCCTAATAACATTTGTACTTATGATCAATGATGAGGCTTCTATTAATGTAGTTGTTCTCATCCTCTAAAGTGAAGGGGTAACCACTTTTCCCCAGCTGTTGAAATGATTTTCGAGTATCATTCCCATGGAGATACCAGTAGATGAGAACATCCAGGTCTTTGCCCAAAGTACATTATTAGTGTTGAATTTAATGCAGCTACAAGAGCCATTCTCCAGGAGGATGGAAAAGACCCTAGCTAAGATCTAGGGCTCCCAGTTCACTCCTGGGGTTCTTGGTCCAGGACCAAATAGTTAGAGCCATGAAAAAAGACCCTTATAAGGGCCCCCAATAGATAACTATAATGTAACATGTGCTAGACTATAATATAACATGTACGGCTTGATAACAGATTCACCTTTAGGATCCTTTTATATCTTGCATCATATCTGTGTATTTTCATGACATCAAATCCCAAACTATCTTGGTGGATTCTAATATTGGAGCTACAATTAGTGTATATGCCTTCTCATGTCAAATACCTTTAGACATATGTTAAGTTCCCTTTGAAGGTGTAGGGAACTTCATCTAATCAAGTGTTAGCCTCTCTTGAATATTTATGCATGATGTTGAATGTGTACACCCTCTCTCAACAAGTGCGCCCTTCCTCTTAGCTTGTGCACCCTCACTTAAAATAAAAGGTAATAAAGAGGTAACAAATAGCTCATACCTAACTTACGTCTTATAATTCTCCAACATTGTTCTTTACACTTAATGGAACAAACACCAAATGGAATGGTTTACACAAGGTCAATGGAGAATGTTATTCTTATATTATTCCTCAACTTGGATTGAGCATGTATAGGACTTGGATTGAGCATGTACATGAATGGTACCTAGCATGTATATGACTTGGATTGAGACACATCCATATATGTACATCCATAGTTGTTAGTTTTCTCTCAACCACATTGCAAAGGGTGTAGATGTACTTCTTCGTAGTCACCAAGCTTATTGTTGCCCCACAATAGTACTAATGTGAAGTGTGGATGGCATGCCTCTTTTATTTAAAACCCCATAGTCTATACCTTTGCATCCACATTGGTATATAGCACCACATCAACACTCCACTTCACTTTCCTTTACACTTAACATAGCCCCTTACATTTTATGTGATTTTTTCTATGTGCATTAGCCTTCCTCATAGCCTTTACATCATGTCACCCTTTTTCCTTATCGTTTTGCTTGTATATGTGCAAAGTGAAAAGTGAAAATATATGAACTTCCCTTCACTACATTCTTAGATCTGCATGCATACAAATTTATAAGGAAAAATAATAGGATTTTGGCCAAATTTTCAAAGTAGGTTTTTTTGAAGGCCTTAAACCCCCTAAAACTACATCTTAGAGCACTAAAATTGAACATAAAAAAAAAAAACCATTAAAGAGAACCTTCTTTATTATTGGTCCATTTAGGATTCAACCACACATCCCCATTGGGAGTATTTTGGTCTATAAGCTTCATCCCCTTCTAGTTCTTCCACCTCTTCAAGCAATGGAAGCCGGATGATGCATAATGTAGGAATGGATGGAGTTGTGTGAAAATGTGGGATGTATGTTGCATGGATGTTGTATCAACAAGGTGAAGCCCCCGTGATCCTTATGAGTATTCAAGATTTGTATGGTGGTCTCTATAATCATAAAAGTTTACTATATTAGAAATGATGACATTTGATTCAATGTTGTATAGGTGTACTAAGTGAACTATGACATTTACATGGTATTTTTAAAATTTGGGTCATTTTGCAGTACTGTACACATAGTAATCTATCAAGAAATTATTTCTTTTCTTAAAATCTCTTGCTCCTTCCCATATCTAGTTTTCATCGAAGTTTAATTTCTTTCATTTCATTTTCCTCTTGCATGGTTTAAAGAGTCGAGTCAAAACACCATCAGTTTCATGACCACTCCTTTGAGTAACAACAACCTAAAATCAAGCGCTAATTAAAATTTATCTAGCAACATTTCTAGGGATATTCAAACCCATCTTAACTTAGGTGTAGAGCTTTGGAATAGGATTGTGAGAATAAAATTCCAAAGCTACTAAACAAACATAAATCCTTGAGTTAGGGAGTGAAATCTAGTTGCTATATCATTGACTTTGGGAAGCCCTTCTAACACAAGGGTCAATCATGAGGTCGCATTGGGGCCCTCAAATTAATCAAACCTACTTTGTTGGTCTTGGTGTCGACTATAAACTATCCCCCCTCTGCTTTGGTATAGTAGGTGGTACCATAGAGGTCATAATATTTTAGACTTCCTACACAAGGTGACAACACAGGGAAGGTGGTGTTGTACCTAGGATCGACGTTGGATAGACTCACTCAGACTCCTTGGAGGGTTTCCCACTACTCAATGAGGTAACTTGCACCAGGGTGTTAGTTCATTAAGAAGGTTGTCAATGTAACTTTCCCACCTACCAAAACTCAGCGCCTTCGCGCATCGATTCTGTGATGTTGGATTCCATCACCAACTAGCGCTTCTTTGTGAGAAGGTTTGCTTGCATTATTGACTCCTAGATTAATTAGTGTGTGTTGGTTTTTCTCCTTAGTTGGCCTTAGGATTGAGTGTGTGTCTAATGGCATCAGTTTCAGGTTAATTCCTTATTTGATCAATACAAAATATGGATACAATTAAAATAAAAGGTAATAAAGAAGTAACAAATATCTCATACCTAACTTATGTCTTATAATTCTCCAACATTATTCTTTACACTTAGTGCAACAAACACCATATGGAATGGTTTACACAAGGTCAATGGAGAACATTATTCTTATCTTATTCTTATTGCCATAACTAACTTATTCTTAAAATCGGATTGAACAAAACTAATATTTGTATAGTTCTAATCTTGGCTTGAACAAAACTAATATTTGTATAGTTCTACTCTTGGATTGCCTTAGACATATTTCCAACTAAAGAACCCAATATTTGTAACACACCAACTGATGGTTGGATTTCTTACTCCATAGCATTGACCCTCATCTTCAATGGACATTTCTTATAATAATTCTAATTTGCACAAATCCAACAACCAACAACCTTACTACTATTTTTTTCTTAGATCCATATGATAAATTATCATGTCCTTAGTGTTATCACATTAATATGTCCTTAATATGTCCAAAATAAAGAGGGATATCACATTAAATTAGGTGGTTGACCACTAATATTGGTAATTGCATCACAGTCTAATTGTGCATCGAAAACTAAAGATATAAAATTTTTATTTAGAACTTTGAATATGATGATGGACTACTAACTAACAACACATGCACATGCAACTAAAGGTACAACTAAACATGTACCTGTCAGATATTTCTTTATCGAGTGAGGAAATATTAGGACAAGTAGAGGCCAGAAATGTGACTGCATCTAGTAGATATGATAAGAAAACAAGGACCAGAGGTGAAAAAGTCAGAATAAAATTTTGTAGACACATGAAATTTTTTCTTGCCGAAGGAGGATCATGCTCTTATGATGATGAGAGCATAGGAGGCATAGATGTTCCACTCAGGTATAAGCATCTGGTGAAATAATGGGTACCTAAGGAACTACCTCTTATATATGTTGACTTCATTGTCAACAATAGGACATATCACATTGCACCATCCTCCCTACATGGCTTGGGGCTTATTTCCATGGATGGAATAATTGTAAAATACAATACAGTAACTGAATTGATGGACTATGTCATACCATGTTACAATTATAATGATTGGATGCATCTGGTCCGGTACATGCGAAGTATGTGGAGATATGCACTCGTAAAAAAATATATACAACTAATAAAAAAAGATAAAATAAGGGAGCGACTATCTATATTGATGGAAGGCCTAAAGCTTTTGGCAATATCACAGGGTTTATAAACAACACATGACCCGGGACAACAAACAAACAACCAAATTGCATATATGAGGGACGTGAAGAGAATCGGGTAGTCTTGTGCGCAATAAAAAAGATAGCTCCCGGGGAAGAGTTATTAGTGGATTACCATTTGAATTGAATAGAAACATTGACTAATAGTGTGCAAGTTCTTATGCAACACCTCCTTAAGAAATCTCTACTTATTGCATTATATTTTTTTATTATCTTTAACATTGTTTTTTTGTTATCATTAACAATTTTTTAAATATTTGGGGGTTCTAATTATGTTATAATGTGGCAGGATGATCGTGGAAAAGGGCCAACCGCAAAACATGTAAATGATGATCAATTTCCACTTTCATTTTACATTGTTTTTATTATTTGCTTATATAATTTTATTGAAATAACATTGTTTTTGTTGAAATTATATGTAGTCCGTAGGCCATGTTGATCATGATTTCGCCGATGAGGAGTGGTTTTATTCATGCATTGATCTGATGGTCTTAATAAAAAAAAAAACATTAAAGCTAACAAGGAAGTTGATATCTTCTTAGATCGTCCAGATCAAACTCCCGACGTCAAAGCAAAGATCAAGCTCCTTATGTCACAACCTAACACATATAAGGTAATAACCACAGTTTAAACTGTTTTTTTTTAATGTACTCATATGTTCAATTATGATACTTTATTATTTAACTTTTACATTATCTCACGAAAAAAAATCTTTTTTTTTATAAAGTCATTTTTGGATCCTTTTCAGCCCGGTGTTGGTAGTAGTGGTGCTATAGAGACGCTACAGAGTCTTGATGCAGGCGGTCATACAATTGCTAGAGAACTATTTACTTCTTCATCTTCCACACCTAATTTAGATAGGATCCATGACACACACCGCCAGACATCCACACCTAGATTAGAGTCTAGATATGGTGGCAGAGATGAGGATCATAGTGATGTGGTTGAGATGGTTGCATTTCCTAGAGCTAGACGTGTGACAAGCACACAGACCCTTTCGTGCACATTTTTGGTCGATGATAATGGACTTCCATTAAAACAATGAAGACTCCCAGGTAGTGTTAATTCATATTTTAATTGTTTAATGTTATCCTCATACAAAAATCATCTAGATTATTAATTTTAAATTCATGATCATACCTTTTTGTGTGTAGGAAACGACCTTTTTTATAGGAACCTAGTGAGCAATACATTGTTTATTTTTGGGGAAACCTTATGCATGAGGTGGAATTTCCAGAATTCCAACCTCATAAATGAACTTATGGATTATCTTGAAGGCTTCTCTGGAGTAGACACGTTCAATAAACAAGTGATCACCTCTGCAGTGGGTGAATATTTAAAATATATTCGAGATGTTTATAGACGAAGCTTGGAAGGAAATCCTAGGTATGAGCATCCTCCCTCAATTCCAGAGAGGGAGTGGAAGGAGATCATTGATGATAAAAAATAGAATATTTTGAAAAAATCAGGAGAACAAATAACTGGTACACCAAGGTAAATTACAATTTTTTAAATTCAATACCAGCTTTATTTTTATTTAGATCTAAATAAAAGTGTGGTTATATATAACATACTGGAAAAATTTGATGATAGGTTTCCTGGCACTTCAAGGGAAACCAAAGCAAGGATTTCCAAACATGGCCAACACAAGCTAGGCTAGGGCGGCTACTTGAGGTTACAGTCACAAATCGTAAATACCCAAACATCTTAAGAATATTATTTGTATCACCTTACAACTTTAAGGTAATTGCAACCAAAAACATTAAAATGCCACACCCTTATGCAATGCAGGGTGACAACTTTGGAACTAAAACCATGGAGTAAGACCTCCAACTTGGTTACAAGTACAGTTATAAAGTTGTGGTTGATCGTATAAAAGCATGGGGCAGACCCCAAGATCCAATTTGTGGGATAAGGTAAATAAAAATCATTCCACATTAACCTTTCATTACTTATAAAATACATAAATGTTTGATATCGTCCATAATTTAATGTCTTACTTTGTTTTATTCAGGGGAGTAGAACTATGAACAAGACCATTAGTACTGGACAACATAGTGTTGAATCAGGGATGATTTTAGGGGATAAATTTCGCTCATGGGCTAATTTTCCATGGTTTTTCCAAAAACGAGATTCGCTATTTTAAAAATGATTCACCCAAATTCTATAGGATAAAATAATTTTACCTCAAAAATCGCCAAAAGTTTATAAAACTATATAAATTACTTAGAAATTTGAATATTTTTACAAAAATATCGCCAAACATTTATAGTTTACATATGAAGGATTAGTAAGATTTGCCAAGGTTTCTACATTTTAAAATAAATTTCCATCCTTAAAATCATCCCTGGCATTGATAGTGCAATGCAACCAAAAGATCATGGTGCTCCCCAGGATCCCCATCCCAGTGAGGTGAAGCCCCAAGATGTTCTTGTGACTGAGGCCCACGATGGTAAAATGTCTATATATCAATCATATACTTAATAATTTTGTACTTATAAATTTTGACGTTTCAATGGAAGAAAATGTCATAGTTGATCCTCCTTAACCTGAAGATCAGGTGAGCAGGTCAGAAGCCATTCCAACGGTGTCGACTAGAGGACCAGGTAAATAATTACATTGCACAATTTTTTTTAATATTAATGAACTACTTCAATGATATTTAAAAATTGGCCATACAAATTTAATATTTTTTATTTTTGTAGGTGATGGCCTCTCACAGCAACATCCACGTCGTGGGTACGAGACCATATGTACTCAGCATGAAAGGACTAAATCAACATCAACTGCTGAAGAGAACCCAGTAAACGAAGACATGGAGATGGATGAATTAATTAAGACCTGGAAAGGACAAAAGAAGAGTAAAAGAAATTCAAGATGTCATGTAATAATTTTATAAGATAGTTAGATGTACATTATATAGCTAAACATGTAATGATGCATATAATGCATTGAAATTATGGGTAATTTTTCATCTGATAATATACACAAGGCTGTTTCTATGGCTTGTATATATCTGTGAATGTAATTTTGTTATACACTTAATGATAATTTCAGCTTCTCTTATAAGACTTGGTATATATTGATTCAATACTCCTTGATTCAAGACGTGAGAATGCAAGCAAGACCTGGTGCCTTGTGCTTGGGCTATGGAGTCTAGGCAACAAATATAACTTGAGTATGCAATATGCACCTTCTAAAATCTTGTGACATGATATATGCAACTTTGAAAGTCTTGTGACATGTGACAAACATCTTTTTCCAAGCAATGTGCAAACTTTAAACTTGGTGCAACGTGCAAAAATAAATTTTTGGGAAGATGCAATAATATTTTTTAAGGATTAAACATCAAGGGTTGGAAATGGCCATGTCAATCATTTTAAAATATTTTTTCCAAGCATTCCCCTTCTTTTCATTGTGTCTCACATGACAAAGAAACAAAATCACATTGCCATTGTCAATTTATATGTGGAGGGTTATTCAAGGTTTCAAGACTTTCTTCATATTTTCCTACTTTAATCCTCTCATGGTCATGTTAATCCATATAGAGGTCCATGATATAAACACTCATTGTTATAATGTTGACATAAATTCCAATCTTCACTTTGTCGATTAGAGGGCACAATTTTGGCAACAATTTAATGTTTTTAGTTCCATGAAATTTATTTTGTTTCTTCAGCAACATTAAGGATTAAACATGAGGGGTTGGAAATGGTGATGTCAAACATTTACTCTTTCACACATGTACATCATCTCAATGTTCATGTCTACAATATGTGGAGGGTTATTCAAGGTTTCAAGACTTTCTTCATATTTTCATACTTTATTCTTCTCATGGTCATGTTAATCCATATAGAGGTTCATGATATAAACATTCATTGTTCTAATGCTGACATAAATTCAAATATTCGGTTTATTGATTAAAGGGCACAATAATGGAAACAATGAGAGAGTTTTGACCATATGTCAACTCATTTGTCCCTTTAAAAAAACTTTGTTGATGCGCAAGGGAGCATTGTGTCTATGAGAGGTCCTCTACATATTGAAATATTGATAATTAGTTCATGAAAGTGTCCTACATATTGAAATACAAATTTGGTGGACCCAACAAACAAATTATTTACCACATCACCTTTCGCACAAAATGACATTTCCATCAATACACAAATAGATGGGATAGTACGTTGAAGTCATTGAGCCAACACAATGGACTCAACAATTGACTAGGATGGAAATCCATGAAAACATCATAGGAAAAGCCCTATTAGGGAACCACAATAATCCTTGAAACTCCAAATAGAATGCAGGATGATTTTGTTTTTCAGTGCCTCTCACAATGAGCTTCGCCAAACTTACAACTCTTGTTTTTTGTAATATATGTTATTACATATATGTGTAGTAGAATATATATGTATGTTTTATTACAAATATATGTAATAAAATATATACGTTATTACACACACACACACACACACACACACACACACCATAACACATCAAATATGTTATTATATCCCAAATCCATATTACAATACTTGACCCACATCCACCATAAAAGATAACAATAGACTAGACCCTATAACAATAGAGACTTGGGACCCATTTGGATGAGAAGGAGTATGAATTAAGACCCAATTGGCCCACTTACTTAAGTCATTATATAAATAATAACATAAAGAGAAAACATTATTAACCCCGTAAAAACTTAACAATCAAGTTCTTTTATAATTATTGTATTTGTAGATGATCCCTTTCTAAGTTGAAATCTTGTAATAGGATTTGAACTTAGCCTCGTTGTAACTTTTTATTGCACATGTAACCAAAGTATGCCAATGCCAAGTTCCTTTGGTTGTCTTGGATGACACCATCATTTATTATCAATCCCTATGAAGCACCATCAAAGTGTAGGTTATTCCAAGTAGGTTTTGGTGTTTGCTAGTATATTGATGATGTCTTAGTGGTGCTTTTATCATTGTCATTAGAAACATTTTAGGGTGGGGTTGCTAGTACTAAAGGACTTCATTTATACATCGACTAGGTTATAGTCATATAATGACGATGATACTTAAGATGATCATGATGGAAATGCCCCTCTTAAATTAAATACAATATTTTTAATGTTTGGAACTCTTAGGTGGTTATGGTACCTTAGACAAGTTCAATTTTCATTTTCATTTATCATAACCATGAAATATTTGGTGAGGGGGATCAAAATCCTAGGATGTATTGCTTCAAGGATTTACAAGGAAAATTTATACCATAATGAATTAAGGGTTCCACTTGTGTTAGTTATGGTAGGTTTTGACTCATTCATTGCTAAATCACAATTTAATTGATTCAACTAAAAAACCTTAAAAAGAACATGAATTAAGTTTGATTTCATGATATGTACATGAACATCATAAAATTTTAACATCATAAATTCATATCTCACAAATCCTTAATTAGGTAAATCATATAACTTGAATATGGGATTCTAAAAATGCATATATCTTGGCTTCCCCTACTCACCTACTAGGAAATTCAAGTTAGAGGATAAGTACCCTAACATGCCTTATCTTCTACTAGGTTATCACCAAAACCTTACTATGAAATAATCACCAAAACATTAACTCACATACCTTCCTTATAGATATTCTAACCTTACTTAGTTACTGAAAGTATATATATGGTTCCTTAACCTAATTTATAGTCTAATAACCCTTATTAGATATAATGGAAGGGGGTTACCCTATTATAACCTAGTCTAAGTTGCCCTTACAAGTAAGCCTCCCTCTTAACACATATATCTCTTTTTCTATCCAACATTATTTTGGCTCATTTAATTCTTTTATTAGATGAGGTATCACACAAATGTATGATGGATATATCCTTATATTTAAAGACTTTAAATTACCTCCTATGTGTTATCCAAAACTCTATCTAGGATTGTCATAAAACTGCAGAAGTATTCCACTGTCAATGGTGATAAAAGTGTTGATGTCTTGCAATGTTTTTATGAAACCTTGTTTTCCACATCCCAAAGAAGCCAAAATATGTTAAGGAATTCCAAAGGACCTTGTAATTACTCCAACCATTGCCTCCATTCAATATTGTATGAAGGTTTGTTAACCATATTTTGTTTTTGTGTTTGCATGTCTTTTGGCTTGGTTGGTTGACCACGATACATTCCTACCCTAACCACCCCAAACAATGCAACATTTATATTATTTTCTAGTTGAGAGGGTCGATTCATGCAATGATAATGGTTCCAAAGAATTGATCTATATTGTATGCTGAGGAACAAATTAATTTTTGAGTGTTGACGATGTTGATTAAGGTTGGTTTTCATTGACGCCAACCCTTGAAGAAAGCCATGTAGCACAAAGGTTTGAGTAATGGACCCAAGTTTGTTTGATGTAAATATGACTCATTATCATTTTTTCATGGTTGATAAGAAGTAAATATGGATGAACTCCAAAGTGGTCCCCTTATGGTGAAAGTCCTCACGGGAAGATGGTTTGCAGAGTAAGAGAACCCATGCTCAATTGTGGAATAATGAGATGAAGGACAATGAAATTGTCAGGGAAACTATCCCAGATGGATATTTCTTTTCATTCCATTTCTAGTGGTATGTAGAACGTCACGTAACTCCTCACAGTTAGAGAGTTATGACCATGTGAAGTTGGAGAACCTAGGTTTGGGTAATGGACCCAAGTTTGTTTGATGGATAAAGGTATGATTTTTGATATATTTTCAAGTAATACTATTCTATATGGATAGTACATGTCATTACATTTCTTGTGGTATGTGGAATGTCACATAACTCCTCACAGTTTGAGAGTTATGGCCTCACGAAGTTGGAGGACCCTCATATGTCATCTAGAAGCCCCAAAAGGTCAAAGTAGTCAAAGTGATTTAAGAGATTTTAAAAGGTAAATAATAAAGTGAAGTGATGAGTGTATTATAATTCAAAGTGAATACAAAATAAGTTATTTCAATAATAAATTTAATGGATAAATTAGAAGTGGGTTAACCCTAAGATAAGGAAAGTGGAACAAGTGACCTAGAAGATGTTTTCAAGGAAGCTACTTGGAGTGTATAAATAAGAGGAAAGGCTCTCTCACTTGAATTAATCTTGATAATATTGAATATCTATAGGTGTTTGAGGTAAACAAGGATATCTAATATGAATTTCGGAGGGAAGGTGAAGAAAAGAAGGCGGAAATGCAAGGAAGGATAAATTATTTTGATGGTGCTTTCTAAGGTATGTTATTTACAGGTCATCTCACCATTTTCGCTATAATTTGTTTTATATAATGATTCATAAAGTGACATTTCTATTCCATTGAGAAAACATACCCATGTATCTGTGTTAAAAAATTCAGATTGTGGGTCATTGTATTTTGGGAGTTACACTTCGTGTAAAATAGGGTATGTGGCTAGTCCCGAAACTAGTCAAAAACATGTATTTTGGGTAAAAACGTCATAAATTATTCATAAAAGATCCAAATTTAGTGATACAAAATGTGTTGGTTAGTTTATATTCTTTAGTATTATGTGTAACATTTTCAAATCAATTCAATGAATATGTCATGCGGGGCACACTCTACAAGGTTGCTCTCTAGAATAAGCCAAAATTCAACAAGGTATGTCATTTTTTCTATAACTCCTTTTATGAGAGGTTCCAAGTAGTGAAACCTTGAGGAATTTAGTAAAACACACTGAATAAAATTGTGTATAAGGTTAAAATATTTATACATTACAGGTTCAAACTTATGATTATTTCAAGTTAGGGTTGTTGACTAATCCAAAACTAGGAATGTGAGACTAAAGAAATGTTTGATGAAGATGCTAGTCTCTTGTTGTTAAAGTTAAGGAAGGTTTGCAGGAATGTGATCATATACACTAGGTCTATTAAAGAGCTACAAATCATATTTGGATTATTAAATTGATGAGGTTGAGGTACATGTTGAGTACATGGTTGAGACAAGTAGTTGATGAGTTGGCACATACATGAGGTGTATAGTTGATGATGTTGATACATATTGATGAGTCATAGTTGATGAGTAGTTGACACATGATTGGTACATACTTGGTACATGGTTGGATGCACTTTTTTATGGTATATGTTGATTATAGGTTGGTGCATGGTTGATGCACTTGTTTATGGTACAGGTTGATTACAGGTTGAGGTACAGGTTGATGCATGGTTCAGATTTATTGGTACAGGTTTACATCGATATATCTCACAGTGATAGTGTGACAGTGGTTCCATCATTCTAATTCCACTTTAGGGTGGCAAGATGGGGCAAGGACAAGTGGTTTTAGCCACCTTTCGGTTGTAGCTAGAGAACATAATGGGTTGTAGCCTCCTTCTAGTTGTAGCCATAGAATTGGGGAGTTGGAGATTCCCTCAGGTTGTAGCCTAAGAAACTAGGGGGTTGGAGCCTCCTTCTAATTGCATTTGGAAAACAAAGAAAGTTTGTGCTTCCAACGAATATAATTCTTCAAGACGTATAAGAAAAATCATTCCATGGTTTTCTCCTGATTTGGGTTTCCACGTAAAACACTGGTGTACTATGTATGTGTGTGATTGTTTATTTCTTACTACTCATTATTGGATAATTATTCTACATTGAGATAACATTTGAAGAAAAAGGATTATAATTATGCTATTATTGATTCACCCCCCCTCTCAGTAATCCAACAATTGTTATTAGAGAAGGTTCCTTCATAAATCATTTTAACCACTGAAAGGTAGATCATGGAGAGTACCAACTCATATAAAAATGGAATACCACAGTTTGATGGATAGAAGTATGCTTTTTGGAGCATAAGGATGAAGACATATATACAACCACAGGGATTTCAAGTTTGGCAATCAATTGTAGATGGATACACAACACCAACAGTTCCACCAACAAATGACAAAGCAATAAAACTCTGTGAGAATAATTCCAAAGCCACAAATGCACTTTTGAATGGTCTCAGTGATACGATATTCACCAAAGTTTCACACTGTAAATCCACTAAATATATTTGGGACAAGCTTCAAAATATTCATGAAGGAGATACAAAAGTCAAAGAAGCAAAGCTTCAGACTTACAGAGGTCAGTTCGAACAACTAAAAAAGAAGGAGGATGAAGATATCACAGCCTACTTCTTACGAGTCGATGAAACAGTGAATGCAATCATAGAATTGGGAGAAGAAATTGAAGAATCTGTAATTGTTCAAAAGGTACTAAGATCTCTTCCTATGAGATTCTTATGAGTCGATGAAATAGTGAATGCAATCATAGGATTGGGAGAAGAAATTGAAGAATCTGTAATTGTTCAAAAGGTACTAAGATCTCTTCCTATGAGATTCAACCCTAATATATCAACACTAGAAGAAAAATTGGACCTAAACTCAATAAGCATGGACGAACTGCATGGAATCTTCACAACATATGAGATGAGAACTGAACAGGAAAATCCAGATGTAAAAGAAGCAACCTTCAAAGCATCCAAAAGATCAAAGAAAAATAAAAATGAACAAGAAGAATATAGAAGAAAAAATGACATCTCAAAAGATGATGAAGAAGTGACCAACTTCATCAAAAGACTAAACAAGGGAACCAACGATAGGTACAGAGGTAAGATTCCTTTAATTTGTTTTAATTGTGATGGTATTGGTCATTTTGCTAACAAATGTCCTCATAAGAAAAAGAGGAATAATTAAGTTTACTAAAAATGGAGACAAACATATAAAGGTAAAAGAACTATAAAGAAAGTTTTCAAGAAAAGATTTTGCATGAAATAAGACATCTCATCATCAGATGAAGATGAAGCCACTGACAGTGAGACATGGAGAGTTCTATTCATGGCAGTAGAAGACTCTAATAAAGAAGACTCCAAAGAAGAATACGAAGAATCATATGAAGAATAAATTGAAGAGGTAGAAGTTGACTTCTGAGAAGAATTAATGAGTTCCATAGAAGTTATCAGAAGAGAAAAGAAGAAAAATAAGAAACTACAAGAAGAACTAGATAAGAAAAAAGACACTCAAGAACTAGACCAAATGATCAGAAAATTGAAGGTTCAAATAGAAGAAGATAAAAGAATTGAAGGATCACTCAAAAAATAGATAGAAGAAAATGGCATGATCATTGGAAACCTGGAAGCATAGATTGTCACACTACGAAAGGATATTCAAAAGAAAAATATGCAGAATAGCTCAAAAGTTCTGGATGACATTATCAATAGTCAAAAATATCATATTGACAAGTCCAGACTTGGATACAATCAGACAGAAAAGGGATTAAGCTCCAAAACAACAGAGCAAGAAACAAATCCAAAAAGATATGCAAAAACAATCAAAGGGGATAAAAATATATACAAGGAATATTACATGGACACTCCTCCACCAAGAAGATTCATATTTTAGAATCAACAATGGATAGACATACCTCAAGAAGAAGAAGGATTCGTAAGAGAACCTCCTTTCAGAAGATCTCAAATACTAGGTATCAAACTATATATATATTTTTTTATGTTATGCATGTAATAATTTTGGACATAAAGTTGTAAATTGCAGAGCTAACAAAAAGAACAATAACTACTTTGAGAGCCATACACAAAGGGGTTATTCAAGAAGACCTAGTGAAACACAAACAAGAATTTACAATAGGTTTGAATATTTGAGCACTGAAGTGGAATGTTACAATTGTAACAATTTTTGACACATGACCAAAAATTGCAGAATGCCAGTACCTCCTAAAGAACCTCAACATAGTCACAAACAAGAACCTCTGAAAACGACATGGATAAGAAAGCAAGATCAGTATAGAAATGAACAATGCACAATTGCTCTATAAGATAAATAGAAGAAACATGGTTGGTATGTTGAAATTGGATGTTAAAACACATGACAGGCGTTAGAGACAAGTTTCTTACATTACGAAAGGAAAGAGATCGATTAGTCTTCTTCAAAAATGATGACTAAGCCAAAATCATTAGAAAGGGCACAGTCTGAATTGGGAACAAGAATGAAAAGGCAGAAAATGTTCTACTAGTAGAAGATATGAAACATAATATTTTAAGTGTGAGTCAAATGTGTGACCAAGGTCATAAAGTTACTTCTGATTCAAAAAAGTGTGAGATAAGAAAAGAAGGTTCATGGAAATTGGTCGCTACAACTGCAAGAACTTCAAGAAACATATATGTGTTAAGCAAAATTGGAAATGAAAAGTTTTATCTAGGAAAGGAAGATGAAAGTTGGCTATGGAACAAAAGAATGGGTCACATGCATTTTGATAACCTTGTCAAAGTTAGCAAAAGAGAAGAAATCAGAGAAATTCCCAAGATCATGAAACCAACCAACACTTTATGCAAGCATTGCCAACAAGGAAAGAAAACAAAGACTAGGTTCAAATCAAAGGAATATTCAACAAAAAAATCACTGGAAATTGTGCACACTGATCTAGTTGGACCAACTAAAAAAAAAGGCTTAAAAGGTGAGATATACTTTATGTTATTAGTTGATGATTATATAAGAATGACTGCAGTTTTCTTTCTCAAGAACAAGTCAGAAGCTTTTGAAAAATTCAATATCTACAAGGAAATGGTTGAAAATGAGATGGATTCAAGAATCACATTCTAAAGATCGGATAATGGAGGAGAATTCACCTTAAAGGAATTTATGGACTACTACAATGATCATGGAATAAAAAGACAATTCTATGTCGCTAGGACACCTCAACAGAGTGGAGTTGTTGAAAGAAAGAACAAGACAATACAAGAAATGGCTTGAACAATGATAATGGATTCAAATTTGACAGATATGTTTTGGACATAGGCAGTGTATACAATAGTTCACATTCAAAGCAGAGTAATGCTCATAAAAAACATTGATAAAACTCCATACGAGCTATGGAAAGGAAGACCAACAAATGTGAAGCACTTCATAGATTTTGGAAGCAAATTCTACATCAAAAGAGAGGATTTTGGGTAACCAAGATAATGGGTTATGATTTTGGGTAACTCTCCATCCTTGCCCCTTCCTTCCACCCAAGAATATATGAGAGATAATAAAACTTTACATTAAATCACCACCATCAACCAATCATCACATAGAACCTCATAATGCTTCTTGATACTTCTTCAATTTATGCAATTCTTAAATTCTTGGAGTACTCTAATCCTATAGATAATATTATTCAATGTATTCTCTCAAAATCCTCCAATTTTCACTCCTTGACTCCTCCCCAAAAAGAGGTTATAGAAAGAATGGTAGACTTTATTCAATTCTGGTCTATTCAGGAGAGTGAACTTGCATAGAATTCCCCACGCTCAATAATTAACATCCGATTCTGAAACTCTCACACAAGAAACTAAAGTCCGTACTCTTTCCAATAAAATTTTCCCCTCTTCATTTGGATTCACAATGAAGAAGTTATGATTGTTTTACCCAGAACACTTGTTTATTGACTAGCTTTAGCACTGGTCACAAACCCTATTTTCCACAGAGTGTATCTCCATAACTATAGTGAATCAAGAGATGAAACTTTTACCAGAGGTACCTTGATATGTCTTCTCAATAATTTAGCGATTTAACCATATGAATCATTCTAGAAAAATAGTTATAGAAAAAATGGTAAGATGACCTGAAAATAACATACCTTAGAACACATCACCAAAAGACTTCATCCTCCCTTGAAATCCGACCTTGTTTTCTTCTTATTACCTCTGAAATTTGACTTGTATCAAATGAATGTGTAATGATGTTTATTTATACCATTTATGTCACTTCCTTTTAACATTAGGGCCGACGTGACACTTTCTTATTTTGTAATTCTTTTCTTTAATTATCTTCAGGGCTTACATGTACTTCTTTCTTCAATTCACTTTGTCATCTTCAAAAATTCATTTCTCCTCAACCATGAGGATCCACGTGACGTGCCACATACCACTGGAAACAACATTATGTATACTATCCATCCATGGGTGTTTCATCTGCATGTGCATTGTCCTTCATGTCCAAATACCTTCATCAATATTGCAGTCCAAAACCCATGACTAGGGTTGACATCAATGACAACAACCAATCTTCCAACAAAGAATATTAATGCAGTTGGAATGAGAGGACTAGATTAGGGTTTGGGTATGATCCCTCAAGAAGTATGGCTAGTTGGAAGACTAGATTATTAAGTTAATTGTATAAGATATAAGAATTTATGGGTGATTTTATTGGAAAATTGTTAAATTTTCCAGTTCCTCGCCCTCCTAATAGGCATTGGGGTGGTTGGGAACACAACAACGTGGTATCAGATCCACATGTTCAACACTGAGCCCTCATGGGCTAGATTCAACATGCAAAAGTTGAATTTGAAAAATTAAAGTTCAAAGAATGTATGGAAGTTTTTTTTCACAAGTTCCAGTCATAAGTTTGGAAACTTTCCAAAAAATTGGTGAAAATCGAGTTCAAGGATTAAAAATCCCCAATTTTAACCTTTGAATGAGTGTTTTTGGGCCTACAATTGGTCAAATTTTTGAATTTGTAGAGCATCCATTAAAAAATTGGGAAAAATCCCCAATTTATACATTGAAATTCATTCAGAATTCGACCTGGGAGTGTCAAATTTCGGGTTTAGAGGTCAAATTGACATGAAAAGGGGAAAAATTGTCCATACAAAGATTAATTTCACAGCTTCCAAGGCATCCTTTAAGAAATTTTGGAAAATTTTGGGATTTTCGGTACATGACATGAACAGTGATGCAGGGGCCACATGTCAGGTGACATGGCACTAGTGACATGGACTGTCATGGTAGCACGTCCACGGCAGTGGGTTGGTGGCATGGTGGAAAGGTCAGGGGTTCAGAGTGTGTCATGGTGGGATCAATAGATGAAGTAGGGGAGACATGGATGAGGCGGTATAGACAGATACCATAAGTGGTATTTCATTTGTGCATAGTGATTTTGAAATATTGTTTGGCCCTGCAAAAGTAATGAGAGTGAAACATGTATCATGGATGGTTTTTAGTATCAAATCACAGAGGGTCATTAAAATTCAAGCTTCTAAATGATGTGATATCAACTAGAAATTGTTTATCACTTTGATCATCCTTCATCATTAGCTCTAGAGCATGCATGTTGAAAACCAGAGGTAAAGGTGCACGATAAGACTCAGCCATCCTCGTGGCCAATGAAAGTGTTCCAGGTAGAGTTATGACAGATAAGGTGGGACCCTTTTCCCATACAATGTCAAATGTGTTCTAAGTGAAAGGATGGAACACAGGGGTTCATAAATGTTTTTTTATTATTATTTATAAAATGTATTAAAGGTAAAGTAAAGAGGAAAGAAGGGGAAAGAGAAGAGGAGAGAGAGAAGGAAGAGAGATGATGAAGGATGATGGGTAGGGACAAGGTGGCCAAGAGGGTGAAATGGCATTACCTCAAGGTACCATGTGGACCCATAATTTCACATCAACATCCACATCAAAAAATATGTCACATAGGAAACATTTCCCAATAGTCTAATAAAAAAAATCTTTTGTTTGGAGCCAAAATCAAATGTTGGCCATAAAAAGAGCATAATAACTCAAAATAAGACATAATTGTATGGGTTGTGTCTACAATTTTGAGGGCTACAAAAATTCCATAGACAGCGACTGACCAATTCTACTCTAATTTTCTATAAAATGCAAATGCCCTGTTTTTTAAGATCAGGGTCAAGCTTAGTGGTACGAGCACAGTTATCGTTGAGAATTTTATAGAGTGTCAAAAAAGAATACATGATGTTATTGTGTGAATGGATTTGCCTAATTTCAAGGAGTTTGGATTGGAGGTGCCAAAAAACAACAAAATCCACTATTCCATGCCACTTTTTGGGGATTTTTGTGATTTTCAGAGAAGGGTCCCCAGATGGAAAATTTGGAAAATTTTATTTACTCAAAATTGTATGTAGCCATCAAGTTAAAAAACAATTTTTTAGTGAATATTTTCCAGAAGTGCACAGTTCGGTAGATATCCAGTTTGGCTAAAAATTCCAAGTCTAAAAAAAGGGGAGAAAAAGGACAAAGTTAGCATTTCCAGTTTGCTTCAGTTTTTGACTGGAGGATCAAGTAGACAACTTGGGAGTTGTTACAAATTCCCCATCATAATTATTATCTATGTATCATATAAAACTTTTCATTTTTTTTGACATATTTACATCTACAAGTGACAACAGTTGGTGTTTGGGATAAATTGCACCTAGAAGAAAAGTGCACAAAAAGGGGTACTTTAGAAGTATTCAGATGACCATACTTTTCTTCTCAGAGCTTGTATTTGAGAAAGAGACTAGTCATTGGAAAGATATTGGATGGTATAATCCATATATTCATCTATAATTTTGATTTAAGTATAAAAATTCACAGGAAATCAGAAGGAAGATGATTGGTGACCTTAAAGGGAAAAATTGTGCATTTGTTCTCTAAATTACAAATTATTGTTTTTAGCTAACAAATATTGTTGAATGGACATTTTTGTGAGCTTAAGGTTATAGAGAGAACATATAATTTTTAGAATTATGTCTATATATGTGGAATATGTAAAGGAAATCTACAAATAGGAGAAAGAGGTATGGGCAGTTCTTCAAAATGAGCATGTAATTTCTTTAGGAAGGTTCAAGGATCAATCGACCTTATGTAGTGAGCAATTTGGAAGACCGCCGGTGTAAATTTTATTTTCAAAGAGAATACCAAATGGAAAATGTTCATGTCAAATGGGGATGTTGAGTAAGAGAGAGACTATCCAGAATTTATGATAATGCATGATTAGTGGGTACTCATGGAGCTGCAAAACATGAAATCTTGAAGGATGGTTTATATAGTAGGTGAATAAGTTTGAAATTGGTATCAAGGATGAGAAGAGACACTAAAAAAAAGAGTTTTATGTCAAGGATTCTTCACAATATGATCAAATGCCATGAAGGATGAATGTTAATATATGATCTAGGTTCAACCAGGTAAATTGAGAATTCAGTAAGCTAGTCATCTGATAAAAAAATACATAGTGTATTCATGGAGATAAGGTGCATAATCTCAATGAATCAATTATGCATATTTGAAGTATTACCTCCACTATTTTTAAATTTCATAGGAATTATGGAAGTTGTTTGTCACAAGTTCCATGCAGAAGTTTGGGAATTTTCTAGAAAATCGGTGAAAATTAATTTTATGACTAAAAATACCCTATTTTAACCTTTGAATGAGCATTTTTGGGCCCATAATTGGTCAAATTTTGGAATTTTTAGATCATACATGGAGAAATGTTGAAGAGGGCCCAATTTATACAGTGAAATTCATTGAGAATTTGACGTGGGAGTGACAAATTTCATGTGTAGAGGTAGAATTGACATGCACATGGATAAAATTATCCATAAGAATCTTAATTTCAAAGCTTAGATGGCGACCATGAAGAAATTTTAGAAAATTTATAATTATGCAAAATTTTGAGGATTTTTTGTACATGACGTCAGTAGTGACATGGGGGACATGTGTCAGGTGACATGGAAGTGGTGATTTGTACTTACATAGTGGTAGGTCCCAGACAACAGGACGATGACATGATGGAAAAGTCAAGGGTCTATAGTTTGTGGTGGAGAGTTTGATAGCTGAAGTAGGTGTGACATAGACAAGGAATTATATACCACTACAATAAGTTACATCTCATGGGTAGTAGAGTGGTTTAGAAATATTTTTTAGCGATGCGAAACCAATGAGAGGTTACAGAGAGAACATAGAGGGATTAGAATGAGTTATATATATGTGGAATAAGAAAAGGAAATATACAAATAGGATAAAAAGGTAGGGGAAATTATTTAAAATGAGCATGTGATTTCTTTAGGAAGCTTCAAGGATCAACCAACTTGGTGCAATGAGAATTTGGGAAGACCTCTGATGGAGATTTTATTTGGAAAAATAATTCCATGCGACAAATGTTCATATGAAATGGGGTTGTTGAGTAAGAGAGAAACCATCCATAGTTAATGATAATGCATGAGCATTGGGTACTCATGGAGCTGCAAACATGAATGATGGAAGGGTGGTTTATATAGTAGGTGAAAGAGTTTGAAATTGGTATCAACGATGAGAACAAAAACTCAAAGAAATGGTGTTATGTCAATGATTATTCACAATATGATTAAAGGCCAGGAAGGAATAATGCTAATATATGATGTAGGTTCAACCATGTAAATTGAGAGTTCATGAAGCTAGTCTTCTAATAAATAGAGACATAATGTATACATGGATATAAGGTGCATCATCTCTAGGGATCAATCATGTATATTTGGAGTATTACCTCCATTGTTGTTAAAGTTTAGAGGATTTCTAGAAGTTGTTTTTCACAAGTTCCAGACATAAGTTTGGGAATTTACTAGAAACTTGGTGAAAATTGATTTCAGGGATTAATAATCCCCAATTTTAACCTCTAAATGAGTGCTTTCGGTCCCATAATTGGCAAAATTTTGGAATTTGTAGAGCATCCATGGTGAAATTGCGAAAAAACATCAATTTATATAGTGAAATTCATAGAGAATTCGATGAGGTAGTATAAAATGTACAAAACATAGTTTGAATTGGCATGCATGGGGATGAAATTGGCCACAAGAAGCTTAATTTCAGATATTCCATGGCAATCATCAAGAAATTTAGTAAAATTCGTAATTTTGGAAATTTTGGGGATTCTATGTACATGCCATCAATGGTGACATGGGGGCCATGAGTCAAGTGACATGGGAGTGGTCACATGGATTACCGTGGTGGTGATTCAGTGCGACATTTTCAAGGTCAAGGGTCTGAAGCGTGTGGTGGTGGGCTCGAAAGTTGACATCGACGCGACATGGAAGTGGAAGTATAGAACAATACCATATGTGGTATTGCATGTGTAGCGAAGTGTTTTTAAAATATTTTTTGGTGATGCGAAACCAATAAGTGTGTGACATGTATCTAGAGTGTGCATGTTGTGCACAAGAGGCAAATGTGTGGGATGCAATCCACCCATCCCTGAGGTCAATGAAAGGGTGCTAGGTGGAGGTGTGACAAACAAGGTGGGAGCCTTTTCACATCCAAGGTTAGATGTGTGCGAGGGGAAATATTGTACTTGTGGGCCCATAAATATTTTGTTATTATTATTTATAAAATGTATTAAAGATAAATTAAAGAAGAAAGAAGGGGAAAGAGAAGAAGGGAGAGAGAGGTGATGAACATTGATAGGATTGATAGGGTAGGGAAAGGGTGGCCAAGAGAGTGAAATGGCATCACCTCAAGGTTCCATGTGGACCTATAATGCTACATCAACAACCACCTCAACAAATATATCCTAGAGGAGAAATTTCCCTATAGTTTCAAGAAAAAAAAATATTTGGAGCCAAAATAATATTTTGTCTATAGTAGGATCCTAATAACTCAAAAGAAGATGTGATTTTATGGTTTGTTTCCATAGTGTCGAGGGATACATAAATTCTAGAGAGGGCCATTCACTTATTATGCTGTGATTTTCTAGAAAATGCAAATTACCTATTTTTGAAGATGAGAGTCAAGCTTAGTGGTAGGAGTAGAGTTACTATTGGCAATTTTACAATGTTAGAAAAGAAGGCATGAATATACTGTGTGAAGGGATTGGTTGGATTCTATGGATTTTGGAGTTGAGGTGCCAAAAAAGGGAAAAATCCATTGTTTTCGGCCACTTTTTGGGGATTTTGGAAATTTTCAGAGTAGAAGCCTCCCTAGATGGCCAATTTGGAAAAAATTATTTACTCAAAATTTTATGTACTCATCAAGCTAGACAACTTTTTTTTAGTGAATATTTTTCTAGAAGTGCATAGTTTGGGAGATAGCCATTTTGACTAAAAATTCCAAGTCTGGAAAAAGGGGTGAAAAAGGACAAAGTTGTCATTTCCAGATTGTTGTAGTTTTTAACTAGAGCATTAGATTGACAACCTGAGAGTTGTTATGAATTCCCTATCATAATTTTTATCTATGTCTTTGTTCATCACTATTTTTGGTCAATTTAGTGTTTTTCATTTTAATTACTCCTAGGATTTTTCTTACACTTCTTCTCGCTTATTTCCTTTACTTATATTTTCCCATACCAAAAATTCCAAGCACTTAGTCATTTTATTGAATAATTGATGCAAGAGAATATGGTTAATTTTTTTTATTTAATTGACACTAGGGTCAAATCCATTTACTAAAGAGTGTTGGTCCTCTTAATTTCCTTTTATCGTGATAATTTGTTTGGTTGCCTCTAGAAGGCATCAAGAAGACTTTGTTAGTTAGGATAGGTGCTGATTTGTTTGGTTAAAATAGAAACTAGAGGATTTTATGGATTCATTTTGATTTCTCAAGATTGAGTTGTATAACTATCCGACGTTGTTTGTAGCCTATAAGGGATTATTCTTCCATTGCAATAGGTTGGATTGCAAAGAGATTGGATTTGAGAGTGGGATGTTTCATGTTCATTGTATGCAGAGATAACTCTGAGAAATTTGTTATCTCAAGTTATGACCTTAAAAAATAACATGAAAAGTCAAAGTGCTAATTTATTTTGTCCTGGTGTGTGTCGGTTAATTAGTTTATTGAATTAATTCTCTGCAATGGTTATGTAATATTCCTATCAAAAGACAAATGTTGTCGAGAACTTTAGTTGTAGGTATGTTGGATCTATGATCATTAATAATTTCATATCAATGATCCTTTTTAATTGTTGGTTGTACAGGTAGGTCAAAATAACATCGTCAGATAGAAATTGAAGCAAAAGATCCAACAACAAACATCCTATCACATATCAAATGTGCACAAGGGTTAACCAAGGGTTCATTTCTGAAATAGCATCTGCCATTGATCATCTTTCCATGTGTCAATATGATGATCATTTCATCCCATCACTGCTTTTGGATTGTGGAAATACCTTCGACCCCCAAAACCTCAAGAGTCATTCATCGCAACATCCAAATAAAACACCACCATTGATTTCAAAATAGTGATAATATCTTGTTTTATTAGTGCTTAACCATCACCTGTGGTCATATCGAATAGAGGTCCTTAGGCACTTCTATGCACAATTTAACAAACAAAGGGAAAGTTTTTCCTTCATTAGGGAGATTTAATTTTCACTAGAATCAATCTGGATCGTCCTAATTGATCTTAAGTGATGCCTCAAGGCATCAATAATATGGATCAATCCAACATGAATCTAAAATTTGCATGTTTGTAATCCTTTATCACCTTAAGTTTTCATCATGTTATTGACTTTTTCTCATTATTAACCTCTGAATACCTTTTGTTTCACTTCCACATGTTATACTTAGTATTTTTTTCAAAAATGTGGATGCAGATATGCATAAAAATTGTTGAGTATTTTTTTAATCAACCAAGTCTACAACCCCACACTCACCAAAACACTTTAATTTGTTTCATTTTTCATTTTATTTGGTACTTAGTCAATTTCAAACAATGCATATGTGGAGCTACATACCATCCCTCAATTCTTTCCTAAAGTTTTCACCTTCACAAGTCCACAAGTATGCATTCACTTTCCACCTTTCACTTATTTTCATACTTAGCCATATTTCTCTTTTCAAAGCGGATTTCATTACTCTTCACTTTTCCTTTTTTTAGGGTTTGAAAGTCTGTAGGTCCACATATTTATCAACACTTAACCATATTCACAATCTCAATGTGGGCGTTGTCACCCTTTCCCAAAGACGTGTTCAAAAGCATTTAGGTACACAACCCTAAAACTCTGCATTTACGTGTTATACACTTAACATTTCCCATACATCATTTTGCACCTCCATACTTAACAATTTATGTCCATCAAACTATCACATCACCATTTCCTGTCATATTAATTCCCCTTCCACATCATCCTCCACTGATAAAATCATAATGTCATTATTAATGCATAATACACCGATTAAGGTTCACAATAAGTCCAAGTCCCATGACAACTGATGAGATTTAAAGCATGATCTACATTTGATTGAGTTACCAAGGCAATACATAGTGGAATTTAATAAAATAAAAATGCCAACATGTAACTATAGACAATAGCACCATCTTTGTAAAAAGCAGAAAACATGTCAAGTAATAAGAAGTAAGTGTTTTGTGGAGATACATTGAACACATTGGGTCATGAAGATCAAAAGTTCCAGTGGTCTAGGGCATACAAGAATTCCAAATATCTTCCTCCAACTGAGAAGAAGATGAACCTAATCTAGACCTCAGGAATAACATTGGAAGAATGTGTTTCAAAAGTAACTGGCATCAAAGAGATTGTTGAATGGTGCACATAATTGTTTTTCTATGAATGAAGAATAATTCAAATGGAAGGTCATCAACCCATTTATCTATCTCTTGCAACATTTTCTAAAATGGTACGACTCCCTACACCAACTATCTGATTCAAGAGTGAGGAAGCTAATGAATTTATGAAGCAACATAAGGGAGGGGATAGACTGTTGAGCAACTATTCGGAAAATCCAAGCTGTAAGGCTAGTACTTCTAGAATTGAGGTAATTTTTCTAAAATACCTATACAAAGAATTTTCTTCTCTATTTTCCCACATTCTCGATTTGGAATCTACTATTTTTGTAACAATAAATGTTATATATTCTATGCATTATTCCCTTCATGAAAACACTATAATCAATTGGGGATATCTCATCTCAAGTGAAATTTCTTTCCCGTTGAATAACCTAAAAAATACCCATAAGTTTTATATGATTTCTTACCTCATTTTCTCCATTGTCTATGGCCATGTTTTTGAAGATTTACCTTGGGAAAAACATGTGGATTTTAAGTTAGAACCAATTTGTGCAATATGGTATTCAATTTTGTACAGATATAAATCCCAATAGAGTTTCTACCCAGTTCACAACAATTTCATCTCAGAATTCAAAAGGTTAATATTTGGACAAATCACATCAATGATATCCTTAGAAGAATCTTCCTTTATCAATGGAAAATGAATTTATGAGTTGTCTAGAGGATTCATTGTAATTAGAATACTTGGAAGCAAGGAGAAGCCTTTCCTTTTTCCATTTTATACATAAGATAAAATCTTTGTTGGAGAAGTATGCAGGAAATGAAAAACTTGGGCCCACTTCTTCCATGAAAAAAGAAAAATATGGTGTATTCCCCTACCATGGAAATTTTTGTATTGCATTGTTAAACATATTTAACTCACCTCAATAAGTTGGTAGGACATCATGAAAAAATTCATTTGAAGGAAGAAAAACTTGTTGAAGGTTTTGACCCAGATAGCAAATTCACTACACATATGTAGCTAGTGGGGTGTTCTTCACACTTCATCAGAATTGAACAATTTCAAGAAGGTGGTGAAGATAAATTGGATCTCCAGGAACTAGTTGCAGCTTGCCGAAATTCAAATGATACAGGAGAAGTAAATAGTACAAATGAAGGACACACACAACTTGGTAGAGAAACAACAAATACGAACCACAACTGGACAATAACATCTCAAAGAAGTATTCCATCACAAATGAAGAGTAGAACTAGTGCAATGGATACTAAAAAAACATAAGTTGGAGGCTCAGATGATAGTGAGGACAAAAACCAAGAAAGAAAAGGACTTGAGAAAACACACATTCCATACACTCCTATAAAAAGAAAAAGAAATACATCATCCATGGAAATGAACACACCAGAGGTCCAGGAAATTCCTCGTGTGATGGACATGGACAAGCTCATTGAAGAATGTGCATGGTTTGTGAAAATGTTGTTAGAGATAAGAGAATTTTTTTATTCCAAGATGACCCAAGATCCTGAAGTATTTGAAGAGGAATCTGTCACTTTCCACCATGCAACATAAAATCGTGAAACCATTTTTTTTTCTAGAAAATGCTAATTCCAAGAATAAGAAGTCATCAGAACGATGTAAATATTTGATTGAATTGGATGGATTAACACCATCTAAATTTCTATACTTTCATGGATCTACTAGAGATGCATTAAGACAATCAATTGAGAAAATAGAAAGAGAGTACTTGGAATTAAAGAAAATGGTAAAATAATTATAAATTGCTTTAGTACCAAGACCATTGTTTCCAGAACCCTTGAATTATATTCAACCTATAATTGAATTGGAGGAGATCCCCGAAAGAAGTACAAAATACAAAGGATCATCAAGTTTATTACAGGCTGTAAGAAAATATTTTGGTGACACCATACAAAAAAGGGTCAATATAATTCACTAAATTTGGGAGATTTTCCAAAGTATTGCTATTTTTTCGTCCAAAATATAGAATTTCAAAGAATATTTGTAGAAATATTTGGAAAATTATGAAGTATTTTTCAAGGAAGATGTGAATACATTTTTATCTAAAGTCTCAAGTTTAAATAAATACCGGAGAAAGGAACAAAAAATTCCTTCGCCTTACCATATGAAGTAGATCAATGGATGTTAGTTAAGAATACTTAGAGAGTTATGATAAATGAAATTGAGGCCCTAAGGAATATAAAGGGTGATTTATTTCTTAAACTTGTTAGTCTTACCAAGGAATTAGATGGTCCCAATTTATTGATGGATATCATGATCTTAACCAAATAATATTTAATGGGATGACTTAAAGCACTAAAAGTTGCTTGGGCTAACAAATTTATCAAAACCATAGAATTTTCTGAGGATGAAGCTGAAAAATGGTTACTTTAGTATATCAACATAAATGACAATATTGATGACACATTGCATCAATCAGATCTAGATTTAAGGGAATTTGAAAATCAGTTTTTTAGATTAAAACTAAACAAGAAATTATTGTGGCACCTTTAAGAGAGTACATTTAGGAATGGTTGAAAAAGGAATTTATTGAAATTATTGAACCAAAAAAATCAAGAAATAGTTAGAGCACTTATGCCACCTCAACCACAACATGTACCTATAAAGGAGCTAGTTGCAAGCAAGTGATGGTTACAATATTTTTCCATCACAGTGATTCAAACATTAACTCTACCCTTTCAATTTTTTTTCTATCCATTTGTGCTACAATCATTTGTCATATTTCCTTTATATTCTTGGTATTTTGTGGGATTTAGGTTGATTCTTGGTTGTCCTTCTCTTATCTTCCAATTCTTTTCTTTTTATGGTCCATGGGATCCCAATCCTAGTCCTCTTCAAAGGGTGAATGCATTTTATTTTCTTTAAAGACATTTACCTTTGTATTTAAAGACTCATTATTATTATTGAGACTCCAAGAGAGCTACTAAAGATATTACACTATTGTATTCTCAAAGACTTTGAACAGAATATTGAGTTACGAAATGTTTTATCTATCATAATATTTTAGTGCTTTATGGAATGATAATTTAAATATCTCTTTTATTTGCAGTCCAATTTCTATTCTCTCTATTTGTGGTATTGTTATATTCTCTGATGAATGTTGTGATGGATATATTAGTTCTATATATTATGTATGCATATTAATATATTCATGTTGTAAATATTATAAATATGAGTTTCTTTTAAAACACCTGGTCCGAAATCTTAGGTGTTGTTTTCCTAGAATGTGAATGTAAATACAAAGCCTAGTCCCTCTCATATTTTATTTTGTTTCATTTTATTTTCTTGGAATAATAAGAACAAGATGAGTACCACCTCTATAAAAATGAAAGGGGATTCGTATCCTTGTGAGGGTTACCTTAAGACTGTAAGAAATTATTTTAGATCAATAGTCTCATACAAAAGTTTCCCTTTTTTCTAAGAAATTTACTTCTACAAGTGAAAAAAGTTGTTGTCTTGGATAAATTGCACTTGAAATAAAAGTGCACAAAAGGGGTAATTTAGAAATATTCAAATGACTATAATTTTATGCTCATAAATCATATTTGAGAAACACAATATTCATTGGAAATATATTAGATGGGAGAATCCATATATTCATCTAGAATTGTGATTGAAGCATCAAAATTCACAAGAAATCAGAAGGAAGATGACCAATGGATTTAAAGGGGAAAATTGTGCATTTTTTCGCAAAATTGCAAATTATCATTTTTAGCTAACAAATGTTGTCGTATGCACATTTATCTAAGCTTAAGGTTATAGAGATAACAAATAAAGTTTATAATGATATCTATATATGGGGAATATGCAAAGGAAATCACAGATAGGACAAAGAGGGAGGGGTAGTTATTCAAAATGAGCATATGATTTCTTTAGGAAGCTTCAAGGATCAACCAACTTGGTGCAATGAGTAGTTTGGAAGACCTCCAATGGAACTTTTATTTGGAAAAATAATTTTATATGAAAAATGTCCATTTCAAATGGGGATGCTGAGTAAGAGAGGGACTATCCACAATTTATGATAATGCAAGAGTAGTGGGTACTCACAGAGCTATAAAACATGAAAGTTGGAAGGAGGGTTTATATATTAGGTGAAAGAGTTTGAAATTGGTATCAAGGATGAGAAAAGACACTCAAAGAATTAGTTTTATGTCAAGAATTATTCAAAGGATGATACAAGGCTAGGAAGGGAGAATATTAAGATATGATATAGGTTCAACTAGGTAAAATGAGAATTCAGAAAGCTAGTCTTCTAATAAAGAAATACATAGTGTACAGATGGGGATAAGGTGCGTCACATTCAGTGATAAATTATGCATATTTGGAGTATTTCCTCCACTATTGTTAATGTTTAGAGGATTTTTGGAAGTGTTTTGTGACAAGTTTTGGGTGGAAGTTTCAGAATTTACCAGAAACTTGGTGAAAATCCCCTATTTTAACCTCTAAATGAATTCTTTTGGGCCCATAATTCATTGAATTTTGGAATTTGTAGAGAATCCATGGTGAAATTGGGAAAAATACCCAATTAATACAATGAAATTGATTGAGAATTCAATGTGGGAATGTCAAATTTTGGGTGGAGATGTCGAATTGACATGCACAAGGCCAAAATTGACCATACGAAAGTTAATTTCAGAGCTTCCATGGTAGCCATGATTTTTGAAAATTCATAGTCCTAGAAAATTTGAGGATTTTATATACATGATGTCAGTGGTTATGTGAGAGCCATGTTTAAGGTGAAATGGAAGTGGGGACATGGACTGCCATGGTGGTAGGTCCATGAAAATTTGTTAGGGGCACAGTGGAAATATCAGGGTTTTGGATTCCATTGTGTCAAGTTTGAGGGTTTGGAGTGCATTGTGACATGCTCCATAGATGACATAGGTGCAACCTGAACGAGGTGGTATCACATGGGTAGAGAAACCAATGAGAGTGTGACATGCATTGTGTATAGTTTGTAGTATCGCATCACAAAGGGTCATTAACCTTCAAGCATGTTGATGATGTGATATCAAACACAAAATGTTGATCACTTTGATCATCCTTTTCCATTAGATCTTGAGCGTGCATATTTAACACTATAGGTAAAGGTGTGGGATGGGACCTTCTCATCCTTGTGTCCAATGAAAGGGTGTCAAGTGGAGGTATGATAGACAAGGTGGGACCCTTTTCCCATTCAAGGTCATATGTGTTCGAGGCAGAAATTTGATACACGTGGGACCATAAATAAAAACATATTATTATTTATAAAATGTATTAAACATAAAATAAAGAACACAAGGAAAGAGAAGAGAGGAAAACGAAGAGGAGAGAGAGAAGGATGAGAAAAGTGATGAAGGTTGATGCGGCAGGGAAAGGTTGGAAAATAGGGTGAAATTCCATCACCTCAAGGTGTCATGTGGACCTAGAATACCACACCAACAATGACATTAACAAACATGTCACATACGAAAAATTTCCCTATAATTTAAAAAAAAAACTAGGTCTGGATCCAAAGTCGTATTTTGGCCATAGTAGGAGCATAATAACTAAGAATAGAATAATATTTTCTAGGTTGTGTTCGCAGTGGTGATGTATACAAAAATTCAAAGAGGGCCATTGGCCAATTATGCTCTGATTTTTCTGAAAATGAAAATTACCTATTTTTGAAGATGAGGGTTAAGATCATGGTAGGAGCATAATTAATGTTGATACTTTTACATAGTGGCAGAAGATAAGGAATGAACATACCACGTTAAGGGATTGGTTAGATTCCAAGGATTTTGGAGTGGAGGTTGCAAGAAATGGAAAAATTAGAGGAAGTGAAGGGTACCCATATGGAAAAATTGAAAAAAATTGTTTACTCAAAATTTTATGTGCTCATGTCCCCGAGGTGTAGGACAGTTGGTGAAGGAGTGTGTTGTTAAGCCACTCCATGATGTTAAAGTCACCAGTTCGAAACCTGCAGGGACAAAAAATCCAACCATGTTAAGGGTTGGTGTGGCTCAGGTCGGGTGCGATCCCTGGGTGATTTTGACGGCTTAGATGCCCCTGAGTCGCGGTTTCTCAAGCCAGAGGTTAATCGCGTAGCCAACAGGTCCCGCAAAAATTAACAAACAATTTTTTTTTTATGTTTTCATCAAACCAGACAAATTTTGTGTAGTGAATATTTTCCAGAAATGCACAGTTTTGGAGATATCCAATTTTCCACAAAAAGGGGTGAAAAAGGACAAAGTTCTCATTTCCATATTGCTATAGTTTTTCACCAGAGCATCAGATTGACAAATTAAGAGTTGTTATAAATTCCATTTTATCATTATTATTTGTGTCTCATACAATAGTTTCCTTTGTTTCCAACGTATTAACTTCTAGAAGTGATAAAATTTGGTGTCTGGGACAAATTCCACCTGGAAGAAAAGTCCACAAAAATGCATAATTTAGCAATACTGAGATGACTATAAATTTTTGCTTGGAGCTCATATTAGAGAAAGAGAGTAGTGATTGGAAAGATCTTGGATGAGAGGATTCATATATTCATCTAAAATTACGATTTAAGAATCAAAATTCATAGCTAATCAAAAGGAATATGAGTGGCGATCTTAAAGGGAAGAATTGTGCATTTGTTCTCAGAATTACAAATTAATGTTTTTAGCTAACAAATGTTGTTATATGCACATTTTTCTCAGGTTAAGGTTACATAGAGAACATATCCGGTTTAGAATAAGGTCTATGTATGGAATATATTTGTTACAAGTTCTAGGAAGAAATTTTGGAATTCACCAGAAAATTGGTGAAAATTTAGTTCATAGATTAAAAATCCCCAATTTTAACCTCTAAATGAGTGTTTTTGGACCTATAATTGGTCGAATTTTGGAATTTGTAGAGAATCCATGGAAAAATTAGGAAAAATCCCAAATTTATACAGTGATATTCATTGAGAATTTGACATGGGAGTGTCAAATTTTGGGTGCAGGGGTCGAATTGACATGCACATCATCAAAATTGGCCATAAGAAGTGTAATTTGAGAGATTCCATGACGACCATGAAGAGATTTTGGAAAATTTGGGGATTTTTTGTACATGACGTGAGTGGTGATGTGGGGGCCACATGTCAAGTGACATGGAAGGGGTGACGTGGATTTCCGTGATGGCGGGTCAATGGAATGGTGGCAAGGTTGGGAGTCTGGAGTGCATGGTGGAGGTCCCGATAACTAATATAGGCACAATGTACATGCATGAGGATATATATACCAATAACATAATTCATATCGTATGGGTAGAAGAGTGGTTTTGAAATATTTTTTGGTGATGCAAAACCAATGAGAGTGTGACATGTATCATGGTCGGTTTGTGGTATTGCATCATGGAGGGTCATTAAAATTCAAGCATGTTAATGATGTGATATCAACCATAAACCATTGATTGCTTCGATTATCCTTCGTTGTTAGATCTGGAGCATGCATGTTGCACACCAAAGGTAAAGGTGTAGGATGGGACCTACCCATACCTATGTCCAATGAAAGGGTGCTAATTGGAGGTATGAAAATAAAGTGGGACACTTTTTCCATTCAAGGTCAGATGTGTACAAGGTGGAAAGATGGTATGTGTGGTCCCGTAAATAACTACATTTTTATTTTTTATAAAATTTATTAAAGTTAAAGTAAATAAGAAAGCAAGGGAAAGAAAAGAGAGGAAAGAGAAGAGGAGAGAGAGAGAAGGAAGAGACATATGATGAAGGATGATGGGGTAGGGATAGGGTGGCCAAGAGGGTTAAATGGAGACAACATCATATTTTGTCCATAGTAGGAGACAAATAACTCATAAGAAGATACAATTTTATGTATTGTGTTTGTAGTTTCGATGGTTGCAAAAATGCTAGAGAGGGCCACTGGTCAATTATGCTTTGATTTTCCAGAAAATGAAAAATTACCTGTTTTTGAAGATGAGGGTCAAGCTTAGTGGTAGGAGAATAGTTTCTACTGATACATTTACTAATTATCATAAATGAAGGAATGAATATACTATGTGAATGTATTGGCCATATTATAAGTAGTTTGGAGTGGAGGTGCCAAAAAAGGGAAAAATCCACTATTTCGGGCTAGTTTTGGGGGATTTTTCGAGATTTTAGAGGAGGAGAAGGGTCCCTAGATGGAAATTTGGAAAATTTTATGTACTTGAAGTTTTAAATACTCATCCACACATAAAAAATTTATTCAGTGAATATTTTCTAGAAGATCATAGTTTGGGAGATAACTAGTTTGGCTAAAAATTACAAGTTTGGAAAAAGGGGTGAAAAAGAACAAAGTTGTGATTTCTAGATTGTTGCAGTTTTTAGCTGAAGCATTATATTGAAAACATGAAAGTTTTATGAATTTATCATCATCGTTATTATCTGTGTCTCATACAAAATTTTCCTTTTCTTTGGACAAATTTACTTCTATAAGTGACAGAAGTTGGTGTCTAGGATAAATTGCACCCGAAAGAAACATGTACAAAAATGGGTAATTTAGCAATATTCAGATGACTATAATTTTCTACTTAGAGATCATATTTTAGAAAGAGAGTAGTTATTAGAAATATATTTGATGGGAAAATCCATATATTCATTTATAATTGTGATTTAAGCATCAAAATTTAGAAGAAATCAGAAGGAATATGACTACTGACCTTAAAGGAAAAAATTGTGCATCTGTTCTTAGATTGAAAATTATTATTTTTAGCTAAAAATTTTTGATGCATGCACATTTTTATGAGATTAAGTTTACAAAGGGAATATATCAAGTTTATAATGATTTTTATATATGTGGAATATGCAAAAGAAATCTGCATATAGGTGAAAGAGGCAAGGAAAATTCTTCAAAATGGGCATGTGATTTCTTTAGGAGTCTTCAAGGATCAATGAACTTGGTGCAGTGAGCAGTTTGGAAGACCTCCAATGGAAATTTTATTTGGAAAAGGAATTCAAGATGATAAATGTGCATATCAAATGGGGATGTTGAGAAAGAGAGAGATCGCCCATAATTTATGATAATGCATGAGTGGTGGGTACTCCTGGAGCTGCAAAACATAAAAAATAGAAGGATGGTTTATATAGTAGGTGAAAGAGTTTATACTTGGTATCAAGGATGAGAAGAGAAAATAAAAGGAACTTCATAAAATTTGAGTACATAGATTAAAAATCCTCAATTTTAACCCCTGAATGATTTTTTTGGGGCCTATAATTAGTTGAATTTTGGAATTTGTAGAGAATCCTAGTGAAATTGGGGGAAATCCCCAATTTACACAGTGAAATTCATTGAGAATTCTACATGGGCATGTCAAATTTGTGGTGCATGGGTTGAATTAACATGCAGAAGGAAACAATTAGTCATAATAAGATTAATTTCAGAGCTTCCATCGTGACCATGCAATGTTTTTGGAAAAATCATAATTTTGGAAATTTTTGGGATTTTCTATACAAGATGTTAGTTGTGACATAGGGGCCATGTGTCCGGTGACATGGAAGTGGTGACGTGGAATTACATGGTGGAAATTCCATGGTAGAGGGGCAGTGGCACAGTGGCAAGGTCGGGGGCCTAGAGTGCATGGTTGATCAAGGTGGATATCGGTGGCCGCCCACCTATTCAAATTGGCTCAAAACAATCCTTTGGCAATTTACTATTTTTAGCCGTTTTTGGGTTCCTAAACTTTCACGATCATTTTAAGGGCATAAATGAAGTTTTTTTGGGATAGATCTCCTTAATGAATATCCTCAACAATACCTTTCCAATGATATATCATGTACCCCAAACAAAGATCATATGCCAAAGTTATTCCCCCGAGAAGTTGATACACAAAACTACCCAAAATGGGGTCCACAAAAATGTTGGTTTTTCATCTTCCGAGGTTAGGGTTTTGTATTTTATTTATGTTAAAAAGGACTTTGGAGCCTCATTGTAATAATATTTTTCTTTCAAATGAGAGTAACCGTCACATCTCTTCTTAGAGATAAGTTGCCACCATTCTAGCGAGTCTTTCACTCTGTGTTTTTACAGTCTTTGCACATTTTCGCTCATTAATAGAAAATTGTTTATTATTGTATCTCTGTGTTTATGGTTGTATCTCTAATACATTTATATTATATTATTTGATATCTGATATATATCTATAAATTATTCATTATATCTCTTCTCTCATTTTGTGCCAAACATAATCTGGATCGGTGGTATCATAGCAGGATGCTCTTGATCATTTTTTTTTTCCAGTGCATGTCCTTGATGAGGTCCAAGTATAGAAAGTTGGGTCTTGAGATTTTCTCTCTGGAGGACAATCACTATCGAACTCTCAAGAAACCCTCCATGGTAGAAGAAAAGAAAAATGATGGAGCAAAAGATTCTATTAATATGTTTCTTGAGAAAGCTCTCATGTGACAGATGTGTTAGAGTCATGTAGTTCATAGTATCAAAAGGTTATTGAATATTTTTCTTTCAATGATTTTATATTGTAAATAATATTACATTCTGCAAATGATTTCCCAAATTAAAAGAAAAAGAGAAAAAATAATGTAAATGAAAAGAGAGTGGAAAAGAAAAGAAAAGAAAAGGAAAAAGGAAAAAATAAAATAAAAAAGAAAAAAAGAGAAAACAAGAAAACCCCATCAAAAGAAAAATAAGTTTGAAATTGCTACAAATTTGAATGCCACATTCCTATATCCTTGTTTGAATCATATAGTTTAATCATTATCAAACAATTTTCAATTTTTGTTGTTACATTAGAGAATAATTTTAGCCAAACTATTTAATCTTGGATAAAATAGTTAGGTAGAGAAAGAAATTAATCCAATTTTTTAAGATGGATTAATTAGTTAGATGCACAGGATAGTATATATGTTAGACAAATTTTCCCTTCAGAGAAAACTAAACAGGGTCTACACATTAAAATGCACCCTAAGTGGATGAAAATAAGTTAGATTAGTATAGTAAAAATAAAATGAGAATGTAAAGGTTTTAAAAGAAAATATTTTTCTTTATGACGCATATATTTTAACCAAAGTTGGAAATTCACAAGAAAGTTTTTCTTGTAGCTCACAAAATACATGCAGATTTTCCTCAACGAGATCATCCCTCCTCCCAATTGATGCCCATCATTTGTCCCCCCCTGACCTACCTACATTTATTAGTAGAGGGGGGGGGGGTCTGTAAATTTGTTTTCTCCCACTGTGGCACTGCCTAACATGGCATTCCCTCATCATCCCCCCGCAAATCCGATTACTACACACTGCCTACCTATTAAGAACCAAATATCAATATAGCATAGAAAAACCTCAGAATAAGTACTCAACACCTTGAAAAAGAGATAATTTCAGATAATAATCCTCTATGAGGGGGAAACCTCCTTATACACCACATAAATTTCCAAATACAATATGATTCCAAATGAAAATGTCTCCTTGGTATATATAGGAGATGAGGAGGTACAATTAATACTAATGGACCCAAACCAACATAAATAAAATAACATTGCTAATGTAATATGCCCCAATTAAGGGGTAATATGCCCCTATTTAGGGCTTAACATGCCCCTCCCCTTGAGAAAGATGTTGTACACAATTCATGAGTAACTTTGGATGCTTCTATATTAAATATTCATCTTCCCAAGTGGAATCTTTAGCTAAAAGTTTCCTCCATTTAATGAGATACTCTGAAATGGGTCTATTCCTCAGCTGGTGAATTCTTGTGTCAGTGATGGCTTCAAGATCCAATATGTTTTTTCCTTCCTCATCAATTTCTAGATATATAGCTTGAACTAGGATCTTGTCACCGATAACCTTCTTTAAGAATGAAACATTGAAAACTCGGTGTACTCGTGAAGATGCAAACAACTCTAATTTGTATGCCATTGTACCAATATTTTGCAACACCTTATAAGGGCCATAGTACTTTGGTGATAATTTATTATCCTTATTGGCTTTCTTGAGGGACATCTGTTTGTATGGTTGTAGTCTTAAAAACACCCAATCCCCTACTTCAAAACTTCTTTCAGTACGATGTTGATCTGCTTATTGTTTCATGCAATTTTGTTCCATAGGCAGGTTTTCCTTTAAGATTTGGAGAACTTGTTGTTGCCTCTCGATGTGATATTCCACTGCTTGAACCTTAGATTTTTATTTTAGAGAAGAAGTGATGTACGGATCATGGTATCCATAGAGTGCCATAAATGGTGTCATTTCTATTGCAATATGAAAGGAAGTGTTATACCACCATTCTGCCAAGGGTAACCATTTGAACCATTGTGTTTGTTTATCAGAGACAAAGCAATGAAGGTAGCGTTCCAGACATTTGTTCACTATCTTGTTTTGTCCATCAAATTGATGATTATATGATGCGATATGATCCAATTGAGTACCCAAACAAGAAAAAATTATGGACAAAAATGTCTAGTGAAGATGGGATCTCTGTCACTTACAATAATCTTTGGGCTTCCATGTAGATTTTGAAATGTATCCATGAATGCGGTGGAAATTGTACTGGCTTTGAAGGGATGAGAGAGTGCACAAAAGTGTGTGTACTTGGTTAGTCTATCAATAATGACCATGATGTGGTGCAGACCCCAACCCTCAGGCCAAGATTCAAGCAGGATCGTTCTAAAATTCCCTTGAGCCGAAGTGGCTCCTTTGATTCCCGCTAGAACCTCCAACGAATCCACAGGTCCTTTGTAAAAAATCACCCTATATAACTTGACACCAGGCATGGGATTTTCCTTCTCCAAGTGACCATGACCTTATCTTAGCACAAGTGTCTTTCACAACTTGCATGTTCGCGAGTTGAAGACCCTCAACTTTTCTTCACCAAATGACAATACTCGAGATGCGATGGGGTATGGCTCCTTCCTTGACATTGCCCTCCACGTGTAACCATAGGCTAGGGATAAGTACTAGTGCCTCTTCGCAACTCACGACCTCATGAGTTGGAGTGTTGAACTTTGGTACTCTCCCTTTATGAAACTCCGAGAGGCAATGGTTGACTTCCCTTTCCACACTTCTCACAACTCGCGATCTTGCGAGTTGGAGTGTCAAGCCTTTGTTCTCCTCCTTTGTGAAAACCTGAGAGGTGATGGGTCAACTCTGGGTTGAATCCTTCAATGCGGTGAATACATGCCACCTATCATCGCTTATGCGCTTCTCTAGGGATTAGTTATTCATGCCACCTATCCACCTTGCGGCCCCCACTTGACAGATGTGTCGCACATTCACACGAGCCCTCGACTCTCGGCACTTTTCGATATCACATGTTGAAAATAACCTCTTTAAACCCTCAAGTCTCTGATACATGATAACTCTACGGGGTTCTGATCCAACAGTTCTCCCCTGCCTTGGATCCAACGGTTGTTCCTGCTCCTTGCTACTCGAAAGTTCACGCAACCAAAGAATTTGGTCTATCCTTCGAACTCACGATATGCGATACCCCCCAAAGATTCATATCTGAGGGTTCTCCTGTGGCTTGGATCCAATGGTTTGGATCTCTTCCTCCCTTCTCACAACTCAAAACTTCATGACTCCAAGAGTTTGATCTTCCACCTCCAAGCTCATGAACCTCGAGTTCGCGAAATGATTCGACGGCCCAAATTGACCATGATTAATGGTCTTTGTTGATCCTCGACACCAATGTAATGGGTTCGTCCAACCCTTATCCACCTTGCAACTCCTTTGGATCCTACGGTCCTCGCAACTTTGCGAATTCTATATGGAGAGTTTTGACCATTCGATTTCTTCCTCAAGAATCTCTGTGAAATGAGACAATGTTCTTCCCTCAAAAATTAACCTTCTGCGCGATGATTTCGATTCCTTGTCTCTCTTTGAAGTGTTTTAGTCTGCATCCTCCTTTGAAGTGTTCAAAGGTGTTATCCCTCATGAGATTTAACTTGTAAACTCAAGTCTCAAAAAGGACTCTTGCATGCACTCCTTGTGGCAATATTTCAAATACTTATGGGTATTTGATCTTCTGACTCTGTGCACTTTCTGCAACAACAGTCCTTCAACCTTTAAATCCTATTTGATAAGTTATAAGGCCTCGACTAGCCTATGCACACCTTGCACGACTTCTGTGCTTCACCTACACTTCTGCTGGAATGAGAAAAAGGATATCCCTCCTGAGCTTTCTGAGATAAAACTCAGAACCCTTGTCAATGCACACCTTGTAGATGTTTCACTGCACTCCTTGCGGGAACTTCTCTCAGGAAGAGAAACAATTGAAACTCATTCTCTTTCTCTCTCAGACTTCATACATTCAACATGAAATCATACATTCAACACAACATAGCATCATAACAAATGCATAACAGAGAGAATAAAACAACTGTAAGCATACCATTCAGCATATGTAAATAGTAAGAATCATAACACCATGAAATCTGAGTCAAAGATTCATATATTAACTCAAATACTCCTGTACATGGGTTCTTCTCTACAACTCTCTGCTACAACTCTCTTCTCCTTCTCTTTGCTAATGATACAACAATAACTTACATGATACAAAGGTGAGGGTGTCTATATCCATTCTCCCTCTTATTCTCTAACTATCTAATCTCTTAATTCAAAACTACGTACTTTCATTAATTAGACTTAAATGCCTTTTATATTGATAGATGAGAGAAAATCGCTCAAGATCTATTCACAACATGCAAGTATGTTTTCCTTAAGTAATATATTAACATCTGTTCATTAATTTTTCAAAACCATTTCAAAATATGAAAAATGTGTTGCACTCCTCTAGTCATCTTCCACCTTCATGCTCGCTTGGCTGGTTGCTTATGATGCTCCTGCATCATACTCCCTCGCTTGAAAATTTTCATGAACTCCTGTTCATGAGCTCTTGCACGGTCTATCCATGCTTATGGATTTCTGCGTCATCTTCCCAACTAGCATCTTCAACTCTGTAAGGGTACAAATCTGCAACATTGAATATCAGTGAGATTCCAATCCCATCGTGTAATTCAATCTCATATGCTTTTGCCCCAAATTTCCTTATGACCTTGCATGGTCCATTCTTTTTCATCTTCAGTTTATTATATGTTCCCCTTGGGAACCTTTCCTTCCTCATATGTGCAAGAATCAGATCACCAAATTCAAATTGGAGTTCTTATCTGTGTTGATATGCTCTCTGCTTATATTCTTGACTTGAACTTTGCAATCACTTCTTGATTCGGCTATGAAGCTCCTTCATTCCCTCTGCAAAGCCCTCTGCACTAGCACTCCTGAATTCAGCTTGTTCCAAATCTTTCAATTCAGAAACTCCCCTTGGCTTCATTCCATATACAATCTAGAATGGACTATATTTTGTGCTTCTGTTGAGTGAATCATTATAAGAAAATTCCGCCCGTGAAAGAATGTGATCCCATTGAATGTGGTGTTTAGTCACTAGGCTCCTCAACAAATCTCCCAAACTTTTGTTTACAACTTCTATCTACCCATCCATTTGAGTATGATACGCTGAGCTAAATGACAAACTTGTCCCCAAATTCCTCCATAAAGTCCTCTAGAAATGTCCTACTAACTTGGTATCTTGATCAGAAACAATACTCCTTGGCAAGCCGTGAAGCTTGATGACTTCCTTGAAAAACACGTTCACAATATGAGTTGCGTCACTAGTTTTCTGGCATGGTATGAAATGTGCCATTTTTCAAAATTTGTCAACTACCACAAAGATTGAATCATATTCTCTTTGTGTTCTTGGCAGTCCCAATATAAAATACATGCTCATTGCATCCCATGATCGTTTTGGTATGGGTAATGGTTGATATAATCTTGTGTTCTGCCTTTTCCCTTTTCTATGCTAACAAATCCTGCATCTGTCCACAAATTGCTTAACATCTGTCCTCATCCCTAGCCAAAAATATGATCCATTCAACTTTGAGAACGTCTTATCATGACCGAAGTGTCCAGCCAATCCTCCATTGTGTTTTTCCTTCAGCAGATTCTCCCTCATGGAGCATTTTGGAATACATAGTTGATTTCCCCAGAATAATAACCCATCCTAGATCATATACTTGGTCCATTGGTTTTTGTCCCTGAGAAATGGATTCTCAGATTCCTCATATGCCTCCTTGAAATCTGGATCACCCCTATACATTTCTTTGAGGTTATCAAAACCCAAAGTCTTGACTCTGAATTCCTGCATAAGCAAACATTTCCTGCTCAAAGCATCAACAACTTTGTTAGCAATTCCAGAAATATGCTTAATCACAAAAATAAAATTCTGCATGAATTCACCCCATTTAACATGTTTTTGGTTCAATTTCTCCTGTTGAGTCACGAATTGTAAAGCATGATTATCACTGTAAAAAGCAAACTCTTTAGGAACCAAATAATGTCTCCATTTCTTCAATGCTTGTATGACTGCATAGAATTCCTTGTCATATGTTGAGTACGTAATCTTCACTTCATTCAGTTTTTCACTGAATTATGTGATCGGCCTGTCATCTTCGCTCAAGACCCCTCCAATTGTAAATCCACTCATGTCACACTTGACCTGGAATGTCTTCCTGAAGTCTGGCAAAACTGGAATTGGCTGCTTAGTGATCCTCTTCTTCAATAGATTGAAACTCTTCTCTACTTCTTTTGTCCAGTGAAAATATTTTTTTCTTTTCTTCACCGTATCCATCATTGGTGCACTAATTCCATTGAAGTTTCGAATGAATTTCCTGTAGAAACTTGCCAAACCATGGAAGCTTCGAACTTCAAACACATTTTTCGGCGATGGCCAATTCTTAATTGCATTTACCTTTTCCGAATCCATCTTCAACTCAATTACAGAGATAACAAAACCCAAATAAATGAGTTATGTCCTCATAAATGATGATTTCTTCATATTAATCATCAATTTCTCTTGCTATAATCTCTTCATCACTACAACGAAATGCTTTAAATTCTTTTCTTTTGTCTTACTAAAAATTAATATATCGTCAAGATATACAATGACGAATTTTCCTATGAAATCATTCAGGACTTCATTCATCAATCTCATGAACGTACTGGGTGCATTTGTTAAGCCAAATGGCATGACAATCCATTCATACAACCCCTCATTCGTCTTGAATGCCATCTTCCATTCATCACCTTCTCTCATCTGAATTTGATGATATCTGCTTTTCAAATCAATCTTTGAAAAAAATCTTGCTCCAGTTAAGCAATCCCTCAAATCGTCCATCCTTGGTAATGGAAATATGTATCTAATGGTAATCTTATTGATTTCCCTTGAGTTTGTACACATCCTCCAACCTCCATCTTTCTTTGGGTTGAGCACTGTTGGAACAACGCATGGACTCAAGCTCTCTCGAATCAATACTTTGTCCATTAAGTCCTAGACTTGTCTCTTGACTTCCTCATTTTCCTGTGGAGTCAACTTGTACATGGCTTTGTTTGGTAAACTGGATCTAGGTATAAGATCAATGTGATGGATTATACTTCTGATAGGTGGCAACAAACAAGGTAGTTCATCCACTACTATATTAGCAAATTCTCCCAACAACTTCCAGATTTCTTCTGGTAAATCATCTATACTTGTACTGGTCAAAAAAAATTTAGGCTTCCTGACCACAATAAATTTTGTTTCTTCCTTCTTCTTAACCTCCTTAAGAAGTTCCTTCCCACTCATGAGAAGTACAGTGTTACTCACCTCTAGTTTCACCTCTTGGTTTTTAATCGACAACAACATGTGCATCCTCCCATTCTTCTCCAGGGTGTATGTGTTCTTTCTCCCATCACGAATCACATTTCTATCATATTGCCATGGTCTACCCAACAATAGATGACAAACATCCATGGGAATGACATCACATAATATTTCATCCTGATATCCTCGTGTTTTAAATTCAACTAAACACTGTTTAGTGACATTTACCTGGTGTCCATTTTGTAGCCATGAAACTCTGTATGGGATTGGATGTACAACAGTTTCCAACTCTAGCTTTTCTACCATCTATGTAGATATGATATTGTCTGTGCTACCACTGTTCACTATGACCTTGCATACCCTTTCCTTGGTTTTGCAAGGAGTTCAAAACAAACTATTTCTTTGGGTTGGGTTCTTTGCCTCTTTCTCTGGCTTCAAGAGAAATTTTCTCATCATTAAAGATCTTCCACCCTCAGCATCTTCTACCTCAAAATTTCATCCTTGAGCTTTGGAAATGTGAGTTTCACCACCATCTTTATTCTTATTTGGACACTCATAGGATTTATGTCCGGTCTTTCCACAGACAAAGCACTTTAATTCATCGCCTCTGGCTCTTCCTCTTCCTCTAGCTCGAGGAAAAGTATTTTTATCTGCATACTGTCTTCCCTGTGAGCTTACCCCTCTCTCAGGTTGAGATTGAGGTTTCTTTCCCTCTTATTTAGACTTTTGAGTCCTATCTTGGGAAATTGTTTTGCCTTTATCTTGACTTCTACCTCAGCCTCTTTGACCTTGCTTCTGGCTAAGCTTCTCTTTAGCTTTTAGAGCCATCTAATAAGCATCTTCTATAGTCCGAAGGGTCATCATTATCATCTCATCTTGAATGTCATATCGCATAACAATCATGTACCTGGAAACATTTTCATCATCGCTTTCCTGATGACCTACCCTGATGTTTATCTTGTAGAATTCTTCAGTGTATTCTTTCACTGACATTAGCTTCTGTCTCAAATTTTGCATCCTCCGAAACAGAGTGATTTGATAATCCTTGGGTATGAATTTGTCTTTCATTTTCGCTACCACTCTATCCCATCTTTTGATTTTCTACTTGCCTTTGCAGTGTCTGTCAGCCTGCAGTTCATCCCATCATAATGTTGCATACCCTTTAAGTCTAGTAATGACATGTTTGACTTTCTTGTCTTCCTCGACATCCTCATAGTCGAAGTATTTATCTAGAGCTCTAATCTAGTCTAGAATCTCTTCAACATCCAGGTTTCCCTCATACATGGGAATCTCCATTTTTTCTCTAGCACATACCCTTGCAACAACCCTGAATAGGCGTTCATTTGCAGCATCTTCGACTACAACTTCTTCTCCTTCATTTCTAGCTTCATTTTCACTTTTATCTTCGTTGATATACCCAATGTCAATTGTGCACCTTTGTTCTGTATCCATGGCATCGAGTCTAGCACTTAATTTACGCATTTCTCTTTCCACTGCTGGATCAAGCATTGACATTGGCCTATCTCTTCTTCTCAGCGGCATGGCTGAGATTTTTTTTTTATTCTCCCTGCTACAGAAAGAAAAGATTTTTTTTGGGCTCTGATACCACAACTAATGTGTATTAGAGTACTTTTTCTCCTCTCACTTCTTATGCCTGCAATATACAAACAGAGTCAAGCTCTGATACCAAACTGGTGCAGACCCCAACCCTCGGGCCAAGATTTGTGATGGATCATTCTAAAATTCCCTTGAGCCGAAGTGGCTCCTTTGATTCCCGCTGGAACCTCCAATGAATCCACAGGTCCTTTGTAAAAACTCACCCTATATAACTTGACACCAGGCATGAGCTTTTCCTTCTCCAAGCGACCATGACCTTGTCTTAGTGTAAGCGTCTTTCGCAACTCGCGTGTTCGTGAGTTGAAGACCCTCAAATTTTCTTCACCAAACAGTGATACTTGAGATGCGATGGGGTATGGATCCTTCATTGACAACTCCCTCCATGCATAACCATTGGCTAGGGATAAGTACTAGTGCCTCTTTGCAACTCATGACCTCACGAGTTGGATTGTTGAACTTTGGCACTCTCCCTTTACGAAACTCCAAGAGGCGATGGTTGACCTCCCTTTTTACACTTCTCACAACTCATAATCTCACAAGTTGGAGTGTCAAGCCTTCATGTTCCTACTTTGCGAAAACCCGAGAGGCAATGGGTCAACTATGGTTTGACTCCTTCAATGCGGCGAGTACATGGCACTTGTCACCACTTATGCATTTCTCTAGGGATTAGTTGTTCACGCCACCTGTCCACCTTGCGGCCCCCACTTGATGGATGTGTCGCACATTCACACGAGCCCTCGGCTCTCGGCACTTCATGATATTTCATTTTGAAATGAACCTTTTTCAACCCCCAAGTATCCGATACACAATAGCTCTATGGGGTTATGATCCAACGATTGTTCATGCTCCTCGCTACTCGGAAGTTCATGGAACCAAAGAATTTGGTCTATCCTCTGAACTCATGATATGCAATACCCCCTAAAGATTCAGATTTGATGGTTCTCCCATGACTTGGATCCAATGGTTTGGATCTCTTCCTCCCTTCTCGCAACTCGAAACTTCGTGACTCCAAGAGTTTGATCTTCCACCTCCAAACTCACGAACCCCAAGTTCATGAAATGATCCAACAGCCTAAATTGACCATGATCGATGGTCTTCATTGATCCTTGACACCAATGTAATGGTTTCATCCAACGCTTATCCACCCTACAACTCCTTTGGATCCTACGGTCCTCGCAACTTCGCGAATTCTCTACGGAGAGTTCCAACCGTTCGGTTTCTTCCTCAAGAATCTCTATGAAATGAGACAATGTTCTTCCCCTGAAACTTAACCTTCTGCATGATGATTTCTCTTCCTCATCTCCCTTCGAAGTGTTTCAATCTGCATCCTCCTTTGAAGTGTTCAAAGGTGTTATCCCTCTTGATCTTTAACTTGTAAACTCAAGTCTTGAAAATGACTCTTTCATGCACTCCTTGAGACAATATTTCAAATACTCCTGGGTATTTGATCTTCCGACTCTGTGCACTTTCTGCAACAATAGTCCCTCAACCTTTCAACCCTAGTTTATAAGTTCTAAGGCCTCGACTAGCCTGTGCACACCTTGCATGGCTTCTATGCTTCACCTGCACTTTTACTGGAACGAGAACAACGGTATCCCTCCTAAGCTTTCTGAGATAAAAATCAGAACCCTTTTCAATGCACACCTTTTGCACGCTTCACTGCACTCCTTGCAGGAACTTCTCTCAGGAAGAGAAACAATTGAAGCTCATTCTATTTCTCTCTCAGACTTCATACATTCAACATGAAATCATACATTCAACAAAACATAACATCATAACAAATGCATAACAGAGAGAATAAAACAACTGTAATCATACCATTCAACATATGTAAACAATAAGCATCATAACACCATGAAATTTGAGTCAAAGATTCATATATTAGCTCAAATACTCCTGTACATGGGTTCTTCTCTACAGCTCTCTGCTACATATATCTTCTCCTTCTCTCTGCTAATGATACAACAACAACTTACATGATACAAAGGTGAGGGTGTCTATATATGTTCTCCCTCCTATGCTCTAACTATCTAATCTCTTAATTCAAAGATGAGAGCAAATCGCTCAACCTCTGTTTACAACATGCAAGTACGTTTTCCTTAACTACTATATTAACATCTATTCATTAATTTTTCAAAAACATTTCAAAATGTGCAAAATGTGTGTTGCACTCCTCCAGCTGTCTTCCGCCTTCATGCTCACTTGGTTGGCTGCTTACGATGCTCCTGCATCATGATGACACTCTTTCCTTCAGACTTCGGTATCCCTATGATGAAATCCAAGGAAAGCTCCTCCCAGTGCTGACTTGGGATGGCTAATGGTTGTAAAAGACCTATGTTCTTAATTGTTTCAACCTTATTTTTTTGGAAAACCAAACATTCTGCCACAAACCTTTGAACATCAGTTTTAAGGCCATCCAAAAGAAATTCCTTCTAAACCCTATGGTAGGTTTTCAAAAATATCGAGTGACCTCCTACCAGAGAGGTGTGAAATTCCAATAGTACCTTTTGTTTGAGTTGGGATTTCTTACATAAATATAAGCGATCTTTGTACCATAGCGAATTATTTTTACATGTAAATGTATCTAATGCATTGGAATCCTGTTGTAACCTTTGAATGAGAGTCCACACATTTTCTTTGTTCTTCCATTCATCCCTTTCTTCTATTATCCAATCGCGTTGGATGATCGAGATAGCATAGAGAAAGGCCTCAACATCTTCATCCTTTATTGAGAGTGCATCTCCCACAACGTTTTGCTTCCCTTTTTTTATAGACGATTTCAAAATCATAACCCAATATCTTGGTCACCCATTTCTGTTGTTCTTCTAATGATAGTCTTTGTTCCAAGAATTATTTAAGACTATCATGATATTTTTTGACCTTGAAGTGCCTACCTATTAGGTAAGGGAACCGTTTCTTTAATGCATGTATTATTTCCATCATTTCCTTCTCATAAATTGGTTTGTATAAGTCCTTTCCCTTGAGTGGCCAACTTTCAAAAGCCAAGGACCTTGCTTCTTGCATTAGGACAACACCAATTCCATTTCCCGAGCAATGACATTCCATAATAAAGGTTTTTGTGAAGTCTGGATTGGTCAAGATGTGAGCTTTGAAAATCACATCTTCAAGTTTTTCAAAATATTTAGCTACCTCTCGAGTTCATGAAAATGATTCCTTCCTAGTTAATGTTGTTAAAGATGCTACTATTCTTCCATAGTGTCGAACAAACTTGCGGTAGTAACCTGTCAAACCCAAAAATCCTCTAAGATTCTTCAATGTTTTGGAAATGAGCCAGTGTATCATGGCCTTAATCTTTTTAGGGTCTACCTTGACACCTTCATGAGATACAATATGACCCAAATAATCTACCTCCTTCACCCCAAAGAAAAATTATGATGTCTTGGCATATACTTGTTTCTCCTTTAGTAGTTGTAGAACCTTGTCAACATTTTGCACATGATCCTCCCAAGACTTGCTATAGATTAATATATCATCAAAAAATAATAAAACAAATTTTTGAAAGAAGGGCCTCAAAATGGAATTCATCAACCCTTGGAATGTGGAAGGTGCATTTCTAAGGCCAAAAGGCACGACCAAAAATTCATAATGGCCTTCATGAGTTTGGAATGTTGTTTTTGGGATATCTTCTTCCTTTATTCTAATATGATGATACCCCGAACAAAGATACAACTTTGTGACATATATTGCTCCATGTAGTTCATCTAACAATTTATCAATGACAGGAATAAGAAACTTATATTTAATAGTGATATTGTTGAGCTCTCTATAATCTGGACACATATGCCATGAGCCATCTTTCTTGAGTACCATTACCACCGGTGCAGAGTAAGAACTTTTGCTACGTCTAATAATTCCATCCTCTAACATTTCATCAACCATATGCTCAATTTCACTCTTTTGTGCATAAGGGTATTTGTACAGCCTGATGTTAGGAGGAACACTCCCAGGAATTAGGTGAATAGCATGATCATGATTTCAAGTGGGTGGAAGACCTTTGGGAATATCTTCAAATACTTTGGAATGCTTATCAATGATCCCTAGTAGATCTATAGGAATACATGGCTTAGATGTTTGAGCATCTAGTGAGCATAGTTATGCAATAACACCTTGATGCCCCTTTTTCAATAATGTTTTCATTCCATTAGAGATTATCAACTTATTGGGTTTCCCTGTGACACCTCTTAACTCAATTTCTTTTCCTTCCAATGAAAATTTCATGAAAAGTTCTTGAAAATTAAAAGACATCATTCCTAATGATTGTAACCATTGGATTCCTAGTATGAGATCAACACCACCCACTGGTCTCATTCAATTTGGATACTCTAGGAATAATTTATGATTTTTTTACCCGGACTAGTCAATAGGACTAGTTAGATACCCTATCTTCCACAGGGTGTATCTACAAATGTATGATGAAACAGAAACGAGAATTTTTATTACAGATACCTTAATACTTTATGTGAATAGCCTCCATATTGTTAAGAACCTGAATAGATCTGCAAATATAATCACCACAAATACTGAATACACAATAGATCCACAATGCAAGATAGAAGAAACCACACTTTATTATTACCAAACCCTTAAGGTAGGGCAACACCATACAATGTGTTGAAACAGAACTCGATTTTTTATTTTAAAAGATAAAAAATATTTCCCATACGACAAATTAGAAATGCCTTTGTGATTCATTTTTGGAAAAAATGGTTAAAATTCAAACGAATGTATACTCCAAACACTTTTTCAAATAATATTGCAAATGAACCATAATGATAAAACTTAAAGAAAGGTTAAATTCATATCGGGATATTGGGATTCGCAAGTTTTGTTTTAACAATTTTCAATATACATCAAATAGCGAAACCTCGATCTCTGATTTCCCGATATATTAATCCTTGACTAATTCATAATATATTCAAATCACATTTAAAAAAAAGGTTTAAAAACTTTAAGTTAATCAAATCGGGAAATCGCAATTCGCGATTTTGTAATAACAAACAAATTTAACATCATACTCTCCGATTTTCCGACCCGCGATTTCAATTGATTCTTAAGTAAGTTTTGAAGTTAATTTAATCAATGTTAAGTATGATTAAGAGTAATAATCTCATCGGGAAATCGCGATTCGCGATTCTGCGAACAGTAATTTTCATATCATCAAATATCCTGATTCCCCGATCCTCGATTTCCCGATTTCCGATTTCTTGATTAACGAAATTACGAAAAGCTAAGCCGGGTTAATTAAGATAATAATGGGTTTTAAAATAAATTAATACATCGTGATTTCGGCAATCGGGGTTTTACAATGGCTTATTTATTTGACATCAAGAGTTCCGAAACTCCGATGAAAGTGTTTTCAAATTCAAATCAAAATTAACATTAATTAACCATTCTTTGAAACAAAGATTAAGGTTTTAAACTTTAAATAAATAATCATTAATGCAATAATTATTCGATTTGGTAAGTTTCTATCATATTTAAAAATATCGCAAGAACTCAGGTACAAACATTAAATGCATATTATCGGGAATATCTTTTGCATTTATTTCATAACATATGAACAAATCTCGAGGATTTTACGATATATTCAAAATAATTGTTGAAACGTTTACATTATTTTGAAGCTGAATTCTTCCCTGTTACAGGTATTCGAGAGAATATAGAGTTTTACTCCTCTTTTGGGATATTCCATAATTGGGGGTTTTGCTTGCTCTGAAATCTTGCTGCTGAGGTACTGAACACAGAGCTGGTGAACATACAATCATGGCGTCTAAAAAATATTCAAAGAAAACCGAAGAACAATCGGAAGGTGACATCATTTCAGACACTTCTGTAGCTGGAGTAGTTCACAATCTTAAATCATGGGCTGCAATTGCAGAGAAAATGGAGAATGAACTTTCATATTCTGATAATGGCACAGACAACCATTTCCGAGACATCGCCGAATCAGGTCTTCATAAGGTTGCAGCACGTCCGAGACTGGTTTCATATACAGATATGATTTTCTGGGCACTAGATAAGGTGGACGTTCCAACAAGAAGTATCCTAAATGAGCAAGGAGCTGTTATCGGCTCATTCAGGCCCAAACATATACAATTAATGTATAAGCTATCTCTAAATTATAGGCACACTTTTAATAAAGAATTTGTAGCTTCTTTTCAACAAAAAGAATGTGTAGAAGGTGGCCAAGCATATTCTGATATGATAAAAGGATGGGCAAGAGATGAGAACAAATTTAGGGCCGATGCACATGGGATATATGCCACTACTTCATTGAATGAATACATGGTGTATGTAGGAATGATGTTATGTAGACTCTTTGGAAGAAAAGATCCTTTTCATTTCAATGCAGACTAGACACCATTTTTAGAAGAGGTTTTAGAAGGGCGTAGTTTCAATTGGCATAAAATATTATCAGATAACATTGCCTCAGAAGTTATGAACTACAAAATAGCTAGGGCAAAGGGACAACCAATAGCCTTTTATATGTCGACTTATATAATGGATGCAATTTGCTTTAAGACTCCATTCCCATTGATGAACTGGAGTTGGGATCCTTCTTGTACAGAGCCTGTCCATAAGTATCATTCGGCTCTATGGGAAGACAATGCCAAAGATAATTTTTATGAGGTATGTCATTATGTTATAATTCCTCTACACAGAATGTTCTTCGGATGTGAACCTCCTCGGATTTCACATACTATTATAGAAAATCTTAAGACAGTTGTTGATTGGTTCATTAAAGAACATTTCTCATATGTTAGGTTTTATGGATGTTCTATCCCACCACATGCTCTCCCAAAAATACTTTCAGATAGGTTAATTTGCAGAGAAGTAGCTTATCAATTAGTAAATGGCGGTATTGGACTTGAATTAAAAGCTCAACAGAAGAAGTCATGGCCATATTTTCCTGTTTATTTAGGAAAATTTGCTTTGTTAAACATTGGTCATTCCAAATCAGAAGCAGAAACATTGAGTGAAGTAAAATTAGTGGATATAGAACATAGAAAACATGATTCATATCAAGTTATCAATCGGCATGTTGCACAGTGTGGATTGAAAGCATATGAACATGAAGATTCTTTTTATGATGATATTTTCATAAATGCTAAGTCCTATGAGGAAGTTCAGAGTAGGGTGCAAACCTTGTCACCTGATGCACAGGTGGGGTTTGCATCTTTCCAAAGAAATAGAAGATAGTGTTTACCAAAGATTTTACAGGGAGAAGTGTCAACATCAGAGCAAGAGATAGAAACCATTCCTCCTGGTTTCGAAACTATTATTCAATATGATACAAGTGACAAAGGTAAACTGAAAGATTTTGAGATGCCTCCTCAGAATACAGAAAATTCCTAGAGCAAAGAGACACAAACAGAAAAAGGGAAAGGAGCAGAAACAAATCCCATACACCTTGATGATATTCCAGAAACAATTGGAGGAACAGCTTCAAGGGAACTTGGGAGTCCCATAACAGCATTAACCCCACTACAAGCTACTTTTGGAAATCCTCACGAGGGAGCTCTGTACGTGAGTGACTTAGAACCAATTAGCAGAGATGAAATACCATCATCGGATTATTTTTTCAGCAAGAAAAGGAGAGCTGTGTTGAAACAGGAATTACATCCTATAGGTGAAAGGACAGTTAAAAAACACAAAATTATTATTGATGGAAAAAAGCTAAAAGAAACTAAATTTGCTACAGAACTAGCAGGGACTTTGGGGGCCATAGCATCGACAAATATGTACTCTGTAGGAAATTTAATCACCATGATGGAGCAGAAAGATCAGGAAATTACACAGCTACAGGATAGACAGAAAGAAAATGAAAAATTGATTGAATGGGGTATACAAAAAGGTCTTGAGCAAGCCAGGCTCAAAGATATATAGGAAATTCAAAAGTTAAATGAAAATTTAACTGAAGCAAAGAATATGATTCAAACTACCCAAGAACAAGTGCAGGCATTGGGAAATGAAAATAAATTGCTGCAAGACAAGATCATTTCAATTGCTAACCAAGTGATTGGAATAGATCAATTCAAGACTAAAGAAGTTGAGATATATGCTAATATCCAGGAAGAACAACAAAAGGTATTTTGCAATCTGGAA
>ML782309.1:146323-181922 GCA_009831015.1 Picea engelmannii | reverse complement strand
CTCTTACATTTATTATATCTAATTACCCATTTATTATATCTAACTACCATAGTGGGCCTTATTTAATAATATAGTGGACCTAGTCCACCTTACATTGAATGAACTCCACTATTATCACTATGGGCCCTCTGGGGCCCCCCACTACCTCTCTATCTACCTTACATTCCATCCCCCTTATGAAAGCATTGTCCTCAACGCTTGATGTACAACCATATACCAGGGTCTCATGGATAATTGTGGACCATAATGCTGAAGAAGACTAAAGAACCAAGGTCCCATGTAGAAAGAAAATCCACCATGCTGAAGTAGTCCAACCACCATTGTAAGCCCGGGTCCCATGTCCAAGTGCTCATGTGAACTCCCCGTGGAAGATTTTGGAACCTAATAACCAACTCCAAATGATGCTCCAAAGATTGACACCTATCATGTAGATCCAAATAAGAAGATCCATCCACATAGTGGAAAAGGGTTGTAGCAGAATCTAAAATGAATAATACCACTGTAGAATATGTATACTGAACGTTGGTAACTAGCTCCTGATGTGAGATATTGATGTTCTCTATAGAAGGTGGAGTAGAGCCATCAAATAAAATATGAAAGTGGTTGTCATCCTAGAAATGACAACTATCCATATACCAATCATCACAATCTACCTCAAAATCATACCAAGCATATATTTCTTGATTATATTCATCCCTGAGGCCTTCCATAAGAAATCTCTCCTGCATGTTATTCAATGAATCTTGAATACTACAAAAACTATCATTGAGGCCATATGTGAGGCTGTCTATGAGGCTATCTGTGAGGCCATGTACAAATGCATCCAATCTGTCATCCAATGTGTGAAACAATTGGGCTTTGAATGATTCAAGAATTTCTTTCAGGGTTTGAGAGGAAATAGCCATTTGAGTACCCTATGAACTCTTTGGTCCTACAACCGTCATGAAAAAACCCAAAAAATAGACCCAATAGGTTTCGGCAGAAAATCGCGACTTTTTTCTGGAAAAACCCTTAAAAACTGTTGAAGTTAAAATGCTCATAACTTCACTTCCTGGACTCCGTTTTGGCTGATTTGCTTTTTGAAATTGGGTGAAATTTTGAGAGGAACTCAGATATGTAATTTATTTGGGAAAATTCAGGCTCTAAATGCTACAAAAAAAAAAATTATCTCCGCCGTCCACGGAAAAAATACTGAAAATTTGTAGATTTTAAAACTTCAATATCTTGACTTCTCGGACTCCGTTTCGGATGATTTTTTTTTTTTCAAATTGGGTGTTTTTATGAGAGGAACTCAGATATACAACATTTTTCTACAATTTTTTCATAGAAATATACCAAAAACTTTGAGAATGTCGCGGCCCTCTTTTTTCTGCTCCGAAAAAAAAAATCTGCAAAAATAAAAAATATTTGCCCACAATGTTTGCCCAAGGAAAGTGCTCTGATACCACTTATTAAGAACCTGAATAGATCTGAAAATATAATCACCACAAATACTGAATACACAATAGATCCACAATGCAAGATAGAATAAACCATACTTTATTATTACCAAACCCTTGAGGTAGAGCAACACCATACAATGGATCATATTATGGAAGGGATCCTCTCCTGTTCACTTGCCTCTTCGAGGGGCCATCCTCCTATTGAGCTACCGCTCCAAATACAATAATTCTCTTCATGTATCATTACATTGTTTGAACCCCTTTATATAGTGCTACCATCACCTAAGAACATTCTAGAGGAGGAATCTTCTAGAAGTAGAACCTTCTAAGAAGTCCTCTTACATTTATTATATCTAATTACCCATTTATTATATCTAACTACCATAGTGGACCTTATTTAATAATATAGTGGACCTAGTCCACCTTACATTGAATGACCTCCACTATTATCACTATGGGCCCTCTGGGGCCCCCCACTACCTCTCTAGCTACCTTACACATATTTTAGGGTTTGAAACATTAACGAAAAAAAGTTTATAGCGAAAATTTCACGATGACTCAATTTAGAATGATTTGAGAACCCTATCTTACACAAGCTATATCTATGAAAGTATAAGGCCCTTGGAGATGGAATTTGAACCCAAAGTACATTGATCCGTCTACTAAATATCCTCCAAGGGGTTCTTTCTAAAATGACGTAGAAAAAAAATATAGTGAAAATGCCAAGGTGTCTTAGATGTAGCAGTGAATCCCTAAGACCTTGAGTTCTGATACCATATGTTAAGAATCAAATATCAATATAGCATAGAAAAAACCTAGAATAAGTATTCAACACCTTGAAAAAGAAATAATTTCATATAATAAGCCTCTTCGAGGGGGAAACCTCCTTATATACCACATAAATTTCCAAATACAAGATGATTCCAAATGAAAATGTCTCCTTGGTATATATAGGAGACTAGGAGGTACAATTACAACCAATGGACCTAATCTGACATAAATAAAATAACATTACTAATGTAATATTCCCCAATTAAGGTTTAATGCACCATTATTTAGGGATTAACACTACCCTCCCTCTGAAATCTTCCTAATTCACTCACAATACCACTCACCTTCTTGCCGTGACATCCCCTCTCCCTACATGACACCAGTACCCACACCTATTAACTATTATCCAATTAACCCCTTCCCCCATGATTGTTAGTTGTCCTGTAATGGTCCCGCGCCCTAACAGATATCCCTGCACATACAAAAAAACCTCTCTTTCCCCCCGTTACACTATTTTCTGACTGATAACCCATGAATACTGAGTAGATCTTGTTGTCAAACTACCACCACCATCACTTACCTTCAACTGTCGAGCTATTTTCTCGGTAATTATGTCATTTCTAACCTATTCGATTGTCATTTTTTCAATTATGGATCCTAAAGGCAAGTTTGTTGAGGCCTATGAAAATCCAATGGTTTCCCTTCCAATTGACCTTGACCACATTCCTATTGTAGACATAGATTATAACGTTGCAAAGCCTAAGTGTGAATTCAATTTATTTGAAATACACTGTTGGATGAAGGATAATTTCCTTGACTAGAGTGATGAAATTGGACTCTGTGAATCCAATTTACCCCTCTACATGTTACCTCAAACCTACCCTTTCCCTAAATTCGTCCTTAAATTCCAAGCTAGTTATCTGCCAAGAAAAGATCCATTGCATCTCACACTGGTGAAATTATGTTTACAATTACTCCTGAGACCATTAACCAAATGTTGTAGATCCTCAAAATAACTCCACCACCCCTTTCCTTTTTAAAGCCCTAAATGAATTATATCAGAAATTGACCTTTTCCCAGAGAGCCCGATTTTTTGAAATTTTCCTCCCTGAAGATGCCCAACTGCCTAAGAACAATCCACCATACCCCTCTTCTATTTTCCTAGAGAAGGCTTATAGTATAATTCCATGCTCTCATGTCTATTAGGATATTATTCTGATGAATGGGTAGATGAACCTATTTTAGGTTTTTTGTCCATTTTCTCTACAAAATAAAAGGTTTCTATGAACTTCAATTTCAGTCAATTCTTGGTTGACAACATTCATGAACAATTTCTTAAGTTTCAAACTGAAGGAATGTTCAAATATTCTTCAATTTTGGTTTATATGTTCATATTCTATCAAGCAGATATGTTCCCTTTCACACTCCAGAAGTTAAATGAACAAGGAAGCTCACAACCAGTCATCTTTTGGACTTCATTGGTGAGAAAGAACTTAGTGGAGTATAGTTTCAAAGATTTTAATGATCGATTCATTTATCCAGCTACGTTTTTAGTGATTATCAATACAAAACCCGGGGTTAGTGAAGAAATTTAGAAGGTTTTACATCTAAATAAGTAGGTCAAGAAAGGCGACTAGTATTTATACCAGAATTATACAAAAATAAGGGTGTATGGAGGTGAGCTTCTACCATACAAGTGGCCTAAATACATCCCAATGAGGATTTTTTCATTGTAGTACATAAGACATATCATAAATTCAAATGAAATCCACTTTGTTGAAACCAAGAAGAAAAATCAGTTCAAAATTAAAACTCAGATAGGACCATTTATTTTCAACAACAGAGAAGCAAGTGAAGAAGCAAACATCCTCTTAAAACAAATGAAGTTTTCACTAAGATTTGCTTGGTCATATGATCCATTTGGCATTATTTATGGCTGAGGATCAAATAGAATACCACTCCCTATGTGCATACACAAAGCCTAGATATTGAAAAATACATGAACCAGGTTGAGTGGGAAGAGTGTTGGTTGTGGAGCCTGATTATCTTCCTGATTTATAGGTCCTTGCTTTCAAACGTGTTTATAACCCATGAAGACTTTACACCCCAAAAGTATGTACACTTTTCCATGCGGGGGAGTGCAGAGGGGGGTACTCCCTCTACAGGGTCCAGGGGGGCTATCCCCCCGACTGGGGGGTTTGGGAGAAAGCAACCCCCTGATGGGGGTTCAGGGGAGAAGACCCCGAAGGAAAAATTGCCTTGTAAATGTATATTGTAATTTCATTGTAAATGTGGACCATTCATTATAAGGTCACATATCTAATGGTATAAATTATGTTAGGGTTTTTTTCCCTAGAATGCATCCCTATGTTATGAGGGGAATGTATTGCAGCTAGGCATTATGGCGAGTATTGTATTCTGAGAGAGGAGACTGTGAGAGAAAGAAGAGGAAGTTACAATGGGTTTGGTTGTAGGTTGTATCCCTTCATTTGCTGGATAATAATAAAGGAAGGACCTGGCAATTTCTCTGGTGGAAGTAGCCCATGTTGGGTATGTGTTATATTCTTTGCATGTGTGTGTGTGTGTGGGTGCGTCAGATACGACAACTACATTTGATGATTTTTAGCTATTTTTCTATTTTTAGATGATTTTGCTATTTTTAGTTGATTTGTAAATTAATCCCGGATTAAGGGATTAGGGTTTTGGTATCTACAAAATACCTAAAAACATTGTATATATTGTATGATGAATGGTGAAATTTGATATAATGAAAATAAGAAAGGTTTTCCCAGTTGAGGGTTTCCGGTAAAAATCTTTGTGTACTCTGTGTATGAGCCATTGATTAATTTATGTATTGCTTAAGAATCTATATGCATTGCTTTACTTTGCAGGTTTAAAACTTACAGCCCACACTAGGTTAACCATGTAAATGTGTGTCTCTATTGTATTATGTATATTATGTGTTTTGTTTCCACATTTGTTTTATTTTATTTCTCCGCAATCCTATTTTTCTAGTTACTAGTATCAGAGCGAAAAGAGGGTTCCTGGTTCATGTGGGAGCAATGTCGGAAGATGGAAAGTTTAGGGTTGAGAAATTTAACAGCCAAAACTACCAGTTATGGAAGATGCAGATGGAAGATTATTTATATCAAAAGGATATATTCCTACCATTGGGTGGAGTAGCAAAGAAGCCGACAACCATGAAGGACGACGAATGGGAGATTCTTGATAGAAAGGCTCTAGGAATGATATGGATAAGCTTGGAAGCATCCATGGCTTTCAATATTTTGAAAGAAAAGACAAAGAAGGATTTGATGGATGCGTTGGCTAAACTATATGAAAAACCCTCTGCGTCTAATAAGGTATTTCTAATGAAGATATTATTTAATATGAAGATGTCAGAAGGTGGGTCTATTGCAGATCATTTAAATGAATTTAATTTAGTTACTAATCAACTAAGTTATGTAAAAGTGGACTTTGATGATGAGGTTAGGGATCTTCTAATATTGTGCTCATTGCCAGAAAGATGGAACAACTTGGTCATGGCTATAAGTAGCTCTGTCTCTGGTTCAAATACTTTAAAATTTGATGATGTTGTTGGTGTTATCCTTAGTGAGGAAATGAGATGGAAAAGCACAAGTGATACATCAGGTAATGAGTTGAACATGGAGAATAGGGGAAGACAAAAGGATAGAGGAAAGGCCTCAGGGAACCATGAGAATTCTAGGAAGGGCAGATCCAAATCCAAACTTGGAAAGATAGAGTGTTGGAATTGTGGGAAGAAAGGACATCTGAAGAAAGACTGGAGAGCTCCAAAGAAACAAAGAGATGGACAACAGGAGAAAAATCAGGAGGCAAATGTAACAGGTGATGTGTTACAAGATGCTTTGATTCATTTTGTAGATAATATTTCTGAGTCTTGGGTAGTAGATTCAGGGGCTTCATTTCATGCCACACCCCATAGGAAACATTTTCTAGATTATGTTTAAGGTGATTTTGGACAGGTTCATTTGGGTGATGATGCACCATGAAAAAATGTTGGAATGGGAAAGGTAAAAATAAAGAAATGCAATGGAAACCAATGGTTTTTGAAAGAGGTAAGACATGTTATAATTTTAAGGAAAAATCTAATTTCAACATGGCAGTTGGCAAGTGAAGGTTGTGTATCCATATTTACAGATAAGATGTGGAAGTCCATAAAAGGATCATTGGTGATAGCAAAAGGAGAGAAGGTAGGTACATTGTATTTATGTACTAGTAATACTGACTCTTCTATCTCTTTAGCTCCTACATGAGTGGATATAGCATTGTGGCATCATAGGCTGGGACACATGAGTGAGAAGGGTGTGTAGATACTTCACAAAAGAAATTTGCTTCCAGATCTTAAACAAATTGATTTGGACTTCTGTGAGCATTGTGTTTTTGGAAAACAAAAGAGAGTCAGATTTCTCAGAGTCGAAAAAGAAAAGAAGAATGAAAAGTTAGAGCTTGTGCATGCACATGTATGGGGACCAACTCAGGTTTCATCTCTTGGTGGCTCTCGTTATTATTTTACTTTTATTGATGATGCAACTAGAAAAACTTGGGTTTATTGCATTTGACAAAAAATTGATGTTTTTGATACTTTTAAGAAATGGAAATCTTTAGTCGAGAATGGGACAAGAAAAAAGTTTTAAGTGTCTTAGATCAGATAATGGAGGTGAATATTGCAGCAAGGAATTTGATGATTACTATTCATACCATATGATTCGTAGAGAGAAGACAGTTCCAAGAACACTTCAAGAAAATGGTGTGTCAGAAAGGATGAAGAGAACAATCATGGATCATGAAAAGAGTATGAGATTGCATGTCGGTTTTCCCTTACAGTTTTGGGTAGATGCTATAGATACTATTGTTTACTTAATAAATAGAGGACTTTCAATCTCTTTGGATGATAGAATTTCAGAGGAGGAATGGATAGGAAAAAAGGTAAACTATTCTTTTTTGAAAACTTTCGGTTGTGAAGCATTTTTCCATATTGATAAAGAAAATAGAACAAAACTTGAGTCTAAATCCAATAAGTGTACCTTTATTGGATACGATGTTAATGATTTTGGTTATTGATTATGGTATTATGAAAATAACAAAATCATTAGGAGTAGAGATGTCATATTCAATAAGAAGGTCATGTACAAAGATCAGTTGTAGGGAAAGAAACAGGAAGAAGAAAAACAAGAATACACAGTGCTTGATGAGATCACTGAAAAAGAAACTCCAAAGGAACCTGAAAATAAAAAATGTACAACAACAGGAGAAGTAGGTACCTCAAACACCTGCAAGTGTTTTTAGAAGATATACCAGGTTAAGTATATCCCTTGAATGATACTCTCCTTCATTGTATTATTTATTGTTGACTGATTATGGTGAACCAGAATGTTATGAAGAGGCAATGCAGGTAGACACCAAAAATAAGTGGGAGCAAGGCATGGAAGATGAAATGGATTCCTTGGAAAATAACTAGACTTGGGACTTGGTTCAGTTTCCTGTGGGAAAAAGAGCATTGCAGAATAAATGGGTTTACAAGTTGAAGGAAGAATATGGAGGAGAAAAGCAGTACAAGGCTAGACTTGTTGTAAAGGGGTTTGCACAAAAGAAAGGTATATATTTTTATGAAATATCTTTTCCTTTTGTTAGAATGACTTCAATTAGGAATATTTTAAGTCTTGTGGTAGTAGAATATTTGCATATTGAACATTTATATGTAAACACATCTTTTCTACATGGGGATTTGGAGGAAGAGATTTATATGTAGAAGCCACAAGGGTATGAGGTCAAAGGGAAGGAGAATTTGGTATGTAGGTTAAAGAAGAGATTGTATGGCCTAAATCAAGATCCAAGGTAGTGGTATTTTAAGTTTGACAGGTTTATGATAGAACAGGGTTATAGTAGATGTCATTCTCATCACTATTTTTATTTTAAAAGGATAGAAAATGGAAGCTATATTATCTTTCTATTGTATGTAGATGACATACTTGTTGCAGTGTCTAATATGTAGGATATAAATATGCTCAAGAAGAAATTAGCAAATTCATTTGCGATGAAGAATTTGGGTGTTGCAAAGAAAATCCTTGGCATGAGAATAACAAGAGACAGAAAAAATCGCAAATTGACATTGTCTCAGGGTGAGTACACAGAGAAGGTGTTGGAGAGGCTTAGAATGTAGAATGCAAAACTAGTTAGTACACCTTTAGCCAACCATTTCAAATTAACTAAGGAAATGTGTCCCAAGACATAGGAGGAGATAGAATACATGTCCAGGGTCCCTTATTCATCATCAATTGGTAGCTTGATGTATGCAATGGTTTTCACAAGGCCAGATATTGCACATGCAGTGAGAGTTGTGAGAATGTATATGAACAATCCAGGTAAAGAACATTGGGAGAAAGTAAAGTGGATTATTAGGTATTTGAGAGGTACTGCTACTCATGCATTATGTTTTGGAGCTTCAAACACTTTTCTACAGGGATATGTTGATTCACATATGGTAGGTGATAAGGACAACAGCAGGAGCACCACATGATATGTTTTTACTATAGGTGGAACAACAATAAGTTGGATTTAGAAACTACAAAAGGTTGTTTCACTTTCAACAACAGAGGTAGAGTATGTTGTTGCTATAAAGGCTAGTAAAGAGATTATTTGGTTACAAAGGTTTATGGAGGAATTGGGAAAGAAGTAGGAGAATATAAGGTTGAGACTAAGCATATATAGTTGAGGTACCACTTCATATGATCTGCCTTGGAATATGGACATTTGAAGTTGGAAAAGATACATACTAGCCAGAATCCTACAGACATGTTAACAAAGGGAGTAACCAGAGAGAAACTAAGTTCCTGCTCAGTTTCAGTTGGTCTTCAAGAATGAAGATGAAGATGAGAAATTTTCTAGGTCCAAGAAGGTTCAGAGTCCAGCATATACATCAGTGGTGGAGTTGTTGAGATTAGTCTCCAAGTGGGATATTGTTGGTTGTGGAGCCTAATTATCTTCCTAATTCATAGGTCCTTGCTTTTAGTCATGTTTATAACCCATGAAGACTTTACACCCTAGAAGTATGTACACTCTTGCACATGGGGGAGTGAAGAGGGGGGTACCCCCTCTGCAGGGTCTGAGGGGGCTATCCCCCCGGCTTGGGGGTTTAGGGGCAAAGCCCCCGAAGAAAAAGTTGACTTGTAAATGTATATTGTAATTTCATTGTAAATCTGGACAGTTCATTATAAGGTCGCAGATCTAACGGTAGAAATTATGTTAGGGTTTTTTTCCCTAGAAGGGAGCCCTCTGTTATGAGGGAAATGTATTGCGGCTAGGCATTATGGAAAGTATTTTATTCTAAGAGAGGAGGCTGTGAGAGAAAGAAGATGAAGTTACAACGGGTTTTGTTGCAGGTTGTATCCCTTCATTTGCTGGATAATAATAAATGAAAGACCTGGTAATTTCTCTGGTGGACGTAGCCCACATTGGGTGTACCACATAAATATATGTCTCTATTATATTGTGTATCTGATGTGTTTTGTTTCCGCATTTGTTTTATTTTATTGCTCCGTGGTCCTATTTTTCTAACAAAGAGAACACCTTGCAAGAAGTAGGAAAACAACTTTTTTTTATAACCACTTCACATACCATCACACCTCATAAAAAATAATATAAAATATCAAGGAATGAAGACTCTCCTTTAGTCATATAGGTCTCAATAGATGATTTTAAAATATATATGAAGAAGACTAAAAGAATTCCTGCAACAGGTTTTCTTAAAGAGGGAGAAAGGCAGTCTACAATAGTCTTGGAAGGACCACACTCTTCATCACATTCAGACAATTTGTTTACAAAATCTCCATAATCACCAACTTCACAAAGGAATCTAGAGAAATCTCTAACATATGAATCAATTCATGGAGAAAAGGAGTCAAATATTTTTATAATTATAAGGAAATTAAGCAAAAGAACAAACTTCTCAAAAGCAGTACTTATACTCAATTTTGGAAATAGACTTCTATTGCTCAACATAGAGTTTTGTCATCTTTTGACACATAGAAGAGAAGAGTACAAATGGAATTCTTACAGGCACATGTCCCCTATCCAAAGACAACAACTGATTACAAGAAGACTTCATTCGAATTTGATATGAAGGATGTACATCCTATTGATCAGATCGATATGCAAATACATACATGAGAGATGATTTATTCAACCCTAGAAAACACTACAATGATAGATTCCAAATTACATGTATCACTGACTAATATCCAGTCTCAATTGAATATTGAAAAGATCTCTTTTTTAGCCATGGAGAATAAGATAAAATATTAGAGGAATTAGTACTCAAGATTGGATATGACCCAACTAATGTCAAAGAAGTAGAAGAGTTGATTAAGAAGAAGAATGCTAACATAACATCACTCAGAAAATAGTTGAAACTACCAACAACATACGATTCAAAGACTAAAGAGGTGGCTAAGACAAAGAGCCAAAAATAAGAAATGCTCAAATTGATTATGGAGAAAAATGCTTAGATTGGGGAAATGGAAGAAGATATGGATAATTTGATCAAGGAAAAAGAGAAGAATGGATAGTTGGCCATAGTTCCACCTAATGTAGTGCCCTTGACAGGGATAAGAATAACAAAATTTTCTACATCAACATAGACACCAGCGTAAATTGTAGATGTCTCAGATAAATTTTTTAAATCTATGGAGGACATGTCCATACAAAGAGTACAAATAAAAAAGTTACATGAAGATGTAAATTCAATACAGGAACATAAAGCAAGGATCGAGACTTATCATCAGGCTAGAATACATAAATCTCAGAGGCTCAACCAATGACTACAATAGTTAGGAAAAGAAACAATCATGGCTAATACCTTAGCCTAAGATGAGGAAAATATATGGATAGACATCAATAAATCCATGACAGATATTTGGCCTTCTATATAGATCATCTTTGAGCAACATTTGTTAATTTAGAAAGCTAGAGGAGCCATTGAAATAATTAAGGAAGAATTGGGAGAAAAACCAACAGAAGCCACATATCTCATCATGCTTCTAAATTCTAAAAAAATACAGGAGTTAGAATAGTTAGAGATAGAGGAAGGAACTAAAACTATCTTGGAAATAAAAAAAAATCTAACTAAGAAAGGCCTCATGTTGCAATTGGAAGAAAAATCTTAGGTTATGGACATCGTGTGCAAAGATTCTTCAACAAGTTTGAGTTTCTAAACAAGAAAGGAATACCTGGTTTATTAGTGTTAAATGACAAGTTAATCACCTTGCCTGATTATAACTAGAAATTAAAAATAGTGTCAAAATATAATTCAAAATTCACAGGGATACAAGGAAGCATCACTGGGAAAGAATTCCTGTAAACACTGCAGTTTGATTTGAACATTCAACATGAGATCAAACACATTTTCATCAGCAAACCCACTTTTTCTAAATACATAGAGATGGATGAAATTTACAGGAAGTTACTCAAAATATTAATCCTAAGTGAAAAAGGCGAGACAAATTGTGCAATTTACTTGAGTAAAGATGGGTTCTACTCTTTATCAGCAAGGACTAATAGATAAGAATAAGTCAAAGGGACAAATTATCAATAGTTTCCATCAAAACAATGTTATAAATCTGAACATATATGAAACATTCCTATATTTTTGTAACTAGAGATATAGTTAGTTTAGATATTCCTAAAATGTATCCTAATCAATTATGACAAGATATTTTGTAAATAAAAGTTTAAATACTTCTCATTTTGAAGTATGCAGGGTTGATTTTTGCATCCAAGAAATCTATTTTGTATGATTCAAGCAGATTGATCAGTGATAAAAAAGGGCTCTTTCATAGGATTCTCGTGTCAAACTATTGGTGAAGTGAATATATCTATGTTTATGTTTTCCTTCCTTTGTTATCATTCTCATGTGTTTCTAATCCCAATTATTCAAAAGAAGGTTGACGAACATAATTTATTTTAATATAATCAATTTCTTGCTTTGAATGATTTCTATGTTTTCAACTGAAATTAAGTAAAACAAATTCTTAATTTTTCTTTTACTTGATGGAATTGCTTTCACTTCTTCATGTTCACTTCATCCAAATTTACAATATCCAAACAGTTTAACTACCTTTCCCTATGAATAAACTTTATAAAAGGATGAAACCAATCCCTATTTTAAGAGACATACCCCATAGCCCAATGGTAATTTAAGCATTTAATCATCCAAACAATTCAAATCAAAACAAAAGAATCTTGAACTATCATAACTAGCCTAATATTTTAACCTAAAATTATAAATCTTATAGAGAGATTCCTCTCTGAAGCTGGAATGACTAGATCCCAGCTTCCAAAGTGGTTTTTTGGTTACCTCTGTCTTTTTTCTACAACCTATAAAAATTATAGAGTGATAACATAGTGGCAACCATACTAGGGACTGAACAAATTTTCAACTTCTACAGATTCTTTTCCCTAGTAAGAAAACTTTATTTATGGAAAATCAAGATTCAAATCTTTAGAAATAAATGTTCAGAGGTTTTTAAATTTGTAAATAATTAAGTAGTGTGTTTAAAGTTTTAGTTGTGGATCCAAAAATAATTCACACTAGATCTCATTCCGATCCAAAACCTGTAAAAGATGTAGATGACCCTGAAAAATTGATTAGGAAAATAAGTTTAGTAGAAAGTCAAGGGACCAGTAGTTCCCCACTTAGGGAAACCTCTCTCCCAAAGAAATTTGTCACAATCCAAGATATTAAAGTTGATCTACCATTTGAGCATAGTCTATTTAGAACTAAGTCTGAGAGTTTCGTGGATGAAACATCATTAAATCAATCTATTCTACAACCCGATACTTCTGAAAGACAATATTTTAAATCATATATTGATCATCAAATCCTCCAAAATTTTGACAATTTACAAGATCTAGCACCAGACTTCAATCAAGCTTTACATGAAGCCTATATTCAACAATCGTTTGAAATTTCTTCCCTGACCATTTTTTCATCATCTATTAATTCTCAATTGATTCATACTACATCTACCAATCCTGCTTCTTCTATATTTTCCACTACTTCTCCAATAAATTCACAGATAGTGATACAACCTATTATAGGAGTTCACACATCTACACCTTCCACAAGTTCATCTGCTATCCATCCTCATATACCAATCATGGAAGCAATATATTCTCCCCTCATTTTTTCTGCTCCTTTATATAATATGACACAAGACTATCAAACTAGGATTCCTTAGTTTTATGGCACTGGAACTATGACTGCACAACAATATGTTGATAAGATGAATGTCTTTTTTGACCTACAAGAAGTAGATGAGGAAAATGTCAAAATGATATTGTTTTCCAAAATATTAAATGGAGAAGTCCGGAAATGGTTCAAAGCCTTACCAGCTGCTAGTCTAAATGACATTACTATTTTTCACCAATCATTCCTCGATATATGGGAAGTTAAGAAAAATCCACTTCAGATTTTATCTGAATATGAAATTATTAAAAGATCCTCTGGGGAAAGTATGTCGGATTATTGCACTAGATTTGATAATATTTAGAATGCAATTCCAAAAGACATTAAACCCTGACAAGGTTTATCTTTGATTAAATTACCTGATGGTCTTGATGATGACATGTCTTATCGATTGAGAGAAAGAAACCCTGCAACGTTTGAAGAGATGCAGAGAGATGTTGTGAGTGTAGAGGCCAATCTATTAGCTAAGAGGGATAGACTTAGAACATATAGGAGAGTAAATATAAAAGAAGAAACATCTACCTCTTATGTTGATGAAAAAACATAATATTTAGTTAGAACCATGGAAAGGATGATGGACAGGTTAGACATTGCTGATAGGACTCCTCCTAGAGAAAATTAGCCTAGTCCCCAAACCAGAAATCCTAATTTTAGGAGAAACCAACCCAAAATAAGACAAAGAGAACAAAGAGAACAAAGAGGTCCAGATCAATATATCAAGCCTCCATTTCAAGAAAATTATGTTGATGAAGGGGAAGAAATATTTGAAGACCTTGATGATGTTCAGATCAATTTGATGGGAATAAATGATAATGATTTTGTATTTCTGGGTCAAGAAGAACAAGATCTTTTCCTTCTTTAACAAACTAAAGTTGATCATGAGGAATTAGAAGATTATAAACAAGGTTTTGAAAATGCAATTATGGAGTTCCATAGGCAGTATAATCTAAAGAGTAAGAAATCAATTGATAATCCTACCAAGAAAACTTTTGATAATTCCACTAAAAATACAACTGACACAACTACTAAGAAAATTCCTAACATTCCTCCTAAAAAGAACACAGAAGTTCCAACCAAAAAAATCTAATATTGTCTCAAAAACAACTCAAAATGATATTTCCTCTACCAGCGAGCCCAAGATATTTCACAAAAGGACGTTTTTGAGAAACAATATGTCCTAACACAAACAAAACTCAAGCATCATTCAACATAGAAAATGAATTAAAAAAACTCAATATACCCATTCCTCTAACAAAAATCATGAATAAGAATGTATATAGATCACAAGTGATAAAAGATTTGAACATAGAGGAAGGTACATGTTAAGAACCAAATATCAATATAGAATATAAAAACCTCAGAATAAGTACTTAATGCCTTGAAAAAGAGATAATTTCATATAATAAGCCTCTTCGAGGGGGCAACCTCCTTTTACCCCACATAAATTTTCAAGAACAATATTATTCCAAATGAAAATGTCTCCTTGGTATATATAGGAGACTAGGAGGTATAATTACAGCTAATGGAATAAAGTTGACATAAATAAAATAACATTACTAATGTAATATGCCCCAATTAAGGGGAAATAAGCCAATATTAGGGCTTAACATGCCCCTCCACTTGAGACACGCGTTGTCTGCAATGCTTGAGTAACTCTAGATGCTTCTATATAAAAGGCTCATCTTCCCAATTGGAATCTTCAGCCGATAGTTTCCTCCATTTAATGAGATAATCTAAAATGGATCTATTCCTCAACTAGAAAATTCTTGTTTCATTGATGGATTCAGGCTCCAATATGGTTTTTCCTTCCTCGTCAAGTTATGGCAATATAGTTATCCCTTGGATCTTGTCTCCTATAACCTTCTTTAAGCATGAAACATGGAAAACTGGGTGTACTCATGAAGATGCAGGCAACTCCAATTTGTATGCCATAGCACCAATCTCTTGCAACACCCTATAAGGGCCATATTACTTTGGTGATAATTTATTATCCTTCTTGGCTTGCTTGAGAGACATCTATTTGTATGGTTGTATTCTTAAAAACACCCAATCCCCTACTTCAAAACTTCTTTCGCTATGATGTTGATCTGCTTGTTGTTTCATGCAATTATGTGCCATGGTCAGGTTGTCCTTTAAGATTTAGAGAACTTGTTGTTGATTCTCGATGTGATCTTGCACTGTTTGAACCTTAGATTTTTTTTTTAGATAAGAAGTGATGGAAGGAGGGTGGTATCCATAGATTTCCATAAATGGTTTCATTTTTGTTGCAGTATGAAAGGAAGTGTTATACCACCATTATTCCAAGGGTAACCATTTGAACCATTGTGTTTGTTTATTAGAGACAAAGCAATGAAGGCAGCCTTCCAGAAATTCATTCACTATCTCGGTTTGTCCATCAGATTGAGGATGATAGGATGAGCTATGTGCCAATTGAGTACCCATACAAGAAAATAATTTTGTCCAAAAATGTCCAGTGAAGATGGGATCTCTGTCACTTACAATAATCTTTGGGCTTCCATGTAGCTTTTGAACTGTCTCCATGAATGTTGTGGCCATTATACTAGCTTTGAAGGGATGAGAGAGTGCAAAAAAGTGTGTGTAATTGCTCAGTCTATCAACATCACCATGATGGCAGTCTTTCCATTAGACATCGGTAGCCCTATGATGAAATCCATGGAAACCTCCTCCTAGCACTAAATAGGGATGGATAATGGTTGTAAAAGACCTGGGGTCTTAATTGTTTCCACCTTATTTTGTTGGCAAACCAAAATTTTGACACAAACCTTTGAACATTAGTTTTAAGGCCATCCCCCAAAAAATCCTTCTTGACTCTATGGTAGTTTTCAAAAATCTCGAGTGCCCTCCTACTGGAGATGTGTGCAATTCCAATAGTACCTTTTGTTTGAGTTAGGATTTCTTACATAAATATAAGCGATCTATGTACCATAGTGAATCATGTTTCCATGTAAATGTATATGATGCACTAGAATCCTGCTGCAACCTTCAAATGAGAGTCCACACTTTTTCATCATTCTTCCATTCATCCCTTTCTTCTATTATCCAACTGGGTTGGATGATTGAGATAGCACAGAGAAAGGCCTCAACATATTCATCCTTCTTGAGAGTGCATCTGCTACAACTTTTTTCTTCCCCTTTTAATAGACGATTTCAAAATCATAACCCAATATCTTGGTTACCCATTTTTGTTGTTCTTATGAAGATAGTCTTTGTTCCAAGAAGTATTTAAGACTATCATGATCTATTTTGACCTTGAAGTACCTACCTATTAGGTAAGGATGCCATTTCTTCAATGCATGTAGTATTTCCATCATTTCCTTCTCATAAATGGGTTTGTGTAAGTCCTTTCCCTTGAGTGGTCAACTTTCAAAAGCCAAGGGCCTTCTTTCTTGCATTAGGACAACACCAATTCCATTTCCTGAGGCATCACATTCCACAATAAAGGTTTTTGTGAAGTCTAGAGTGGTCAATACAGGAGCTTTGTACATCACCTCTTTCAGTTTTTCAAAATCTTTAGTTGCCTCTGGAGTCCATGAAAATGCATCCTTCTTAGTTAGTGTCATTAAAGGTGTTGCTATTCTTCCATAGTGTCGAACAAACTTGCGGTAGTAACCTGTCAAACCCAAAAATCCTCTAGTATTCTTCAATGTTTTGGGAATCAACCAGTCCATCATGTCCTTAATCTTGTTAGGGTCTACCTTGACACCTTAATGAGATACAATATGACCCAAATAATCTACCTCATTTAATCCAAAGAAACATTTGGAAGGTTTGGCATATAGTTGTTGCTCCTTTAGTAGTTGTAGAACCTTGTCAATATGTCTCACATGATCCTCCCAAGACTTGCTATGGATTAGTATATCATCAAAAAATACTAACACAAATTTTTGAAGGAAGGGATTGAAAATGGAATTCATCAACCCTTGGAATGTGGAAGGTGCATTTGTAAGGCCAAAAGTCATGACCAAAAATTCATAATGGCCTTCATGAGTTCGAAATGTTGTTTTTGGGATATCTTCTTACTTCATTCTAATATGATGATACCCTGAACAAAGATCCAATTTTGTGAAATAGATTGCTCCATGTAGTTCATATAACAATTCATCAATGATAGGAATGGGAAACTTATCTTTAATAGTGATCTTGTTGATCTCTCTATAATCTGGACACATATGCCATGAGCTATCTTTCTTGAATACCATTACCACTGGTGCAGAGTAAGAACTTTGGCTAGGTCTAATAATTCCAGCCTCTAACATTTCTTCAACCATGCACTCAATTTCACTCTTCTAGATGTAAGGGTATCTATATGGCCTAATGTTAGGAGGAACACTCCTAGTAATTAGGTGAATTTCATGATCATAATTTCAAGTGGGTGGAATACCTTTCAGAATATCTTCAAATACTTTGGAATTCTTATCAATGATCCCTTGAAGATCTTGAGGAATAGATGGCTTAGATGTTTGAACATCTAGTGAGCATAGTTGTGCAATAATGCCTTTATGCCCCTTTTTCAATAATTTTGTCATGCCATTAGAGCTTATCACCTTACCAGTTTCCCTATGATACCTCTTAACTCAATTTCTTTTCCTTCCAATGAAAATTTCATGAAATGTTCTTGAAAATTAAAAGCCATTGTTCCTAATGATTGTAACCATTGGATTCCTAGTACAACATCCACACCACCCATGGGTATAGAAAGTATTTCACTATTCACTACATATTCCTCCATAGTAAGATTGATATTACTGCATTTTCTTGAGCAATTGATAGTTCCTCCATCTGAAATCATTACTTGAAACTCTGGTGCTAGATATACAAATCAATTGAGAGCTTTGGCTAATTTATAATGAATGAAATTATGGGTACTGCCAGAGTCAATTAGGACTATTACCCTTTTCTTTTTGATGTATCCTTCTATCTTGAGGGTTTGAGGAGTGCTAATTCTAGCCAATGCATTTCACGATATCGTGGGAGTCAACTCTTCATACGAAATTTCTTCTATGCTTTCATCTTGAGATGGTTCTTGTTCTTGTTATTCTTCCTCTTCACAATATATGTAGAATAATTTCTTATCACCACACTTATGTCCCTTACTATACTTGTTTTCACAATTAAAGCATAAACCTTTTGATTTTGTTTCCTCCAATTGTTGATATGTCAACCTTGTAGGTTTAGGTGCTTTAGAAGAAGGATCATTTCTCTCTCTATAGATGTTAGGATTGGTCCTTCTAGTAGCCATAGCCATATGTTTACTTTCAACATTTCTTGCCACCTTAAATTCATTCTCCAATGATTTGGGTTCCCAAAGGCGAACCTCATGTTGAATGTTATTCTTTAAAGTTCCTATGAATACATCAATCAAGTGCTCATCTGGAATATCTGTTACCTTTATATTCAATCTATGGAATTTCTCAATGTTCTCGGTAACTGAACCCTTTTGCTTGAGATTTATCAATTGGCTAAAGAAGGTATTGCTTATTGTATCCTCATAGTGTGCTATCATTTGTTCCATGAAAATTGTCCAAGTGACGAGTGATTTGCGAGAACAAAGCCATCGATACCATAAAAAGTGATTTGGTTCTAAATACAAAGAAGCAATTCATACATTTTGTGTATGTGGCACATTATGTAGATCAAAGAATTTCTCGATCTGAAGTATCCATGTGATTGGGTCCTTGCCATCAAACTTCCTCATATTGATCTTAGGAACGTGGTTGGTATTCAACCCGAAGTTGGAGTTTCTCCATTCTTGATTCACCCTCCTTGCATCCTCATCATGAATTTCATGCGATGGATTTTCACTTTCAGGTGTCTTCGCTGTTACAAAATTTTTCAATACTTCCATGATCTCCTCTTTTAAACCATCCATCTTTGCCTCCAACTTAGCTTCCATCTCCTGTAGTTCATCTTTTGTTACTATCTTCTTTTGCAAATCAGTTATGTCCCTATGCATTTCTTCACCTTCATCAAGAGTCCAAGTAGGATTGTCTGGAGGATTATTTGGTGTAGAAGATCCCCTTTTGGGTGGCATGTTGGCCAAGTATCACTTTTGAACCTTGATTTTGAGGTGGTTTTGCTAGACAAAGTATCTTTTGTTGTATCTCCCAAGTTTCGGTCCTTTTGGGTATGAAACTTTCTTTTATGTAGTTCTCTGATATTTCTTCTCTGCAATGCCATAGGTCTAATCAAAATTAGATGTGCCAAGTGGAATTTATGGTAACTTCCCCACAACTTTCTGATTTTCGGCCTTTCTAGATCTCACATGTATAGCGTGCCCCACACAAAATAATTGATATAAAATTCTAAAACATGTACCAAATATACTGCAGACTGTCTGCTATTCAATGAAACTGGTCCCACTCAATTTGGATACTCTAGAAATAAGTTATGATTGTTTTACCTGGAACACCTTCTTGAGACTAGTCAATAGGACTAGTTTGATACCCTATCTTATACAAGGTGTATCTACAAATGTAAGATGACCCAGAAGCTGAAATTTTTACCGCCGATACCTTACTAATTTTTGTTAATAGCCTCTGACATTTAGTGTTTGAAACATTACAAAAAAACTTTTATAGCGTCAATTATGCAATGACTCAGCTCAGGATGATTCCCGAACCCTATCTTGTACAGGTTGTATCTACGAAAGTGTAAGGCATCAGGAGTTGAAATGTTAACCCAAAGTACCTTGATCTATCTATTAAATATCCTCCAAGCCATTCCTTCTGAGACGTTGTACAAAAAATGTTATAGATAAAATGCCAAGGTGTCTCAGATGTAGCAGTGAAACCCCAAGATCTTGAGCTCTGAAACCACATGTTAAGAACCAAATATCAATATAGCACAGAAAAACCTCAGAATAAGTACTCAATGCCTTGAAAAAGAGATAATTTCAGATAATAAGCCTCTTCAAGGTGGCAACCTTTTTTTACCCCACATAAATGTTCAAGTACAAGATGATTCCAAATGAAAATGTCTCCTTCATATATATAGGAGACTAGGAGGTATAATTACAACTAAAGGAATAAATCATACATAAATAAAATAATATTACTAATGTAATATGCCCCAATTAAGGGGTAATGAGACAATATTAGGGCTTAACAATACAAACACAGTAAATGTTACTGATGATAAACTAAAACTATTATTTGGGCTCGAAGTGAATGGAAAACCTGAAAATGGAACTGTACCCCCATTCTACATCAATTTAAACATTCATGAAAAAACTATGCACAATGCAATTCTTGACTCTGGTGCTTCCCACAAATTTATGCCTAAGGCTATTATGGGAAAATTAGGACTTGATATCACTAGACCATACAAATATTTTTATTATTTTGATTCATTTAAAGTAAAATGAATAGGCCTCACTAAAGATTTGTGTATTACTTTAGCAAAAATACCAGCCAAGAGCTTGGTAATGGACATAGTTGTTGTTGATATAACTCCTAAATATGGCATGTTATTGTCTCACTCATGGGGAGCTAATTTACAAGGAATCCTTCAACTAGACATGACTTATGCTACCATTCCATTGTTTGGTCAATAAAGGATATTATATAGGGAAACATTGATGAAATACATGGTCAGTAGTCAGGATAAGCCACACAATTATCCCTTACATTTTTTTAATTCACACCTTCATTCTTTTATTTTGTACAATGATCGAGACATAGGAAAACAAATTTCCAATTTAGAAAACAATGTTTATAAAATTGAAGAAGACAAAACAATTATGGTTGAAACTGATAAACAAAATGAACCTCTATGGAATTTATATATTGATGGGGTTGTTATTAAGGAAGGGTCAGGAGCAGGTGTATGGGTCTTAAATTCAGAAACCAACCGCTAATAAGGACATTCTTATAAGCTAAACTTCCAATGTACCAACAATATAGTTTAATATGAATCCTTAATCCTAGGGTTACAACTTTTAAAGAAGCTTGGTGCCAAGAGAATTTAAATTCGTGGTGACTCTGAACTGATAATAAAACAAATTGAATTTGAATACTCTTCTAAACACCCAATATTGAGAGCTTATAGGAATGATGTCAAAGATTTTCTAGAATGCTTTATTGAGTATGAATTATCAGCCATTCCCAGAAACCAAAAACTTATAGCTAATGGTATGGCTACCTTAACAAGTACCTGCAAAATACCCCACTTTCCTAGTCACCAATACACATTTGAAGTAAAGAATATACTAGTTGTCCTTAATAGCATCAAATATTGGAAAGTCTTTGGAAATGATGAACAAATTGATTTTTTTTTACAATCAAAGAATGAATTTGAGTGTGCCAATATAGATGTAGATTTCATTCATGAAAGAGAAAGTGTGGATGAGATAGAATTAAAAGAAATAGATAATAAACAAGAAGGATTGGAGATATTGCAATTGAAATATAATGTTTTTCCTAGAGGGTTAGCTCCCTTATAGTAGTTGTTTGATTTTAATGATGTAGCCAAAAAGCCTAAAATTGAACCTACTGGAGCTTAAGTTGAATACTACAATATAGGAACTAAAAAAGAACAAAATATGATTAAACTGTTGAAATCTTTATCCCCTGCTAAAAAAATGAAGAACATAAACTTGTTCAAAGAATTCATAGACGTATTTGCATGGAGTTATGTGTTGGCAGGAATTGTAGATTGCACAGTTTGCACAGGACTTGGTTTTGTCATTAATGTCAGAATTTAAAATTCCAAAGGGGGAGTTTGTTGGTCAGTTTGCATAGGCATTGTGGATCAGTTTTTACAAGAACATCTTGAATTTCGGAGATCATCACTCTGGGAGTTTCGATTTGGGGATTTAGGGAGTTTCTATTTCGAGATGCATGGTAAGAAAAAACTCCAACATCATGAAGTCCTGAATTCCAAAATACCGAAAGGGACACATGAAACATGATTCCGAGAGTTTCTATTTCGAGATTCCAGGAGTTTCTATCTTGGGATTCTGGGAGTTTCTATTTCAGGATTTTTGCATGGTAAGCAAAAAATTCAACATAACAAAGTCTTGAATGTCAAAATACCGAAACGACAACTTAATCTGAGTCATTTATCAAAGGGATATCATGGACCGCCGATCTGACTCCATTTTGGAGTTCTAGATACCGGGAGTTGGAAGTGTTAAGGATACTCACAACAAAAATGCCGAAATCATGAAATGTGAAACGCCAAAATATCGAGGATCGAGACTTGGAGTGTCAAAACACTTCATCACAGAAATGTGAAATGCCGAAATACCAAGGATTGGGACTTGGAGTGTTGAAACACTTCATCACAGAAATGCCAAAACGTCGAAATGAAAAATGCTAAAACAATGAAATACAAAATGTCGAAATACTGGGGATCAGTACTTGGAATGTTGAAACACTTCTTCACAGAAGTGTCGAAATGCCAAAATGCGAAACACCAAAAACAGTTGTATGTTCATCGAACGGTGTTGATTAAATATTTAAACTGATCATGAGGATATTGTTCATCTTGATGCCTTTTCCAATAATAATTATTGTAAGAAAGTTATTCAGTTATTGTAATTGATTCTTTGAAGCCCGAGGGTTTGATTATACGCACTGATGATACAGGAAGATATATAAAGTGATTGTTGCAAGTAAAAAAAACCAGAGAGGATTATGGGATATATATGGCTCTGTAAAATTTGAGGAAGAGAAAAAGATAGAGGAGGGAAGACACATACACAGATTAATAAATCTAATTGGTCTAGTCAAGAATGAATTGTGATATGAAAAACAAAGAGGATTTGAATGCTTAATCTTTGACAGAGAAGATAAAGAGTTGGTTTGCAGGTTCTTAGTGGCAGAGAATGATTTTAGGGTGGTAGGGAGGAGCAAAGGGAGACTGTAAAGGTCTCCTGTACAAGTTGGTGCTTGTACATCTAGGAGTTGTAGCTTCCATTCAGTAGGTGCTAAAGAAATAGAGGTAGTAGCCTCATCTGGGTTGTGGCTCAGATAAAATAAGAATGTAAAGAGGATTTGGAGCTTGCCTTTCATTCATAAGAAGAAGAGGTTTTTCCCCTTTTGGGTTTCCTCGTGAAAAATATTTGTGTCATTGTCTATTTATGTGATTTCATATTTATTTATTTGAATGATTTGTAGCAAGACATACAATAACTATATTCATTAAGTAATCTGTTCAATAAAAAGAAAGAAATTTTTATCTAACTGATTCACCCCCCCTCTCAGTTAGGCTATCCTATGTAACAATTGGTATCAGAGCAAGTTACTTCAAGATTCAGTTTAATCACTAGAAGTTTGATCCTTCAAAATGGATAAGAAATCTGATTTTACTAAACATGGATTACCTCTGTTTGATGGACACAATTATGTTTTTTGGAGTATTAGGATGAAGTTGTTTTTGCAATCTCAAGGAGTAGATGTTTAGAAAGTTGTGTTGAATGAATATAAGACTCCAGCAACCGTTCCAATAGATGCTACAAGGAAGAAATTGTATGAGAGTAATTGCAAAGCTATGTATGCAATACTTGGAGGATTAGCATGTTCAGAATTTGTTAAAGTAATGCATTATGAGTCAGCAAAAGAGCTATGGGACAAACTAAAGAAGGTATATGAAGGAGATACTAAGGTAAATAATGCTAAATTACAATCATATAGAATTCAATTTGAAAGTTTAAAGATGGAAGAATCTGAAGATATAGCTACCTATTTATTACGTATTGATGAAGTAGTCAATATTGTGAGAGGTTTTGGAGAAACAACTGAAAATGGTATTATTGTGAAAAAAGTGCTTAGATATTTACCTACAAGAATTGATCCCAAAATATCTGCTTTAGAAGAAAGAACTGATATTGCTACTTTATTAATGGATGATTTGCAAGGAATACTAACAACATATGAGATGATGACATCTAATGAGAATTCTTCCAATAAGGAAGAAGCTTTGAAGGTAGAAAAGAAGGACAAGAAAAAGGTTGAAACAAAAACCAATAATCATGAGGATTTAGAAGAAGACATGGAAGAAGCTAACTTTGTCAAAAATCTTAAAAGAGGTACTGGCAAGTACAAAGGTAAACTTCCTCTCAAGTTCTTTGATTGTGGTAGAATAGGGAATTTTTCTTCTAAGTATCATTTCCATAAACATTTTGATGGAGAAGAAGAAAGTAACATCAAAACCAAAGAATATAAGAAAATGTGTAAGAAGCCATTTCAAAGAAATTCTTATAAAAAGAAAATTCTATTCATCAAAACTAATAGTGAGTCCTCAGATATAGATGAAAGTGGTGGAATTTCAGATATAAGACTTTTTATGGCTATGGAAAATCAGAATGATGAACTTATTGAAGAAGAAGAAGGTGAAGTTGACCTGGAAGCTGAACTTGTAAGTGCTTTTTCTGAACTAAAGAAAGTAAGAAGAGAGTGTAAACAATTCAAAAGAGAAATTGATAAACTAGAATTTGAATTACATAAATCAAATGGTTTGATTGAGAGCACTGAAATCATGTTAGTTGAATTAAAGCTTAAAATAGAAGAGGCTAGAGTGACTGAAGAAGCTCTAACTAAAATGCTTGCAGAAAAGGATAAGGAAAATGAAGGTTTAAAAATTGAAGTAGTCTCATTAAGAAAGAAAGTACAAGAAAATAACATGAATCATAGTTCTCAAGTGTTGAATCAAATTATTTGTAGTCAAGAATCAACATATGATAACACTGGAATTGGTTATAAATCTGTAGTAACTAATGGATGTTCTAGTTCAAGTGTTGAGAAAGCAGGTAGAGAGGATAATCATGAGAAAATTACTAGCAAGAAGATTGAATCAGAAAGGCAAGAAGAGAATCAAGCTTCAACAATGCATAGAAGAAGTTATGGAAGACATCAAAACAGGTTTGAAGAATATTGTTTCTTCTGTTATAAGTATGGACACAAAGCAACTTTCTGTAATGTTTTTTTAAGAAACATAAGTGCACATAATAGTCATGGCATATCTAGATTTGAATATTAAAGAAGACATGATAAATCTATTCAGAACAATGTGAACAACTCACATAACAGATTTGATGCTTTAAAATTTGAGGTTGAATGCTATAGGTGTAATAACTTTGGACATATTTCAAGAAACTGTCCAATGAATTTCCAAAAATATGTTATAAACCAACACACAAATCGGAAAACTAGTTATTGAAAAAGGAAGAATGACCATTTAGAAGTTGAAGAGTGCAAACTTGTTTTACAAGCTGATCATAAAATTAAGTGGTGTGTGGATAGTGGATGGTCAAAAAATATGACAGGCATAAAACAAATCTTTGATTCTTTAGATGAAAGAAAATAAGGTTCAGTCACATTTGGTAATGATCAATCAACTCGAATAGTTGGATGAGGCACTGTTTGTTTGAACAAAGACATAATGGATGATAATGTTTTAATAGTTGAAAATATGGAACATAACTTGTTGAGTGTAAGTCAAACATGTGATAAAGGGCATATTGTGATATTTGATTCTAAACAATGTCAAATTAGGGATGTTAAAACAAATCAGTTTGTTGGAACAACTCCTAGGACATCAAATAACATATACATTTTAGATGAGAAGGATGAAAATTGCTATCTTGGACATGAAGATGAAAGTTGGTTATGGCATAAAAGACTTGGACATATTAAATTTGACAATTTGATTCAGTTAAATAAAAAAGAGGCAATAAGGAATTTACCTGTCATAAAGAATCTTTCCAACTCTATTTGTAAACAATGTCAACATGGTAAACAAAGTAGAGTCAAGTTTAAAAAAAAGGAATATTCTACAACAAAACCTTTGGAAATAATACATGTTGATGTATGTGGACCTATGAGGACAACAGGTCTAAATGGTGAAAGATACTTTATGTTATTTTTGGATGATTTTACTTGAATGACTTGGTTGTTTTTATTGAAAAAGAAGTATGAAACTTTTAACTGTTTTCAAGTTTTTAAAGAATTGACTAAAAATGAAATTGATATGAAGATTAAGTGCTTAAGGTCAGACAACAGAGGAGAGTTTATATCAAAAGAATTTAACAATTAATGTGTTGAAAATGGAATTAAAAGACATTTCTCTATTACAGAAACACCTCAGCAAAATGGTGTTGTTGAAAGAAAAAATAGAATTGTTATGGAAATGGCAAGAACAATGTTAAATGAGTCCAGATTGAATGACATGTTTTTGCCTCAAGATGTTCACACTGTTGTACACATCTTGAATAGAAGTTTGCTAATAAATAATAATTATAAGACACCCTATCAATTATGGAAAGGAAGACCAACAAACATAAAACATTTTAGAATCTTTGGGAGGAAGTGTTACATTAAAAGAATTGATAAAAATCTGGGAAAATTAGAATCAAGAACTGATGAAGGAATATTGGTTGGATATTCATGTTCAAGAAAGGCTTATAAATGCTATAATTTTAGATTAAGAAAGATTGTTGAATCTATAGATGTAAGGTTTGATGAGTCCTCATTTTTGAAGTCTAAATCTAAACAAAGGATCAACAACTACATGATATATATGACAAACATAAGATGGATGAATAAGTAAGTGAAACAAAAGAAGCTAAGGCTACTGACAGTGAACAATTAATTCCTACTTTGACACAGGGCACAACTCCATCCAAAAGCATGACTCCAAGCAAGAGAATACAGAAAAATCACCCTGAAGAACATAGAATTGGTGACATAAATGCAGGTGTTGGAACAAGAAGCAGAAGGTAAGAATCCACCTCAACTCATGAACATGTATCTTTACGTTCTCTGATTGAACCCAAAAATATTGAAGATGCAATTAAAGATGCGTACTGGATGAAAGCAATGAATGAAGAACTTAGTCAAATAGAAAAGAATAAGACATGGGAATTGGTTCCTAGACCTTTGAATAAGAATGTCATAGGGGCTAAATGGGTTTTCATAAATAAGATGGATGAAGCAGGTAAAATAACTAGAAACAAGGCTAGATTGGTTTGCAAAGGGTATGCACAAGTAGAAGGAATAGATTTTGGAGAAATTTTTGCTCTTGTTGCAAGAATAGAATCCATTAGATTGATTCTAGCTTATGCCAGTTCTAAACACAATAAATTTTACCAAATGGATGTAAAGTCTGCATTTTTGAATGGTGATTTAGAGGAAGAAGTATATATGGAACAACCAGATGGTTTTCAGGTAAAAGAAGAAGAACAATATGTTTACAGGTTGAAAAAGGCATTGTATGGGCTGAAGAAAGCACCAAGGGCTTGGTATTCCAGACTTGACAATTACTTGAGGCAGCAAGGATTCAGGAAAGGTAATACTGATAGTAATCTATATATTAAAGAAGAAAATGATAAACTGATCATTGTTGAGATATATGTAGATGATATAATTTTTGGTAGTGATGATAATAGGCTTAGTAAATAGTTTCTTGAAAGTATGTAGAAAGAGTTTGAGATGTCCATGCTAGGAGAAATGAAGTTTTTCTTAGTCTTGCAAATTGCTCAATCTGATAAAGGTATGTCCATTTCTCAAACCAAGCATATCAATGAAATGCTTAACAAATTTCATATGGAAGAGTCTAAACCAGTTGGCACTCCCATGGTTATTGGCTATAAATTAAGTAAGTTTGATGATACTAAAGATGTTGATTAGACAAGGTACATATCTATGATTGGTAGTCTTCTTTATGCTACAGCTACAAGATTTGATATTATGCATGTAGTTTGTCAAGTTAGCAGGTTTCAGGATTCACCAAAAACTTCTCATCTATTAGCACTCAAAAGAATTTTCAGATATCTTAAGGGGACAACAGAGTATGGTTTGTGGTATCCTATAGGTAATCAGTTGGATTTATATGCTTTCACTGATGTTGATTGGGTAGGTTTTGTTGATGACAGGAAGAGTACTAGTGGAGCAACATTTTTTCTTGGAAGATGTCTTGTAAGTTGGTCAAGTAAAAAATAATTAGTAGTGTCTCTGTCTACTACTGAAGCATAATACATAGCAGCTGCAACTTGTTTCACTCAGATTCTATGGATGAGACAAATGTTAGAAGATATACATATTCATTATGATGAACCTATACCTATCTTCTGTGATAATACCAGTGCAATTAGTATTTCTAAAAATCTTGTTATGCATTAAAAAACAAAGCACATTCCCATTAAATTTCATTTTCTAAGAGAGAAGGTTATCTCTAAAGTTATTAAAGTGGAATATGTTGGCACAAAGAATCAGATTACAGATGTATTTACTAAACCTTCACCTAAAATGCAATTTTAAAGTCTCAGGGATCAATTGGGGGTTTACCCTCTGTAATTTCATTTCATTCTCAAAGATTTCAAGGGTTTCATTATAATATCAGACTGCACGAGTTTATTGACTATTAATGATAGGGGGATTTCCTCCTGAAATGATACATCTTTGCAAGTGGTTTTATTTTCTCGGGGGGAGTATGGTTGATTCCTTTGCCATATATGTCAAAAGGGGGAGACGAGATTTAAAGTTTTCCATCAATGCCAAAGGGGGAGTTTGTTTGCAGGAATTGGAGATTGCACAGTTTGCATAGGACTTGGTTTTTTCATTAATGTCAAACTTTAAAATACCAAAGGGGGAGTTTGTTGGTCAGTTTGAATAGGCACCGTGGATCAATTTGCACAGACATATATTGAATTTTGGCATAGCTTGAATTTCTAAGATCGTCAATCTAGGATATCGTCACTCCGGGAGTTTCTATTTCGAGATTCTGGGAGTTTCTATTTCAGGATGCATAGTAAGAAAAAAATCCAACATCACGAAGTCCCGAATGCCGAAATATCGAAAGGGACACACAACACATGACTTCGAGAGTTTCTATTTCGGATTATAGGAGTTTCTATCTCAGGATTCCAGGAGTTTCTATTTCATGATTTTTGCATGGTAAGAAAAAACTTCAACATCACGAAGTCCCGAATGACAAAATACCAAAACCACGACTTAATCTGATTCATTGATCAAAGGGAGATCGTGGACCGTTGATATGACTCCATTTCGGAGTTCCGGATACCAGGAGTTGGAAGTGTCAAGGATACTCACGATAGAAATGTTGAAATCGTGAAATGCGAAATGCCAAAATACCGAGGATCGGGACTTAGAGTGTCGAAACACTTCATCACAAAAATGTGAAACAACAAAATATCGGGGATCAGGACTTGGAGTGTTGAAACACTTCATCACATAAATGTCGAATTGCCAAAATGAGAAATGTCGAAACAATGAAATACAAAATGCCGAAATACCAGGGATCGGGACTTGGAGTGTCAAAATAGTTGTATGCTCATCGAACGGTGTTGATTAAATCTTTAAACTAATGATCTAGGGATGATTTTAGGGGCTAAATTTCACTCATGGGATAATTTTCCATGGTTTTCCCAAAAACGAGATTCGCTATTTTAAAAATGATTCGCCCAAATTCTATAGGATACAATTATTTTACCTTAAGAATCGCCAAAATTTTATAAAAACTATATAAAATCCTTAGAAATTTGAATATTTTTACAAAACTATCGCTAAACATTTATAGTTGGCATATGAAGCATTAGTAAGATTCCCCAAGGTCTCTACATTTTAAAATAATTTTCCATCCTTAAAATCATCCCTAAACTAATCATGTGGATATTGTTCGTCTTGATGCCTTGGCCAATAATAATTATTGTAAGGAAGTTATTCAGTTATTGTAACTGATTCTTTGAAGCCTAAGGGTTTGATTGTACGTGCTGATGATACAGGAAGATATATAAAGTGATTGTTGCAAGTAAAAAAAAACTAGAGAGGATTATGGGAGATATATGGCTCTGTAAAATTTGAGGAAGAGAAAAAGATAGAGGAGGGAAGACACATACATAGATTGATAAATCTAAGTGGTCTGGTCAAGAATGAATTGTGATATGAAAAATAGAGAGGATTTGAAAGATTAATATTTGACAGAGAAGATAAAGAGTTGGTTTGCAGGTTCTTAGTGACAGAGAATGATTTTAGGGTGGTAGGGAGGAGAAAAGGGAGACTGTAAAAGTATCCTATACAAGTTGGTGCTTGTACATCCAAGAGTTGTAGCTTCCATTTAGTAGGTGTTGAAGAAATAGAGGTAGTAGCCTCATCTGGGTTGTAGCTCATAGAAAATAAGAATGTAAAGAGGAGTTGGAGCTTGCTTTTCATTCATAACAAGAAGAAGTTTTTTCCCTTTTGGGTTTCCTCATGAAAAATCTTTGTGTCATTGTTTGTTTATGTGATTTCATATTTATTCATTTGAATGATTTGTCAAAAGACATACAGTAACTATATTCATTGAGTACTCTGTTAAATAAAAAGAAAGAAATTTTTATCTAACTGATTCACCCCCACCCTCTCAGTTAGGCTATCCTGTGTAACATTATGAAGATTTGAAATATTATGACACAAGCATTATACAACATAAAATTCCTATAAAAGAAGACCAAAAACCTTTTAAAAAGAAACTTAGGATGATTAACCCAAGATTGACACCTCTGATTGAAAAAGAGTTCAAAAAGATGTATGATGCTAAGATCATTGTCCTATTAACATTTTCTAAGTGGGTATCAAATTTAGTTCCAACTAGAAAAAAAAGTGGAGAAATTAGACTTTGCATTGATTTCAGAAATCTTAATAAAGTTTCTGTCAAAGATAATTACCCTTTGCCTAAAATGGATCACATTTTGCATAAGGTGGTTAGGTCCATTATAATTTCTCTATTAGACGGTTTTTTTGGTTACAAAAAAGTTCTAGTCCATCCCGAAGACCAAGAAAAAACAACATTTACTACACCTTGGGGTACTTTCATGTATGTGAAAATTCCTTTTGGATTAATGAATGCTGGAGCTACATTTCAAAGAGCAATGGATATTACTTTTGTGGATGAAGTAGGAAATTTCATATTTATATATCTTGATGATATCATTGTTTTCTCAAAAGAAGATGAAGAACATTTTCTCCACCTGAGAAGAGTCTTTGAAAAATGCAGGAAATTTGGAATTTCCCTCAACCCAAAGAAAACATTATTTGTCTTAGAAGAATGAAAACTACTAGGACATATCATCTCAAAGAATGGAATCAAAATTGATCCTAGCATAATCAAATCTATTTTAAAGATAGGTCCTCCTAGGAATATAAAAGAAATCCAATCTTTCATTGGAAAAATAAATTTTCTAAGGAGATTTATCCCCAATATGGTAGAAATTCTAAGAAATATAACAAACATGTTGAAAAAAGACACTAAAATAAAATGGAATACAGAGGAAAAACATTCATTTGATCATGTAAAACAATCCTTAACACGAACCCTTGTGCTAATCAGCCCCGATTTCATGAAATATTTCCTCATTTTCTCATTTTCCTCAGAACATACTATTGCAATAGTTCTCTTGTAGAAAAATAATGAAGGCCATGAACAACCTATTTCTTTCTTTATTTAATCCTTAAGAGATGCTGAACTGAAATACAATATCATGGAAAAACAATCATTTTCTCTTGTAAAAGAAATCAAATATTTTAGAGTCTACATTATTCATTCACATATAATTGCTTATGTCCCAAACTCTTTGGTGAAAGACATTCTGACCCAAAATAGTCTTGATGTGAAAAGATGTAAATGGATTGATATTATCCTTGAATATGATATTGAAATAAAACCTACCAAACTCATTAAAGGCTACCAAACTCATTAAAGGCCAGGTATTAGCTAAATTAATGGTTGAATATAAATTTCATGATTTGGATACAAATTTTCTAGCTGCACTAGATGAACAAGAAGAGAAAGCGACTGCACAAGTAACATGGGATTTTGCAACCTCTCCCTGGTACGCAAACTTGATTTTTGTCTTACATCATTTACAAGCTCCTTCTAGTTTGACCAAGACTAAAGCTAGGTTTATTAAACTCAAAGCTATGAAATTTTGTATTTTAGATGGCAATTTATATTGGAAGGATGTTGGAGGAATTTTACTAAATTGTTTACTGAAAGATGAGGAAGATAAAGTTATGTAGAAATTTCATGAAGGAGATTGTGGTAGACAGTTGAACTGGCAGACTACTGCAAACAAAATCTTAATATATGGTTTTTACTGGCCAACCTTATTTGCAGATGATCATAAAAAAGTTACCTCATGTCATAACTGTCAAATTTTTGAAGGAAAAAGGAAATTGCTTCCTTTTCCCTTGAAACCGATATCAGTTGAAAATCCTTTTCAACAATGGGGTTTGGATTTCATTGGAAAAATTAATCCACCATCATCATTCCAACACAAATGGATCCTTACAACCACTAACTATTTTACCGAATGGATTGAAGCTATAACTACAAGGAAAGCTACTAATGTTGTGATTATTAAATTTTTATAAACTAATACTCTTTCAAGATTTGGATTTCCTAGGAAGATCATCACTGATAATGCAACAACATTCAAATCAAAGAAGATGATGGATTTTTGTAGAAAATATTGAATTACTTTAGGACACTCTACTTCCTATTACCCTCAAGGGAATGGATTAGCAGAGTCTTCCAAGAAAGTTTGGTTAATATCGTTAAAAATTTGTTGCAAGATAACAAGAAGTCATGGAAGAACAAGCTAGTCAATGCATTATGGGCCGACAAAATTACTACTAAGATATCAATTGGAATGTCCCCATACCAATTGGTTTATGGAATGGATGTCGTTTTTCCCACTTCTTTAGGTTTTGTTGTTATGAAAATGTTGTAGGAAGTACAAGAAGAACCTAATGACATGCAGAGGAGAATAAATCAAACCATACAACTTCAACAAACCAAAGAAGAAGTTTACAATAAAACTCAAGTGATCCCAGAGAACATTAAGAAGATCTATGATAAAAGAACCAAGGATGAATCTTTCTAGATAGGAGACAAGGTGTTGAAATGGGATTCAAGGAAATAAGAGAAAGGTAAGCATGGAAAATTTGATAATTTATGGAAAGGTCCTTACATAATCCATGCTTATAGAGGAAATAATTCATTCTTGCTTAAGGATACAGATGGAGCAGATCTGCCAGGTGGACCTGTAAATGGAAGAGTTATCAAGCACTATTTTTCACTTGAACAGAAGCATTTCCAACTTAAGATAATTGTAAATACCATTTTATTTTTTACTTTCATGAGTGGTGACTCATATCATAAGTTGAAGCCAGAAGATAAGTCCCTAAGCTCCTGATCATTCGTCACCATGTTTACAACTACAATAAAACAAATCAGATGCAGAAATATTGGATAAGATAATTCAAGGCTATCGGTCACTAGTTCTTGGTGCCTCACAGGGAGACTACCAATCTCAATGGAGTCATATTTAGAGTCATATAGTTCATAGTATCAAACAATGATTGAATATTTTTCTTTCAGTGATTTTATATTGTAAATAATATTACATTCTACAAATGATTTCCAAAAGTAAAAGAAAAAGATAAAAATTAATGTAAATGAAAAGAGCGTAGAAAAGAAAATAAAATAAAAGAGAAATGGAGAAAAAAAAAAGAAGAAGAAGAAGAAGAAGAAGAGAAAAACAGGAAAATCCCATGAAAAGAAAAATAAGTTTGAAATTGTTGCAAAGTTGAATGCCACATTCATATATCCTTGTTTGAATCATACAGTTTAATCATGATCAGACCATTTTCAATTTCTATTGTTAGTGTTGGGCCCTTCATTTTTGGATGAGAAGTTGCACAAGAAGGTCTACAGTCCCAGTTTTTGTCTAGTACGAGTTGTGCATGCTACATAAGAAACTGGACAACAGAGCAAGGGAGAGTAACAAAAATCAGTTGCGAAAAGGACAAGACAATGCCAACAAGGCAAACATAACTAAAATAGAAAAGGAAAGAATGTGAGCTCAAAGATAGAAGACACGACTTATATTATATATACGGATGAATATGATTGTAAAAGGGTTGGTGTGTATCACAAGTGTAAAGGTTGGTGTAATAATTGTAAGGGTGGTTCGACCATGATTGAAAAAGGGTTGTTGTAATCTTTTCATTGTCTATTGTTGAGAAGATGGGTTTCAGTGTTGTAAATGTAACATGTATACATTTTTTGATAAATAGAGGTCGGTGACATGGGTCTAGATCCAAGAGTCTTTAACAGAGCACTACATTGTATATCTGAGATTGTAACTAAGAAATATCTGAAGATAATGCATGAAGAAGGATCCAAAATTTCAAAATATGTTGTGTCATTCTATGTTTATACGTCTTTATGCTTCATAAGTTCCACATGATGTTTCTTTGTTTGAATTCTTTTCACAACTTAAGTAGCTTTAGTTCTTGAGTATATGAGTTGGTATCTATTCTATAGTTATTTTGTATTGCACAAGATCACAATGAATATTGAAGGTTCTGTGAACCCTCCTAAGTATTTTCCTTGCCCTTCCCTATGGTTTTGTCTTAGCCGTGCTTTGGGTGAGACTTCTTCTCTTCGGAGGAGATGAAAATGCTAGCGATATAGACTACACAATACCATTTTTTGGAAACTTGAGAAGGACCCTGGTTTGATCAATCTTGCGCCAACAAAATGGTTCTATTGCTGGGACCTGCGTTAAAATGGAACCTATATGCAGGATTCTTCCACGGATTCAAAGATATAATATTGAAAAATGGTGGGAGAGAAATTGCGATGCCTTCATATGGAAAGAAGTGGAGCTGAGAATAAAATCTATGAAAGATACTCGGGAGGTAGTCTTTTACCCAGAAAATTTAAGTGACTAGTACGGGATATTTTGGGTTAAGTTCCTGGAAGAACTTTTCCACTAGATAGATAGGCTCCAAGAAGCTCTAGAGTTCTAAGAATGGGTCAATAGGACCTGTACTTGGGATACAAAAAATATTGTAGCACTTCATCGGCTGGATTGTCCAGTCACGCGAGCGATTTATTTATGGGTCAGTACCACGTTAGAGGGATATATTATTGAGTTTGTTGTTGATTAAGGTTGGTTGTCATTGATGTCAACCCTTGAAGAAAGACCCATAGCACAAAGGTTTGGGTAATGGACCCAATAGTGTTTGATGTAAATATGACTCATTATTGTTTTTTCATGGTTGATAAGAAGTAAATA
>ML782309.1:112226-138992 GCA_009831015.1 Picea engelmannii | reverse complement strand
CTCTTGTAGATCATCCTTTTTGTGGATCAATGGAGAGCTTCTTATGGGAATATATTTTGGAGTATTGATGGAGAGCTTCTTGTGAGAGCTTCTTGAGCATTTTTGGTGTGGAACACTTGAGGATATTGAATATCTATAGGTGAATGAGGTAACCAAGGATATATAAGTCGAAATTCTGAGGAAAGTGAATAAAAAAAGGCCGAAATGCAAGGAAGGATAAATTCTTTTGATGGTGCTTTCTAAGGTATGTTATTTACAGGTCATCTCACCATTTTCACTATAAATGTTTTTCTATAATGATTCAGATCCTAAAATTGCTATGAAAGTGGAGAAACATATCCAAGTATCCATGGTTAAAAATTCATCTTGTGGGTCGTTGTATTTTGGGAGGTACACTCCGTGGAAAATAGGGTTTGTGGTTAGTCCTGAAACTAGTCAAAATCAGGTGTTTCGGGTAAAAACGTTATAACTTCTTCATAACAAATACAAATTTAGTGAGATTAATTGTGTTGGTTATATTACAGTATTTAGTATTCTCTATAATAGTTTCATATCTATTCATAAAACATTTTGTGTGGGGCACGCTCTACAAGGTCTCTCTTTAGAATAAGCCAGAATTCAGCAAGGTATGCCATTTTTGCTATAACTCCTTTTCTAAGAGGTTTCAAGTAGTGCCACTTGGAGGAATTGCATAAAACACACTGAAGAACATTGTGTATCAATTTCATATATTTATTCAGTATAGGTACAAAGTAATGATTATTTCAAGTTAGGGTTGTTGACTAATCCAAAACTAGTCATGGTTGAGACAAGCAGTTGATGAGTTGGCACATACATGAGGTGTATAGTTGATGATGTTGGTACATATTGATGAGTCATTGTTGATGAATAGTTGACACATGATTGGTATATACTTGGTACATGGTAGGATGCACTTGTTTATGGTACAGGCTGATTACAGGTTGTTTGGAACAGGCTGGTGCATGGTTGATGCTCTTGTTTATGGTACAGATTGATATCTGTTGAGGATTGTTGTCTCATCTCAGTTGGTGCTAAGAATTCAAGTTGAGTCTTGCATATAGAGCTGGTTCTCTTGTAGAGTTGTACTCTATTAAGTTGTTGTTGATAAACCCCAAGGAAAGTAGTCCATAATAAAAAGAAAAATGTACATACATCTTGTGTTCTTTGTGTTCATTGTGGTGATGAATTATTGATGATATATTGCTGATATATGTTGTTGATATGTGCTAACATTTAACTGGTTATAAATAACAACAATGGGTAATGAATAAATGTTGAATGCTAATTTATGAGTTTTTGTGCAAGAGGGAAGTTTTGGGAAAAAGAGCCCCACACTCATTCACCCCCCCCCTCTAAGTGTGGTAGGTGTGTCCAACATCACATGTATTAGCAGTAAAGAGGATCTTCAGATACCTCAAAAGAACAAAAGAGTTTGGATTATGGTATCCAAAAGGAAAAGATCTATCACTTATGGCTTACAAAGATGCATATTGGGCAGTTTGTATTGATGACCGACGAAGTACCAGTGGAGCAACATTCTACTTAGGTGAGTGTTTGTTATCTTGGCTAAGCAAGAAACAATCATTGGTATCTCTATCTATAGCCGAGGCAGAGTATATTGCAACAGTAGAATGTTGTACATAGGTTATTTGAATGAAACAAACTTTGACAGATATACAGGTTGAGTATGATGAGCCCATTCCAATATATTGTGATAATACAAGTGCCATCAGTATCTCAAAAAACCCGATGATGCACTCCAAGACTAAGCACATTCCAATCAAGTATCACTTTGTATGGGAAAAGGTTGCAAAAAACAACATCAGAGTTGAGTATGTGGGCACAAAAGAACAAGTGGCAGACATCTTTACAAAACCACTTCCATGGGAAGCCTTTGAACATCTTTGCCAAATACTTGGAGTTATTTCTACTCCAAAAATGAATGCTTTTTGAATTCTTATGTTATATGTCTTAGATGTACACGAGGAAGCACCATAAGAGGATAGTCTATCAGGGGGAGTAGCCCCGGATGGAAAGATACCTTTTCCATTGATGACAAAGGGGGAGATATTTATCAGATGCAGAGGACAGAGGCATGGTTTCAAGGGGAGCATGAGTGATGTGATTTCAGTGTTGCATCAGAGTGTTGCCATCAATGACAAAGGGAGAGATTGTTGATTAAGGTTGGTTGTCATTGATGTCAACCCTTGAAGAAAGACCCATAGCACAAAGGTTTGGGTAATGGAACCAATAGTGTTTGATGTAAATATGACTCATTATTGTTTTCTCATGGTTGATAAGAAGTAAGTATGGATGACCTCCAAAGTGTCCCCCTTATGGTGAAATCCCTCACGGGAAGATGCTTTGTGGAGTAAGAGAACCCATGCTTAATTGTGGAATAATGAGATGAAGGAAAGTGAATTTGTCAGAGAAAATATCCTAGATGGATATTTCTTGTCATGTCATTTCCAGCGGTATGTGGAATGTCACATAATTCCTCACGGTTAGAGAGTTATGGCCATGAGAAGTTGGAGACCCTAGGTTTGGGTAATGGACCCAAGTTTGTTTGATGGGTAACAGTATGAGTTATGATATATTTACAGATAATACTATTCTATATGGATAGTACATGTCATGCCACATTTAGTGGTATGTATAACATCACATAACTCCTCACGGTTTGAGAGTTATGGCCTTACGAAGTTGGAGGACTCTCATATGTCATGTAGAAGCCCCAAAAGGTCAAAGTAATCAAAATGGTTTAAGTGATTTTAAAAGGTAAATAATAAAGTGAAGTGATGAGTGTATTATAAATCAAAGTGAATACAAAATAAATTATTTCAATAATAATTTTAATGGATAAATTAGAAGTGGACCCAACCCTAAAATAAGGAAAGTGGGGCAAAGTGACCTAGAAGATGTTTTTAAGGAAGCTACTTGGAGAGTATAAATAAGAGGCAAGGCTCTCTCATTTGAAACACACTTGAGCATATTGAATATCTATAGGTGTATGAGGTTTATAAATGATATATAAGCCTAAATTCTGAGGAAAGTGAAGAAAAGAAGGCCGAAATGCAAGGAAGGATAAATTCTTTTGATGGTGCTTTCTAAGGTATGTTATTTTTAGGTCATCTCACCATTTTCAGTATAACTTTTTTTCTATAATGATTCAGATCCTGAAATTTGTATGCAAGAGAGAAAACATATCCAAGTATCTGTGGTTAAAAATTCATCTTGTGGGTCGTTGTATTTTGGGAGTTACACTCTGTGTAAAAGAAGGTTTGTGGCCAGTCCTGAAACTTGTCAAAATCAGGTGTTTTAGGTAAAAACGTCATAACTTCTACATAAAAGATCCAAATTCAATCAGACTAAATTTTTTTCTTAGGGTACAGTATGCAATATTCTTTTTATTAGTTACAGATAATTTTATCAAATATTTTGTGCGGGGCATGCTCTACAAGGTCGCTCTCTAGAATAAGCCAGAATTCAACAAGGTTTGTCATTTTTGCTATAACTCGTTTTATGAGAGGTTCCAAGTAGTGCCACTTGGAGGAATTGCATAAAAAACACTAAATAACATTGTGTATCAGGCTCAGATCTTTATAAATTACAGGTTCAAAGTTATGATTACTTCAAGTTAGGGTTGTTGACTAATCCAAAACTAGGCATGTGAGACTAAAGAAAAGTTTGATGAAAATGCTAGTCTCTTGTTTTTAAAAGTTAAGGAAGGTTTGAAGAAATGTGATCATATACACCAGGTCTATTACATAGCTACAAATCAGATTTGGATGATGAAATTGATGAGGGCTTCTGGTTGAGGTACATGTTGAGTACATGGTTGAGACAAGTAGTTGATGAGTTGGCACACATACATGAGGTGTATAGTTGGTGATGTTGGTACATATTGATGAGTCATAGTTGATGAGTAGTTGGCACATGATTGGTACGCACTTGGTTATGTTACAGGTTGGTGCATGGTTGATGCACTTGTTTAAGGTACAGGTTGATTACAGGTTGGTGCATGGTTGATGCAATTGTTTATGGTACAGGTTGATTACAGGTTGATGCATGGTTCAGATTTATTGGTATAGGTTTACAAAGGTATATCTCACAGTGATATTGTGACAGTTGTTCCATCGTTCTACTTCTACTTCAGGGTGGCAGGACAGGGCAAGGATAGGTGGTTGTAGCCACCTTCTGATTGTAGCCGGAGAACATTGGGGGTTGTAGCCTCCTTCTGGTTGTAGCCAGAGATTTGGGGAGTTGGAGCTTACCTCAGGTTGTAGCCTGAGAAACTAGGAGGTTGGAGCCTCCTTCCAGTTGCAGCTAGAAAAAAAAGGAAGTTGGTGCTTCCAATGAATGTAATTCTTCAATACATATAAGAAAAAGCATTCTGTGGTTTTCTCCCGATTTGGGTTTCCACGTAAAACACTAGTGTATTGTATAGGTGTGTGATTGTTTATTTATTAATTCTCATTATTGGATAATAATTCTACATTGATATAACATTTGAAGAAAAAGGATTATAATTACGTTATTACTAATTCACCCCCCCCCCTCTCAGTAATCCAACATTTGTAGCTGAGAATCAATAGTGTTTTTTATGAGTAGAGGTGGATTTAAAGAATGAAGAAAGGGGAAGACTATTCAGAGAAATCCCCTTGTGGATTAAAGTTTTCTTGATGGAAGAGGGGATGTTGACTATCCTCGACTGAGATGGAAGCGTAAACACCCTTTCTTAGGGTAGGGCAAGATTGGGGTGAAGTCATGGCATAAGGGAGGGGAAGGGTTCTTTGATGAATGGGGGAAACAACAAGAAATGAACTCAAGAGATGAGTGAGCCTTGAAAAGAGCCTCCATATTTGATAAGCGGTGGCACAGAAAAAAAAATAAAGAAAAAAAACATTCTGACAAGTTGCAAAAAGAAATCGGCCTAGGAGAAGTAGAGGAAAGACAGATGGAAGAGTTTCAAAAGATGAGAAGACATGAAAGAATGGACAGTCATAGACTAAGTGAGAGAGAAGCGTAGAGAGAAAGAAGTCCCAAAGAGGGTGGACAAAAAGGAGAAGGTGTAGAATCAAGAGAGATGGAAGCTGACATGGATCTTGAATAAGAGAGAGAAGATTCAGCCCCGATGCAAGGAAATATTAGGAATCTGACTGAAGAGACTGCTCAAGTGGAAGAAAATGAGACCCCTAGATAAAATAAAACCTCTCTGAAGCCAATGGCGCCAACCCCAAATCGCCCACACCCCAAGTGGCTTCCATACAAGTGGTAAATTCAATACTACCATCTTATGCTAATTCTATTCTAGTACAATTAGTTAGCCAGTCACAAGCAAGAACTGCAACTATAGGGAGGATATTGGGATCCCCTAGTAGGTCACAAGAAGGATCGTTAGGTTTTATTTTGATAGGAGAAGAAAGATCAATAATGGATGGTCACACTAGAGGTTTAATTGCTCGATACCCAGAATTCTGGGGTAAGGGAGACGAAGATGTTGATTAGCATTGGTTCTTATGTGAAGCAATCTATAGGTCCAGAGGGACTCCAGATGCAAATAAGTTGGTTGAGTTATAGAATACCTTGAGAGGTCGTGCTCTCAAACAATACATGAAGGTTATTGATTCGAGAGTTCCATAAATTCAAGGTCAATCATTCACACTCACCCAAGTATGGACAAGGTCCATAGCAAAGTTTAAGCTACCTCAGTCAGAACAATAGGCTCTGTCTGAGTTGCATAAGATTCAACAAAGGGAAGGTGAATCATCCTGGGAATACAACCAGAAGTTTAAAAATGCTATAGGGAGGTTAGTGCATCCAGTTCATGAAGAACAACAAATAAAGTGGTATATTGAGGGATTTCTACCTCTGACAAGGATTCTGTTAACACAAAAATGGATAGCAATGTTGATAGATGCCTTGAAACAATTGATGAAGATTGAAGACATGGAGGGATGTCCTGGGAGCCTAAGAGTGACCAGACCCCCAACAGATTGAAAGTTGGTGCAACTACAAGGGAAAATATCAATGCTTACAGAAAACATTCAAGAATTGATGATACCTAGACCAGGGTGACTGTAGGTCTAGTGTATCGAATGTTACACATAAGGACATCTAGTAAATGAATGTCCACGAATGAGGGGAATGGGACCTACTCAGTATCCAAAGGGACCCTCACCAGGACCCATGAGAGGATTTGCACAAGTATCTATGAATTTACCATTCCATAACCCCACCCTATATAATTCTTTTCTAGGGAGCTAAGCAGCACCAACAATCGAGTATTGCGAGATTTTCCGAATCCATGGACATGGGCCGAGACAATGGCCCATTATGAAAAAGTATTCAATAGTACCAAATAATGTACATTGTGAGTTTTATTCATCTAACACACATACTACCAATCTGTGTAGAGCATTTATGCACTTGAAGATACGTTGGATTGAACAACATTCAGGGTGAATGAAGCCCCTCAAGGATTGGGAAGAAGGGATGATTTTAAGGATGGAAATTTATAATAAAATGTAGAAACATGGGCTAATATTACTAGTCCTTAAGATGAAAAATGTAAAATGTTTGGCGATAGTTTTGTAAAAATATTCAAATTTGTAAGGATTTTATATAGTTTCTTTAAAATTTTGTCGATTTTTAAGGTAAAATAATTTTATTCTATGGAATTTTGGCGAATCGTTTTAGAAAAAATGGAAAATAGAGAATATTGTTTTTGGAAAAACCATGGAAAATTAGCTCATTTTCAAAATTTATCCCCTAAAATCATCTATGTCGGGAAGAGGTCGAGGAGGTGGAGCCGGAGGAGACTTAAGAGGAGGAAGAATCTGGGGAAGAGGACCAAGCAGATTTTATAATTGTGATGAGAAAGACGAAGAGATACTATCCTCATCTAAGGTGGCCATGGTGATCTCATTATAGAACCAATGGACATGCAACTGAAGACTTCCCAGAAATAATTTCCAAATGGGAAGATCAAGCACACCAACAAGGAACTAATCTCATTAGTTCAGAAATCAAAAGAGTTATTAAAGGAAAATTTCCCAACCTTAATATAGTCACTAAAGGAGGGGCAAAGACTAGAGCTGATGTTGATAATCTACCTCGGATCTAGAAGGAAGCACCTAAGGAAGATATGTATGACCCTCTGAAATAGAAGTTGTTCTTTAAATATTCCATAGAAGTATTTCATAATATCATTAGCCCTAAGATGCAATAGAAACCCCCACAACCTATTGTTTACCCTAATATTGCAGAAGTCCCTAATTCATCCCATGCACCTAGAAACCCTGTAGTCACACTAGGACAACCTGAGAAACCAAAAAATGTAGTTAACCTTTGGTTTCAGTTATTTTTTGATATTATTAGGAATGACCAGCTAACAGAAAAGTTGCGTAATGCACTTTACCTGGTTCTAGGAAATAAAGAACCTATAGAACCAAGAATAAGGACTAATATGCCTGAGAAGAATTCCCAGAGAGTACAGAGAAGGAAAATATGAATTGGAAAAGAATTCAAACTAGTAGCCCATCTAGATGAATTTGAAATTAAGGATGTTATGTTATATCTAGGATCTAATGTTAACATACTCCCTAAGAAGACTTGGGAAGCCTTAGGAAAATCCCAGTTGACATATTCCCCAATTCAACTAAGAATGGCCAACCAATAATGTATTTTCCCAATAGGAAGACTGGAGAATGTGGAAATAGATGTTGCTAGAGTGCAGAATGTAGATGATTTTGAGGTTATTGAGATCATGGGGGATAAGGACCCTTATCCTACCCAACTTGGTATTGATTGGGCCTATGAAAATTATGCAATGATTGACCTAAAGAAAGACATTATGCCATTTGCAGTGGATGGACTAAAGGTAGCTCAACCCTTGGATCGTTATGTATGCCCCAGATATATAGAGACAACATATAACAATATGGAGGGAGAAGACTTAGATCAATTTTACACTATAATAGTAGGAACACGAGAATATTACATAAATCCTACTACTGATGGATCGGTAAGTTCAAGGAGTATAAAGTCAACGAACGAAGATTCAGAACTAGCATTTGATAGTTGGCAGCAAGTCTCATACAAAATATTCTCAAGAAGATGCACAACTATCAAGGCAATTAGATCGACGGGAACTAAGGTCAAAGAACACCCAGTATATGATGGTACCTCAGGACTTGATAGTTTTCTTCTCAGCATGGAATAAAAGGTAGTAGAGGATCAAAGGATCTCAGTATTGGAATTATCCCTCCAAGACATCCCTGCCAAATGGTGGGCCAATCACAAAGCCTTACTCAAGAATTGGGAAGATGTGAAGCAAGCTATTAAATATAGGTTTCAGGATAAGGAGCAACTGGAATCTGAGATGCAGACGAATTTCCAAGTTGTGCAATTGTTCAATGGAGAGTTTGATCATAAAGCACATATTGAATAGTGCTTAACATAGTGGCAAGTTGTGGAAATACCATTTCACTTCTGGGCTCAGGTATTTCACCACTCACTAGGTCCAATCCCGAAATTTTGGTTCGTGCATGAAGAAACCAAAAGACAGACCAACGACTGGAAAATGTTTCCAGATCACTTTTGCAAGGAATTATCCTATACAAGTAAGTACCTTGAGCTTGAAGTAGTCCTACACAGAATTAAATAATTTATTTTTAGAGACAATAGTAATTAGAAATCAAACCTAGTGGTATGTGAAAAGCATTTCTGACAAATTCAGACTAATCTTCACCTAACCCTAGACAAGAGACCTATATAATTGTATAATATTGAGAAGGATTTGGAAAGCCTAGATGACTTAGAAGAACTGAGAAACCTAGCCATGAAAGAGATAGAAGGGAAAAGAGAAATGCAGAACATCATACCAAGTTAGAATTATGGTTCTTATAATCACCCATTGAAGTTGCGCAAAGTCAATATAGGGACCACGAAAAAAACCAAGATAATTGTGGTGGAAGATTACTAGGATGTGAAAATGAGTCAAGAAATACATAGATTGTTGCGGGAATATGAGGATTTGTTCCCAAAAATATTATCATAGTTAAAAGGGATCAAAGGAGCTATGGGAGAAATGAAAATTGAATTAAAACCAATATCAAAGACGGTGAGGCATAGACCATACCAAATTAACCACAGAGTGAAAGAGAAGGTTAAGAAGGAGATAGAAAACACGCTGGAAGATGGACTTATTTTTACAGTGGAAGAAGCAGAATGGGTCAACCCAATAGTTATCCAGAGCAAGAAAGGTACATAGGATATCAGGGTCTGTGTAGACTATAGAATCCTTAACTATGCTTGTGTGCATGGCCCTTTCCCAATACCTTTTACTGATGAGGTGCTAGAACAGGTTGCGGGGAAATAATCATACTCATTCATAGATGGATTTTCGGGGTATCACCAAGTAAGGATTGATGAAGAGGAAAAAAAGAATACCACATTCATAACATAATGGGGGTCATTTGCCTACAATGTGATGCCCTTCAACCTAAAGAATGCCCCTACAGTTTTCTACAGGATTGTAATAACATCTTTTTGAGAGTTTATTCACAAGTTTATAGAATTTTATATGGATGATTGGATGGTATATATTCTGCTCAAGGAACATGTAGCACTACTATGTATGATGTTTGAAAGATGTAGAGAATTGTAGATATTGTTGAATCTTAGAAAGTGTATCTTCTGTGTGCCACATGGAAATTTTTTAGGCCACATAGTATGCAGAGAGGGAGTATCAGTAGATCCAGCCAAAGTTGCGGTCATTGTGAACATGCTGCCACCTACGAGTGCCAACCAGTTGCGCTCCACATTGGGACACATAGGGTACTGCTGCAGGTTCATCATAAGATATGAAAATATTACTTCACCACTGGAAAATCTATTGAAGAAGGTCGAAGTGTTCCAATGGACCCTAGAATGTGATAAAGAGTTCAAAACCCTAAAGGAGAAGCTTTGCACAACACCTATTTTGATATTCCCAAATTGGGAAAACAAGTTTCATGTCCACGTAGATTCTTCAAGTACTTCCTTAGGAGATATCTTAGCCCAACCAGGAGATGGAACCATGGATCATCCTATCTATTTTGTGAGAAAGAATTTATCACAAGCTGAGCGAAACTATATAATGACAGAAAGGGAGGGTTTAACTATGATTTATGCTTTGAAGAAATTTAGACATTATTTGTTAGGTTCTAATTTTAAGTTCTTTACTAATCATTCTGCATTAAAATATCTAGTTAACAAACCTATGTTGGAAGGGAGAATTTGTAGATGGTTGCTACTATTTCAGAAATTTTCCTTTGAAATGATCATTAATCCTTGAAGATGAAACGTAGGGCCTGATCACCTATATAGATTAGAGTTAGGGGAAAGTGGTATAGAAATTGATGATCATCTCCCGGATGCAGAGTTGTTTTGGGTTGAGGATGTACCAGTATACCTGGAAGACATAGCAGTCTTCTTAAGTACATGAGCCTGCTCAAAAACATATACCTCAACCCAGAAACACCATATGGTGGTTAGAGAAGTGGATTATCAATTGATTGTAGGGAAATTGTATAAATTGGGACTAGATAGCATTCTCTAGAGATGTGTCTTGGACCATGAAAGATAGGATATAATATGGGAGTGCCACAATGAAGTTGTGGGAGGTAATGTGGGAGGAAAGGCCACTGCACAGAAATTTCTTCAAGATGGAATATGGTGGACCACGCTCTTCAAGGATGCAAAGATATATGCTAGATCATGTGATGTCTATCAAAGAGTGGGTAAGCCATCATGACGAGACACATTACCACTTCAACCAGTTCAATATTTAAAAGCATTTGAGAAGTGGCAATTTGACTTCATTGGGTTGATCAACTCCACAACTAGGCATTCAAAGGTTAGGTATATTATTACCACAACCTACTATCTTACATGATGGGTTGAGGCAACAACTGTTCAATATTCTTTGATCGATACTATGGATAAGTTCATTTTTGAAAATATTATCACTCATTTTGGATATCCTAGGAGTCTGACAAGTGATTAGGGAACTCATTTTATCAGTAGTACCATAGAAAATCTTACAATAGAGTTCTTGATCCAAAATCATAAAAGTAGTCCCGACCACCCACAAGCCAATGGAACAGTAGAAGCATTTAACAAGATTCTGGAGAAAGTATTAACGAAGGTTTGTTGCAAAAACATGGAAGATTGGGATGATAGAGTTCAATCAGTACTATGGGATTATAAGAAAACCACAAAGAAACTCCACAAGTACATGGCATTTCATCTAGTTTATCGGAAAGAGGTTGTGGTGACTGTATAATTCATTACTCCAATTTTGTACATTGAACATATCACACACAGGTCAGAGGAAGAATCAATTGTGCAAAGACTCATGGAGTTACAAGAACTTGAAGAGACCAGGATTTTAGAAAACTTCCATAAGTTAGTTGAGAAATCAAGGCAGAAAGCTTGGCATGAAAGACACCTTAAGACTAAAGTATTTGCACAAGGAGACAAGGTCATAATATATGACAGTAAGTACCAAAAGCATGCTGGCAAGTTTCACATGCATTTGTTGGGACCATTTACAGTTGCAGAGATCCTAACTTCTAGAGAAGTCAGACTTGTACAACTAGATGGTATGATGCGGCCAGGATGGGTGAATGGCGCTCGCTTGAAACCCTATATTTCTCAAAAATGAGCTAAATGACTTTTCCTCTAGTCCGAAGGAGAATGTATAGTAGTTAGATTTGAGCTTTTTTTCAATTTCTGTAAATTCACTTAATAAAGTCGATGTGTGCAGTGTTGCGCCACGACACGTTGTCCATTTTTTTTTCTATTTAAGTGTTGTTTGATGAAGAAATGATTAATCAACATTGTAGGATCAAAAGCATAAAGAACCCATTAATGACAATCATTAATATGATGGGTACCCATTTGTGGTCAGAGGGAGAACAAATTTGAATGCAATCTGAGTCCATGTGCCACACAAACCCAATCTAGTCACAACCTTTATTGCTATTATGATACTCTGTATGAATTCAGTTAAGCCATAAAGTTGTGATACATGAAGATGCCATCAGTATTCACGCCAGCATTCCCATCTGTCAAATAGAAAGGTCTGAAATCAGCCACGTCCCTATTCAACTTGCATAGTGAATTCATGAATCACCCAATAGGATTTACTCCGTTAACTCTTCCCGTCATAAAGCTCGTATCAAAGTTGCATCCATAGGGTCATGAAGAACAACATTTATTACTAAACTTGAAAGTTAAGCCTGAGTATAAGGCTATGAGAACTCATCATAGAACACATTGTTTTCATAAAGCAATTAGTAATTTTTCAATTCTATAGAGTGAGCAAGCCTATGCAATCCTAAAATCCATAGTAATGACCACCAAATCCTTGTTTCGCCATAGAATTTTCCCATAATCCATATCCCATGCAGCTCGATCCCCTAGAACTACCTGAGCCATAACTCCCAAAAACAAACCCATAGTTAATTGAGAAGAGACCGAAGCTTTCTGGTCCAAATCCATAAGTATCTGAGAAGAAATTGTAGCTGATTGGGCTGAACCCTGAGACCCATGACCACAAAATTGTACATTTTTTGCAACACAAAGAAACTCAAATGGTAGAGGAGCTGCAAGATCAAAATCCTCAACACACTTCTTCGATGACCAAGGTTGAGGGTGCCATGGGAAGCGCAACTCTAGAAGCGAAGCCACACAAAGGGAAGGAGATATCAGAGGTTTAGAAGGAACCAGAGTCAACCTCTGAGCAGAGTGAAACATCCACATAGGAACATATGGAGCTAGTTCTCTAGAACCCTCAGTAGTTTGCAGAATTGCTACAACTTTGCCTGGCCATAATAAAGGTTTTGATACTCCTGCCACCAACATTTAGGCTGAGACTTGTGCTAGGACCATCTATAGGGGATTAGGAAGTAGAGACTCCATTAGAACATTGAACGACCAATGAAATTCCACTGTAGGTTTGAGAACCTAGGGACAAAACCCCTTCATCAAGTGACCTTGCATAGTGGCCAACAACACACTTGTTGGAATGATCAGGGCAACAACTAATCAACTAGAGTAGAGGCTCCACCAGGCCAAGAGGTATGCATAGTCTAGGAGGAATGAAGTGATCCTTGTGCAAGCGTTCATAAAAGAAGAAGAACAGATGAAGATCCAAGTCGATCATAGGCTAGAAAAAGTTCAATAAAGGCTTGTTGAATCCTAACCGAAAATTTAGAAGGTCACACCCCAAATGCCAGAAGCCAGTGATGCAGGAAAACTAGAGCATCATATTGAACTACTCTAAGGAGAATGGTCAAAATTGGCCATTCACGTCGAGCATTTGGAAGTGTAGTTACAGAAAACTCAGCAGGAAGCAAAGAAGCAACCTCAAAAGTTGTAGGAGCATATGGAGAAGATAGTTCTAGAAGGAAACGATGCCCGAGAAGCACTACAAAAGTGCACAACTTAGAGCACAAATATTTTCAGAGAATTTAACGATTGGATGGGCATCATCGCTAGGCACAACCAAATATTGGAGGATGTACACACTAGAATCTAGGTGTTGAATGAATAAGTTACGACTACGATGGATCCACTAGAGCAACAACAAAAGTTTGACCAGATCTAGCAGGAAGAAAATGAGCTCAATTCTCTATTTGAGGCACAATATGTAGTTAAGAAGGAGTTGTGTAACTTTTGTCTTGTCATTTAGATAGTTTATATGAAAATTCATCAAGTCAATGCAACAACATATTTTGAATGGAACTCTTTGGTCGCGTCCAAGCCCAAGGAGCATATCACATATGAGACCCAATAGTTCGTTGCCGAGGCCTCACTCCTTACCAAGAAATGGCAGGATAAAGTTGGGAGCTTTAAATAAGTTAAGAAACAGGCCTTGGAGTTGGTCCCAGAGTTGGGCCCTTCATTTAAATAGGTAGAAGAAGAGAAAATGAATGAGGAAAAGGAGGACAAGGGGAAACAATAATTGGTCCTGAAAGCTGCGAAAGAGTCGAGTACTTGACTCAAGGGCGAGTCAAGGTTTGTGGTCGGAGCCTATTGGGCCCTTTGTTTTTGGATGAAAAGTTGTTCTAGAAGGTCTATAGTCCCATTTTTTGTCTAGTCTGATTTGTGCAAGCTACAAAAGGAACTGGACAACAGAGCAAGGGAGAGTAACATAATTCAGTTGCGAAAAGGATAGTGCAACTCCAACAAGGAAAAAGTAGTTGCAACAAAACATGAAAGCATGCAAGATCAAAGCCAGAAGACATGAATTATCTTATATATAGGGATAAATATGATTGTAAAAGGGTTAGTGTCATAATTGTAAGGGTGTCTCGACCATGGTTGAAAAAGGGTTGGTTTTTTCTTCTTGTTGTCTATTGTTGAGAAGTCGGGTTTGAGTTTTATAAATGTAACCTGTATACAGTTTTGGCTAAATAGAGCTCTGTGACATGGGTCCAGATCCCACTAGGTTATATCTTTGAGATTGTAACTGAGAAATATCTGAAGATAATGAATGAAGAAGGATCCAAAATTTCAAAATATGTTGTGTCATTCTATGTTTATACTTTTGCATTATATCTTTATAGTACTTCTTTATGCTTCATAAGTTCCAGATGATGTTTTTGTGTTTGAATGCTTTCCACAACCTAATTATCTTCATTTCTTGAGTATATGAGTTCATATCAGTTCTGTAGTTAGTTTGTCTTGCGCAAGATCATGATGAATCTTGAAGGTTTTGTGAACCCTCCTAAGTATTTTCCTTTCCCTTCCATATCCTTTTGTCTTCGTTTCACTTCAGGTGAGACTTCTTCTTTTCGAAGGATATGAAAATGCCAGTGCTCTAGACTACATAGTACATTTTGTTGGTAACCTGAGAAGGACCCTGGTCTGATCAATCTCACCCCAACAGTCAGGTTAGAGAATAATTTTATCCAAATTGTTTAATCTTGGCTAAAATAGTTAGGTAGAGGAATAAATTAATCCAATTGTTTAAGCTAGATTAATTAGTTAGATGCATGGGATAATATATAGGTTATATAAATTTTCCCTTCAAAGAAAATTAAACAAGATCTGCACATTAGAATGCACCCTAAGTGGATGAAAATAAGTTATATTAATATAGGAAAAATGAAATGAGAATGTAAAGGTTTTAAAAGAAAATATTTTTCTTTATGGCACATATATTTTAACCAAAGTTGGAAATTGACAAGACAGTTTGTCTTGTAGCACATAAAATCAGCGCAGATTTTCCCCAGTGGAATAGTCCCTCCTCCCAATTGACGACCATCATTTATTTTCTCCCCCACCCCCTTGAACTACCTCCCCTTATCAATAAAGGGGGGGTTCAAAAAAAAAATTCCCCTGCTCTGGGCCTACCTAACGTGGCATTTACTCATTTTTTCTCACCCCTGCATCTGATTACCACACACTACCTACCCCCCCTTTCGAAATCCACCTAATTCACTCCTAATATTGTTCACCTTCGCACCGCTACTTCCCCTCTCCCTACATGACACCTGTCCCCACACCTCTTTTCCATTATCCAACTAACCCCTTCCCCCATGAATGTTAGTTGGCCTATAACGGTCTCGCGCACTAACATATATCCCTGCACATGCAAAAGAAACTTGTTTTCCTCCTGTAACACTATTTTTTCTGAAAACCCTTGAATATCGAGCAGATCTTGCTGTCAGACAACCACCTCCATCACTTACCTTCAACTGCCGATCTATTTTCCCTATAATTAAAACATTTCTAGCCTATTCCATTGTCAGTTTTTCAATTATGGATCCCAAATAATAGTCTTTTGATGCCTCTAAAAATCCAATGGTTCCCCCTCCAATTGACCTTGACCACATTCCTCTAGAAGACAAAGATTATAAATTTGGAGAGCCTAAGTGTAAATTCGATTTATTCAAACTACACCGCTAGATGAAGGATAAATTCCTTGACTAGAGTGACAAAATTGGACTTTGGGAATCCAATTTACCCCTCCACATGTTTCCTCAAACCTACCCTTTCCCTCAATGTGTCCTTAAATGCCAAGCTAGTTATCTTCCAAACCAAAGATCCATCACATCTCATACTGGTGAAATTATGTTTACAATTACTCCCGAGATCATTAACTAAATGATGCATATCCCTAAAAGTGGCTCCACTGCCCCTTTCTATGTCGAAGCCCTAAATGAATTATATCATAAATTGATCTTTTCCCAGAGAGCCCGAATTTTTAAAATTTTCCTCCTTGAAGATGCCCAACTACCTAAGTAAAATCCACCATACCCCTCTTATATTTTCCCAGATAAGGCTAATCAAATTATCTCCATGCTCTCATGTCTATTAGGATATTATTTTGATGAATGGGTAGATGAACCTATTTTAGTTTTTCTATCCATTTTCTCTACAAAAGAAAATGTTTCTATGAACTTAAATTTCAGTCAATTCTTGGCTAACGACATTCATGAACAATTTCTTAAGCTTCAAACTGAAGGAATGTTCAACTATTCTTCAATTTTGGTTTATATGTTCATATTCTATCAATAAGACATGTTCCCTTTCACACTCTAGAAGCTAAATGAACAAGGAAGCTCACAATCAATCAACTTTTTGACTTCATTGGTGAGAAATAACTCAGTGGAGTATAGTTCCAACTACTTGTTTACTGAGAAGCATTACAAAACCTAGGTTTAGTGAAGAAATTCATAAGGTTTTACATCTAACTGAGAAGGCCAAGATAGGTGACTGGTATTTATACCAGAATTATACAAAAATAAGGGTGTATGGATGTGATCTGCCACCATGCAGGTTGTCTAAATACCTCCCAATGAGTATTTTTTCATTGGAGTACATAAAATATATGATAAATTCGGATGAAATCCACTTTGTAGCAGTCAAGAAGAAATATCAGTTCATAATTAAAAATTAGATAGGACCATTTATTTGCAACAACATAGCAGCAGGTGAAGAAGCATACATTCTCTTAAAACATATGAAGTTTCCTCTAAGATTTACTTGGCCATATGATCCATTTGTCATTATTTTTGAGCTTATGATCAAACAAAATACCACTCCCTATGTGCATACACACAAGCCATAGATTGAAAAACACATGAACGAGGATGAGTGGGAATAGAACACCTTGCAAGAAGTATAAGAACAACTTTTGTCTATGAACACTTCATAGACTATCACAGCTCAAAAAGAAGTAGAGAAAATATCAAGGAATGAAGACTCTCCTTTAGTCACAAAGGTCTCAATAGATGATTTTCAAATATATAGGAAGAAGACTAAAACCATTCCTGCATTAGGTTTTCTTAAAGAGAGAGAAATGCAGTCTCCAATATTCCTAGAAGGACCACACTCTTTAGCACAGCCAAACAGTTTGTTTACAGGATCACCATCATCATCAGCTTCACTAAAGGAATGCAGACACAACTCTAACATCTGAATCAATTTATGGAGAAAAGGAGTCATATATTTTTAATAAGTATAATGAAATTAAGAAAAATAATGAACTTCTCAAAAGTAGTACTTATGCTCAATTTGGGAAACATACTTCTATTTCTCAACATAGAGTTTTTCCATCTTTTGACACAGAGAAGGGAAGAATGTAAATGGCATTATTATAGGAACATGTCCCCTATCCAAAGACAACAACTAATTACAAGAATACTTCATTTGAATTTGATATAAAAGATGTCCATCATATTGATCGGATGGATATGCAGAAACAGATAGGGGAGATGATTTATTCAACCATGAAAACCACTACAATGAAAACTTCCAAATTATAGGTATCACTGACTAATACCAAATCTCAATTGAATATTGAAAATATCTCTTCTTTAGCCATGGATAATAAGATAAAATCATTAGAGGAATTAGTACTCAAGATTGCATATGACCTAGCTAATGTCAAAATAGTAGAAGAGTTGATTAAGAAGAATAATTTTGACATAGCATCACTTAGGAAATAGTTGAAACTACTAGCAACACAGGATTCACAGACTAAAGAGGTGGCTTAGATAGAGAGCCAAAAAGAAGAAATGATCAACTTTATTATGGAGAAAAAGGCACATATTAGGGAAATAGAAGCAGAGATGGATAATATGATCAAGGAAAAAGAGAAGAATGCACTATTGGCCATATTTCCACTAGACATAGTGCCCCTAATAGGGATAAGAAAAACAAAAGTTTCTACATCAACATCATCCCCAACACAAACTACATATGTCTGAGATAAATTGGTGAAAGCTATGGAGGACATGTCCATACAAGGAGTAGAAATAAAAAAGTTATAGGAAGAAGTAAAGTCATTATAGGAACATAAATCAAGGATTGAGACTTGTCATCATGCCGAAATACATAAATATTAGAGGCTCAACCAACAACTACAATAGTTAGGAAAAGAAACAACCATGGATAATACGTTATCCCAAGCTAAGGAAAATATATGGATAGACATCAATAAATCCATGACAGAGATTTGGCCTTCTATATAGATTATCTTTGAGAAGAATGAGTTAATTTATAAAGCTAGAGGAGCCATTGAAATAATTAAGGAATAATTGGGAGAAAATCCAATAGAAGACACATATCTCATTGGGTTTCTAAGTTCTAAAAACAAATAGGAGTTAGAAGAGATAGAGATAGAGGACATAATTGAAACTATCCTAGAAATCAAAAAGTTTCTAACTAAGAAGGTCCTCATGTTGCAATTGGAAGAAAAATATTAGGTTATGGACATAGGCGTGGACATAATCTTTAACAAGTTTGAGGTTCTAAACAAGAAAGGACTACCTGGTTTATTAGTTTTAAATGTCAAGTTAATCTCCTTGCCTGATTATAACCAGAAATTAAAGACAGTGGAAAAAGAGAATTCAAAATTCACAGGAATACAAGGAAACATCATTGGGAAATCATTCCTAGAAACACTATAGTTTGATTTGAACATTCATCATGAGATCAAACACTTTTTCACCACCAAACCCACTTTTTTTTAATACACAGAGATGGATGAAATTTACAAGAAATTACTCAAAATATCAATCCCAAGTAAAAAAAGGTGGGACAAATTGTGCGAGTTACTTGAGAAAATATGGTTTCTACTCTTAAGAAACAAGGACAAAAAACTATGCAGAATTCAAAGGGACAAATTATCAACAATTTCCATCAAAACAATGCTAGAAATACGAACAGGTTTGAAACATTCCTATATTTTTGTAACTAGAGATATAGTTAGTTTAGATATTCCTAAAATATATCCTGATCAATTATGACTGGATATTTTGTAAATAAATTTTTAAATACTTGTCATTTCTAAGTATGCAGGGTTGAGTTTTGCATCCAAGAAAGCTATTTTGTATAATTCAAGTGGATTGATCAGTAATAAAAAATGGCTCTTTCACAGGATTCTCTTGTCAAACTGTTGATTAAGTGCATCTATCTACATTTATGTTTTCCTTTCTCTGTTATCATTCTTATTCTTTTCTAATCCTAATTATTCAAAATAAGGTTGATGGGCATAATTTATTTTAATATATTCGGTTTCTTCCTTTGAATGATTTCTATGCTTTCAACTGAAATTAAGTAAAATGAATTATTAATTTCTCTTTTAGTTGAGGGAATTCCTTTCACTTCTTCCTATTCACTTCATCCAAATTTACAAGATCCAAACAGTTTAACTACCTTTCCCTGTGAAGAAACTTTATAAAAAGTTGAAACCGATCCCTATTTTAAGAGACATACCCAATATCCCAATGGTAATTTAAGCATTTAATCAACCAAACAATTCAAATCAAAACAAAAAAATCTTGAACTATCATAACTAGCCTAATATTTTAACCTAAACAAATCTAAATTTGACAGAGAGATCCCTCTCTGAAGCTAGCAAGGCTAGATCCCATCTTCTAAAGTGGCTTTTTGGTTAGCTTTGTCCTTTCTTCTACAACCTCTAGAAATTACAAAGTGATAATAAGAGGGACAAAATTATGGAGAATTTGTTCCACATCCTTCAATGCCTATCAATAACAATAGGCGTGTCTTCATCAAGCGTCGACCACTTTGGAGGAACCTTGCCTTTCAAGGTACATGTTATTTTTGATATTCCTATATTTGAAGGACAGATAGATGCGTATGCCCTAGAAAAATGGTTAAATCTGCTAGAAGGTTATTTATCTATTCATAATTTCTCCAACAGGGAAAATATCACCTTCACACTCCTTAAGGATCTCACCCATGTCAAACATTGCTGGGAAACTTACTGGGAGAAAAGTTCCATAGAGGAGTTTGGAATAAATGGGGTCGAGCTCACTTGGGATTTTTTTGTGGAAACAGTAAAGCAACAATATTACCTTGTTGGTAACTATGACGACTAGTACATGAGATGGACCACACTGCAGAAAGAGAGGGTCCAAGCAGTGTCGGAGTTCACCAATACCTTCCATACCTTGTGCACCAAGATGGGTATGAAAGACTACGAGTGACATCTAGTTCTGAAATACCATGGGGATCTACACAGATACATCCGAACTGAAATGGATTTTTTGGACATCTCATCATGGGGTGATACTTATTGATATGTTGTTAAAATCGAGTAGAAATGTAAGCACCAAAACAAGTGGGAATTCAGGTTTTAAGATACGCAACAACCAAAGTATGGTAAAGACAATCCTAAAAGGAAACCTTGTGAAAACTAGTCCAAGCCATAGGAAAATAGGGGTCACGAGAAGATGAAGAAGGACACTAGAAAGTGGTGTGATTTCAACAAAATCCCCTGGAACAACACTGGTGAATGTCGCTCAAAATAGTCATTGGTGGTTGAGATCAAAGACAAGGATCTGAACCCCAATTCAGAATCTGATTCAAAAAATATTGATAAAAGACAAATCATTGACGTAGACCCCACTGCTATTTTTTCAACCACAACAATTTAACCAGAAGAACCAACAGATCTTAAAGAGGGGGAGTGCCTTTTCCATTCACAGATGTGGGTGAAGGTGACCATGTTGCATTTTATTGTTGATATCGAAAGCTAGAAGAACCTCATCTTAGAAAAGGTTGTAAAATAGTTGGGATTGACGAAAACACCACACCTGCAACCATACAAAATCGGGTGGCTTCGCCAGGGATGAGGTATTATGTGATGTTTCCTCATAGAATGTTTGTGATGTTTTCTTGGGCTAACCATATATGTGGAAGCGCCATGCTATTTATGAGTCTCAACCCTGTAGTCTCATTGTTTTTCTAGGGGGTCATATCTACATGATACCATATGTAATTTCGACTACTTTCTCACCTAAAAAATGATGCAAGGTAGTATCTCATACTACAAAATTTAGCTTCTTCACAATCTATTCAAAAGGTGAACAAAATAACATCGCAGCCACCGCAGCCTCAGTCCAAGCACCTTATGTCCAACAGAAGAAGGTCAAAAATATTTAAGAAAAGTGTAAAGATTCCTTCTTCACACAGTCATCTCATCGGGTTCTCAACAACCTCCTACAAACCAAACACCACAACTTCTCCACCAAAGCAAGCAACTCACCAAGGTTCATATTCAACAAGTGCTTTCCTCTCTCCCCTGAGAACTCAAGGAAATGGATACCATTTATTCCTAAGGAGGGAGGATTGATCTAGGTGGATATCAGTGGCTTCCCACCTATTCCAACTGGCTCAAAACATTATTTTGGCAACTTACTATTTTTAGCAGTTTTTTTCAGTTCTTAAATTTCCAAGGCCATTTTGAGGGCCTAAATGAAGTTTTTTTAAGTTAGAGCACTTCAATTATGGAAAAAGGCTCTGATTGATCCCTCCTAAATGAATATCCTCAATGATACATTTACAATGATCTATTATGCGCCCCAAAAAGAGATTGTATGCCAATGTTATGACCTCGGAAAGTTGATACACCAAACTACCCAAAACGAGGTCTACAAAATTGGTTGCTTTTCCTCTTTCAGGGTTAGGGTTTTGGATTTTATTTATGTTAAAAATGAATTTGGAGCCTCATTGTAATAAAAATATTATTTCGAATGCAATTAGTTGTCACATCTCTTCTCATAGATAAGCTGCCACAATTCTATCGAGTCTTTCACTCTGCATTTTTACAGTCTTTGTACATTTTCGTGCATTAGTAGAAAATTGTGTATTACTGTATTTATGTTTTTATGTTTTCATCTTTCATACATTTCTATTATATTATTGGATATATGATATATCTTTTTACATTTATTTATTATATCTCCACTCTCATTTTGTGCCGAAAATAATCCAGATTAGTGGTATTAGAGCAGGTTTCTCTTGATCATTTTTTTTCTAGTGCATGTCCCCGACGAGGTCTAAGTATAACAAGTTGGGTCTCGAGGTTGTCTCTCTTGAATAAAATCACTCTCGCACACCCAAGAAACCCTCCATGGTGGAAGAAAATAAAAAGTATGGAGCAAAAGATTCTATTAATCTATTGCTTGAGAAAGCTCTCACATGATAGAGGGACAAAATGATGGATAATTTTTCCCACATCCCGCAATGCCTACCAATAAAAATAGGCACATCTTCATCAAATTACCACTTTGAAAGAAACTCCCATTTCAATGTACAAGTTAATTTTGATATTCCCGTATTTGAAGGACAGATAGATGTGGATGCCCAATAAAAGTGGTTAAATCTACTAGAATTTTATTTCTCTATTCATAATTTCATCAATAGGGTAAATATCACCTATGCACTCGTTAGGGCTCTCCCCCATGTCAAACATTGGTGTGAAACTTACTAGGATAAAAGTTCGACAGAGGAGTTTGGAATATATGGGGTTTAGCCCACTTGGGATTTTTTTATGGATGTGGTCAAGGAACAATATTACCCTATTGACAACTATGAAAACTAGCACATGATATGGAACACACTACATCATGAGAGGGGCCACACAGTGCCGGAGTTCAACAATATATTCCATACCTTGTGCACCAATATGGGTATCAAAGACTCTGAGCGACATCAGGTTCTAAAATTCTATGGGGCTCTACACAAATACATCCAAAACATAATGGATTTTTTGGACATATGATCATTGGGTGTTGCTTATCGATATGTTGTTAAAATTGACCATAAATTTAAGCACTAGAAGAAGTGGAATTTTAGGTCTGCAAATCTGCAACAACTAAAGTATGGTAAATATGACCCTAACAAGAAACCTCACAAAAACTATTCCAAGCTACAAGAAAAGAAAGGTCACGAGAAGATGGAGAAGGACACTAGAAAGTGGTGTGATTTCCACAAAATCCCTTGGCACAACACTGATAAATGTCACTCAAAACAGTCATTGGTGGCTGATATCAAAGATAAGGATCTGCACCCTGATTCAAAATATGATTCAGAAAATATTGATGGAGGACAGATAATCGATGTAGACCCCATTGTTATTGTCATGAAAAAATTAACTCAACCATTAGAACCAACAGATCCTGAAGAGGGGGAACACCTTTTTCATTCACAGATGTGGGTGAAGGGGACCCCATTGCATTTTATTGTTGATAGTGGAAGCTAGAAGAACCTCATATCAACAAAGGTCATTAATTAGTTAGTATTGTTGAAAACACCACACCCGCAGCCATACAACATCAAGTAGCTTAGCCAGGGACAAGATATCTCTGTCAGTCAATAGTGTCGATTTTCATATGGAACCCATCTCTTCAAGGACAAGGTATTATGTAATGTTTCCCCATTGGATGTCTGTGATGTTGTATTAGGCCAACCATATATGTGGAAGATCCATGTTATTTATGAGTCTCGACCCCGTAGTGTCATTGTTAATATGGGGGGTCATCTCTACAGGATACCATAGTTAATTCTGACTATTGTCCCACCTAAAAAGTTTCGCAAGGTAGTATCTCATGCTACAAAATCAATCTTCTTCGCAATTTGTTCAAAAGGTGAACAAAAGAACACCACAACCACTGCAACCTCAGTATAAGAACCTTTTGTCAAACATAAGTAGGTCGACAAGATTGAAGAAAATTCCAAGGATTCCTTCTGCACACAGTCATCTCATCGGGTTCTCAACAACCTCCCACAAACCAAACAACACAACTTCTCCAACAAAGCAATCAACTCACCAAGGTTCAGATTCAATTAACCCTTTCCCCTCTCCCCCAGAAAATAAATGCAATGGAGACCATTTATTCCTAAGGAGGGAGGATTGATCCAAGTGGATATCAGTGGTCTCCCATCTATTCCAACAGGCTCAAAACAGTCTTTTAGTAATTTACTATTTTTAGCAATTTTTTGGTTCTTAAACTTCCAGGGCCATTTTGAGGGCCTAGATGAATTTTTTCGAGGTCAAGCACCTTGATGACTACCAAAGGCTATGATTGAGCCCCCAAAATGAATATTCTTGATGATACCTTTCCAATGAGCTATCGTGTGCCCCAAAACGGAGATTGTGTGCCAACGTTACGCCCCCGGGAAGTTGATACACCAAACTACCCAAAACAGGGTCCACAAAACTATTGTCTTTTCATCTTTTGGGTTTAGGGTTTTTGATTTTATTTATGTTCAAAAGGCCTTTGGAGCCTCATTGTAATAATCATATTCTTTTGAATGCGAGTAGCCATCACATCTCTTCTTAGAGATAATTTGCCACCATTCTAGTGAGTCTTTCACTCTATATTTTTATAGTCTTTGTACATTTTCTCTCATTAATAGAAAATTGTGTAGTACTGTATCTTTGTTTTTATGAGTGCATCTCTTATACATTTTTGTTATGTTATTCGATATCTAAGATATCTCTGTACATTTATTTATTATATATATGCTTTCATTTCTTGCCGAAAATAATCCAGATCAATGGTGGTGGGCCTGATAGCTGACGTAGGTATAAAGTGGACGAGGTGTTATAGAACGATACCATACTTTGTATCTCATGGGTAGAAGATTGGTTTTGAAATAGTTTTTCGTGATTCCAAACCAATCAGAGTGAAACATATCATGGGAAGTTGTTATTTTTTCATCATGGAGGGTTGATAAAATTCAATCATGTTCATGATGCGATATCAACCAAAACCCGTCGATCACTTTTATAATCACACTACTACATATGGGCAGATTATTCCACGAAAATTTTCCATGCTTCAACTAGTTTCATATTTTTTTTAAACAGGGCGGGATTTTCGTCAATATTTCCACGAAAGTTCATCACAATATTGACAAAAATTTATTTAAATCTAGTCTGGATTTTCATTGCTATATCGACTAACTTTATGGCAATAGCAACACAAATTTTGCCTATCTCATTGGTCGGTGTTAATGGATAGATGACTATTTTATCTATATATACATCACTTTAAGTGACTTTGCAACACAATTGCTATAGTTGCGACACTGTTCTTGGATTTTGTTTGAGTTTTTTATTTTTTCCATCACCCACCAGTTGAACAAATCCAATTCTCGATCTACATAGCTCATATTTTGAACTTGCAAGGTTAGTATGCTATTTTTTTATTGATGTACTCATTTAACTTGTAATTTTTTTTTCAAATGTCCAAATTTCATTTAGCTTGTTTTTTCCTTGATAATATATTATAATATCTGTAGTACCATATTTCATGTCTTTGGTTTTTGGATCTAGTTCGTATATTCTATGGAAAAGGGTATGTGGATTCCATAATATTCTAGGTTTATGGAATACACATACCCTTTTCCCTTCAATTGTAGCTATAATATCTCTCTCTCTCTTTTCATTAATAAAGATATGGAATTTCTCTTGAAACTCAACCGTGATCGGTGAAATGATAGTAATTGATTGTCATTTTCTTCTCTCTTTTAATTTTTAAGACATGACAAAAAAACAACAACAAATCTTGATTGAATCTTTGATACCACTTGTTACATCCCTAGTACCCAAAAGGGATCACACTTGCATAAATTGAAAATAATATAACAACGACAATAATGGTTGGGATACTTTCACACCTAATGGTTGGTCACTAGCACTTACTAATTCAATTAAATGAAGGAAGAAATATCCATGAATAAAATATTGAAGTTGATTTTTATATTGATAAATGATAAGTTATGGTATATATAAGTGTTGACGGGCGAAATTGACCATCCGTCAACTGGAAGAGTGAGTCCGGTCCGGGGTTGTCTAAATAACCTAAGCCGTTTGGGGTAACTCGTTCTGACGGGTTTAATGGCTCCGTTAGCCAATCTAAGAATCCTAAAAGAAAGGAATAAAAGAGAGAAATAACTAACTAATTACTAAACACACTATATATATGTACATATATTGAAATGTAACTATAGTAGTTGTATTTAAGCAGAAGATATACAAGTCTCGTTTATTTACATGATTTACAAGATGTAAGTTTTAATTGAAACTTATGAAAATCAATGGAAAAATGATTACTTCTAGGAAGCAGATAAAGAAAAAACATGAAAATATTTATTTTTTTTCTTTTATAAATTTAAAGAATCTTGCAAAAACAATTAATGAAACATGAACATGTGGATAGTCAAAGCTGAACCATACATTCTAGTTTCAATGATATGTAAATGAAAGAAAAATACAAAGAATCTATCTTGTCAGTGAATTAGTGAAGTGTATCCAAGCATCTGCATGAGTGGTGAACATCCAACTGCCATGTCCAAGAGAGAAATCTACAATGAACCTTATTACTGTTCTAAATAAATTTAGAATATGTATTGGCAGCTTAGGTT
>ML782309.1:73785-99284 GCA_009831015.1 Picea engelmannii | reverse complement strand
ACTCCTTAAGGCTCTCCCCCATGTCAAACATTGGTGGGAAACTTACTGGGAGCAGAGTTCCACAGAGGATTCTGGAATATATGGGGCTGAGCCCACTTGGGAATTTTTTGTGGATGTGGTAAAGGAACAGTACTACCCTGTTGACAACTATGAGGACCAGTACATGAGATGGACCACACTATGACAAGAGAAGGGACAATTAGTTCTGGAGTTCACCAATAGCTTCCATACCTTGTGCACCAAGTTGGGTATCAAAGACTCTGAACGACATTTGGTTCTAAAATACCGTGGGGCTCTACACAGATACATCCAAACTGAAATGGATTTTTTGGACATCTCATCACTCGGTGCTACCTATCAATATGCTATTAAAATTGAGCAGAAATTTAAGCACAAGAACAAATAGGAGTTCGGGTCTACAAATCCACAACAACAAAAGTATGACAAAGACAACCCTAACAAATATTCTTTCGAAAACCAGTCCAAGCCACAGGAAAAGAAGGGTCACAAAAAGACAAAGAAGGACACTGGAAAATGGTGCGATTTCGACAAAAGCCCCTAGCACAACACCGATGAATGTTGCTCAAAACATTCATTGGTGGCCGAGATCAAAGACAAGGAGTCGAACCCTGATTTAGAGTCTGATTCTCAAAATACTGGTAAAAGGCATATCATCGATGTAGACCCCACTGCTATTGTCCCGACCGCAAGAATTCAACCAGAAGAACCAACAGATCCAGAAGAGTGGGGAGCACATTTTTCATTCACAGATGTGGGTGAAGGGGACCCCATTTCATTTTATTGTTGATAGCAGAAGCTAGAAGAACCTCATCTCAACAGAGGTCGTCAAACAATTGGGATTGTCGACAACACCACATCCACAACCATACAACATTGGGTGGCTTCGCCAAGGACAAGATCTTTGTGTCATCCAGCAGTGTCAATTGTCATACAGCATCCAACCCTTCACGGATGAGGTATTATGTGATGTTTCCCCACTAGATGTCTGTGAGGTTCTCTTGGGCCAACCATATATGTGGAAACGCCATGCTATCTATGAGTCTCGACCCCGTAGTGTCATTATTACTCTAGGGGGTCATCTCTACAGGATACCAGAGGTAGTTCCAACTACTACCCCACCTAAACAGTGCCACAAGGTAGCATCTCATACTACAAAATTCATCTTCTCCACAATTTGTTCAAAGGGTGAAAAGAAGGATACTGCAGCCAACACAACTTCGGCCAAAGCACCTTCTATCCAACAGAAGTAGGTCGACAAGGTTGCAGCAAAGCATGAAGATTCCTTCTGCACACAGTCATCTAAAATAGACAGACTGGTTAAAAAGGTCCAAACCTTCTAGCCATAGGTTCTTGACAGATTTCCACAAACTAAGCAGTGTGACTTCTCCATCAAGACAAGCATCTCACCAAGATGCAGAATCAACAAATGCTTTTCCCTCTCCCCCGGGAACTCAACGCAATGAATACCATTGCTTCCTAAGGAGGGAGGATTGATCCAGGTGGATATCGGTGACCACCCACCTTTTCCAAATGGCTCAAAACAGTTTTCTGGCCATTTTGGCAATTTACTATTTTTAGCAGGTTTTAATTTTCGGGGCTATTTTGAGGGTCCAAATGAAGGTTTTTCAAGATCTAGGTTCTCAATGATAGCTAAAGGAATAATTGATCCCCCAAAATGAATCTCCTCGACAATACCTTTCCAATGAGATATCACACGCCTAAAACGGAGATCGTATGCAAAAGTTACGACCCCGGGAAGTTGATGTACTCACTTACCCAAACGGGGCCCACATGAATTTTGACGCTTCATCTCCTAGGGTTAGGTTTTTGGATGTCTAGGACTTTTTGAATTCCTGTTTATTATAAAAGGGCCTTCAAAGCCTCATTGTAATCATCTTCTTGCAAATGCGAGTAGCCGTCACATCTCTTCTCAGAGATAAGCTGCCACCATTCTAGCGAGTCTTTCACTCTGTATTTTTACAGTCTCTATACATTTCTCTGATTAATAGAAATCGTGTATTACTGTATATCTATGTTTATGGTTGCATATCTGATACATTTTTGTTATATTATTGAATATCTGCAATATCTCTGTGCATTTCTTTATTATATCTCCGCTCTCATTTCGTGCTGAAAATAATCTGGATCAGAGGAAGGGTACGAGGGATTTGTCTTGGGGAGTTGAGCAGCTTGGGGAAGGAAAAGCTCGAAAATATGGGCTCTCCAGGGAAATGATAGTTTCTGGTATAACTCTGTGATGACCTTGAGATTGAAGGGGGAGACGGATTTAGTTATTGGGATCTGCATCATCTGGTCTATGGCCTCTGGTGTGATGAAAAACAGAGTTTCTCCTGAGGAAGATACTATGGCTCTCTAGTTAGGGAGATAATGAGCCTGGCACTTGAGGGAAAACTCGAGGAAATGGTGGACCTGGGGGAAAAGATACAGAGGAAGGTTGGACTCCCAGAGCCCAATTTCATTGCTCTGATCTAAGAAAACCTCTTTAAGCCTTGACTACAAATCCATGAATCAAATTAGCACCTGGTGTTTGCAATTAGATGATCTTTGTCGGTCAGGGGGATCCTATCGAGATCGACAGGAGGTAAGAGGAAAGGATTTTCCTCTGCTTCTGTCCTCTTTGATTTTGGTGTCATCGCTCTAAAAATAACTGCAAGTCAAACAATCATTAGGGGGGATGACAATGGCTTTGGATGGTTGACTGGAACGGAGACAAAATGGGGAAGTTGTGCTTTGGTGCGACGGGAAATATATTCTCTGGTGAGATGACACAGTAAGAAATGGAAGAAATGAATGGAAATGGTAGTTTTGAGGAAATGGATACCCATTGGGCATGGGGGATAGGTCAGTAAGCTAATGGATAAGTTCGCCAGTAATAAATTTCCAACAAGTCTTTTGGAGCGTGAGATGGAAAATAACAATGAATGCCAAATACGACTGGATGACATGGCGGGTGTTGATTGGGGAGTAACTATGGTGAAGGGACTTGTAACGGGTGAACAGTGGGAAAGTACTGACAGAGTAATGAGATGTGATCTTTAGGGAAAAATGTGGAAGATGACGCCATGGGGTGACAGGGTATGTCAGACCGTGGTAAGCAGTGGGAGTCTGAACCGATGGATTCCTACCATGTAGAGGAAAGGGGCCCGCTAGAAGAACAATCCATTCTGGAATCCCCCCGTTCGTTAAAACAGATCAGTCAGGGGGGTTTGAAAAACACCATGAGTCCTCCATCAACGCAATTGCTCCTCGACTGTAGATCTGTACACGATGTTTAATCAGCATTCTGGACCCCCCCCACCATTAAAATCAGAACGGTCGGGAGGGGGGGGTCTATAATTGAATCTTGACCATGGATCTAAGCACTGGCACCTCAACCATTCAGATGTGCATTTGGTTACCTCCGATTCCAGATGCCCCCCCCCCCCCCCATTAAAGGTAGAACTGTTGGGGGGGTCTGGAAAAACTTGTCAGTCGTAGATCTGGGCATTGACATTTCATCCATTCATCTATGCACTATTTTTAATCTGTGAGTGCAAAAATCATATTTTCTCTGAAACTTAGGATAAGTGCATCATGTGGGCTTTCCCAAAAATTTTCCTGTTTTCATCACCATGGGGTTAGACATCAAACCTTTAAACCTCAAAGATATGGTTCAACTTCAATCATCATGCCTTTTTTATTGGGATAAAGCAAACTACCCTATGTTCTAACCTAATTACCTATGACAATTAGCCCAGATTAAACTGTTGGACTAAGAAATTACTCTATCCTGGGGTTATTTGACCACGACTAGGCGGTTTGGTCAAATTTATTCACTAGCTAACCTAATTTGCTTGGCTAAGATTAAACAATTTAGCCAAGATTATTCCCTACTCCTATCAACATCAATGTAAAAGGACTTGGCCATGATTGAACTGTATGAACCAAGTCATTTTTATTGCATGGGGATTTATCCAAATTCTTTTATGCCCTCTTTTATTCGTTTTTCTTTCTTTTCTTTTTCTTTTTCTTTTCTTTTCTTTTTCTTTTTCTTTTCTTTCTCTCAAATTATTTGCAGAATGGAAAATAATTTGACAAACAAGACACTAGAGTGATAACATTTTAGTCACTAGTTCATCCTATAAATTATAGGGTTATAACAATGGCTCCACTTGGGGATGGTACTCTCCTTGTGAAGTGCCAAGAATCCTTCTTCCTGATGTTCTGAAAAAATTTCTTCATAGTAGCCTTTGTTGTTTGATTTGTTTTATTTTTGAAAATTGGATGATAATGCTCAGTGTCTTAGGGCCTTCTCTACGGGCTTCAACCATCTGATCAAAATTATTTGCTCAAAAACTTGTAAGAAAAATGAAATGATTTGTACAATGGAAAGGTGAGACTGAAAGTCCCTACTGAGGAGGTGAATAGTGCTTCAACATTTTTCCATTCACATTTCCTCCTGGAAGATTGGTCCCATCACTGTTGTTGAGCAGGAAGGCATTATTCTCTCTGAATGCATGAATTATGTAAGGTCCCTTCCATAAACTATTGAATTTTCCATGCTTCCCCTTATCTTCATTTCGGGCATCCCATCTCCGAGCCAGGTCACCTAGCTCAAAGTCATCTTCTTTAGTTCTTTTGTCAAAAATCTTTTTAATTCTCTCCTGGACAACCTGAGTTTTTTTGTACACTTCTTCTCTGGGCTGCTTCAAATGGATCATCTATATTATCCTTCTTTGGGAATCATTCGACTCGGCTTGCATGTATTGCATTAGTTTCATGACAGGAACCCCTAAGGAGGTAGTAAAAATTGCTTCGATGCCATAAACAACTGATATGGAGACATACCAATCGACCTCTTGGTGGTCAGTCTATCAGCCCATAGTGTGAAAAACATCTTGTTATGACATGACTTTTTGTTTTCTTGCAACATCTTCTTGATAATGTTCACCAGGGTTTTATTGGATGACTTTGCCAGCCCGTTTCCCTGAGGGTAATAGGCTATGGAATGCCCTAAACCGATATGATACTGGTTGCAAAAATATATGAGCTTCTTGGATTGAAAAGAAAAAACATTAGCATATTCCTTAAAAAGTTCAATGTATTTGAGTTTCTGCTCAGGAGGTAAGGATTTGGAAAGTTTTACTATCCTGGGTTTCTCTTCTGTCCCTATGTTACAGTCTTCAACCTCTTTCCCACTGGCTTCAATTTTATGTTTTTTAGCTACATCATTAAAATAAAATAAGTATTCTAATGAAACTAAACCCCTAGGCAAAACATTACTCTTTAAATGCAAAACATCAGACTCTATCTCATCTTCACCTAACTCTTCTGAATCCACTTTATTTACACTTTCATTTCCAAAATTGGATTTATTCACATTTTCATCATCATTTTCTAAGTCTATGTTTGTACACTCGAAATTGTTTTTACATTGTAGAAAATCTTCAATTTGGTCATCGTTCCCAAATACCTACTATTATATGATGTTGTCTGGGACAGTCGGTCTGCACTTCACCTCCACCGTGTATGGGTGAGTGGAATGAAAAGGTATCTTGCATGTAGCTATTGACGTAGCTAACCCATCTGCTAAAATATTTTGTCCCCTGGGCATCACCTACAAATCAACTTCAGTGAAACATTTAAGGGAATCCAAGAAAACATTTCTATAAGCTCTAAGCCTGGGATGTTTTGCTACATACTCACCTTTAATTTGTTTGATAATTAATTCAGAATCACCTCTTACCATGATTTGTTTTGCACCAACCTTCTTTAGTAGTTTCAATCCGAGCATCAAAGCTTCGTACTCTAATATGTTGTTAGTGCATTGAAAATTCAGTTTGTAAGAATGGTTTTCTAAACACCTGGATTTGTGACTGTGCAACCAAACTCCTTCTCCAGCTCCTTCTTTTCTTATAGCTCCATCGAAATCCATGCTCCAGAAATCTGTTGGCAATTCTTCGCTTATTACGAGTTTCTTCCCTTTTGCCTTGGTGATTTCTTGGTCTTCGTTTAGGTCAAATGTATCTTCTTCCAACTGATGGATTTGATCTCCCATATCATCATCATTATATAGGATAAAGGAATCTAGATCAGAGTGTGCACAGTACAGAGGATAGTTATGTGGTTTTTCTTGGCTGCTGACCATATATTTCATCAGTGTCTCTCTGTACAGTCTTCTCTATTGCCCAAAAACTGGGATGGTGGCATGCGACATATCCAATTGCAAAGTACCTTTCAAATTAGCTCCCCTTTGGCTCAACAATTCTGATTTGTCCACGATAGTCTTCTGAGAAGGAGTACTTGGTCACTTGGTTGATGAAACCTCAACCTGCATTGATCTTTGTAAAATGGTGGGGTTTCCTTTTGTTGGAGCTTCAGCATTACCTTTCTTAGGGATCTTCTTGTTTGAAGACTCAGGGGCTTTCTTGGTTTCGACTGTTTTCTTCGTTTCAGATACCTTTTTAGGGTAACTTTCATCTGTCTTTTTACTTCACAGATTAAACTGCCTGTGTACCTCCATAATGGAATTTTCAAATGCTTGTTGTTCAGTCTCTTTGGCTTCCTCACTCACCTTTGTTTGAGAAAGAAGGAAAAGTTCTTTCCCTTCTTGAGTAAGTAAAATGGCTTTGTTATCGTGAATGCCCATGAGGTTTATGTGTGTGTCTTATAATTCTTCAATTACCTCCTCACCCTCATCAGCATAATTTTCTTGTAGGGGTGGTCTGATATATTGATCAGGACCTCTCTGCTCTCTTCTATCCCTGGGATCTCTCTGCCTGATTTGAGGAGGATTTCATCTGAAGTTAGGATTCTAAATTTGTGGAGTAGGTTGGTTTTCTCCAGGAGGATTTATTTCGGTTATAATAAGTCTCTCCATCATCCTCTCCACTGCTCTAGATAAGGAATCAAGTTTGGCATCAGAAGAAGATGTGGAAGGTTCCTCTTTAATAGTGACTCTCCTCTCCATCCTCAGCCATGCTCTTTAAGCCAACAGGTTGGCCTCTATACTTATCGCGCTTTTCTGCATGTCCTCTAGGGTGGTAGAGTTTCTTTCCCTTAATTGATATGAAATATCAGTGTCGAAACTGTCAAGGAAATTTTTCAGTGCCAAACCTTTTGGGGGTTTAACATCATCTAGAATCGCATTGTACAGGTTGTTGAAACGGGTGCAGTAGCCTTGTACTGTCTCTCCTTGATTCCTTCTGATTTTTTCATATTCTGACAAGATCTGGAGAGGGTTTTTATTTACCTCTGATATGTCCAAAAAACTTCTTTGAAACGTCGTAAGGTTGACCACTGAAGAAACACGTAAGCCCTTATACCATTTATTAACATCCCCAGTCAAAATCTGCACAAAAAGTCTCATTTGAACATCAGCTTCATCCACTTCCTATAAGTCAAAATAGTCATTCATTTTATCAACATGTTATTGTGCATTCAAGGGCCCTATACCATCAAATTGTGGGAGTCTCATTTGATAATCCTGGGGCATGTCATGTAAAGGTGCAACCAACACCAAGGGAGCATATCTGGCCACCATGATAGGTGGAGGGGGTGGGATAGAAACCTGTTGGCAGCCATTTTGCATTTTTATCCTATCTTATAAGCTACCTATGCAAGTGTTTTGGAACCCTTGATTCTCATCGATATCTTTTGGTATAACGACATGCTTATTTTGCGCATTTGCACAACTGCCTTTGTTCTCGTTTTCACGATTGCAAGCGAGAAAACTTTGATTTCAAAGCCATGTCAATAGCATTAAAATCGTCACTGGAATATTATGGTTACTCTTGTCTATGTTTTCATTGCATTTCCAATTCAATTACAGTCACACAGTTGGCAAGACACCAAAAACCTTTACTCATTTGGCATTTTTTTGTTGTTAATATGATTTCATTTTTAAGACTGTGATGATATTGTAGTGATTGTGATTAAATCTTTGATTTAATGGTGGTTTGATATACTTTGATCAAATTCCTTAGTGCATTGGTTTCATGAAAACACTTTGCCATTGTGGTTATACCCTCAGTGCAATCATTTCATACAACACATACTTGTTTTGATCGAACCCTTGGTGTTGATTTTGAAACATTGTTTTGATTTTAAAACTATTCAAATACTAATTCTTTTGCAAACACGTGGGTCGACTCATCATAGTTTTCAATGGTTGTTTTATTGACATTACAATAGTGATTTGAATCACCATTTGCGTCGTCGATTGTACAGTTGGATATGACTATTTTTCAAGGGCTAATATAGCTCCACCACCCTCGCACACTCGGGCATTAATGCCTCCCTCCTATCTCGGGTTACCTCTATTGGTTTCGAGAAAGTCTGTGAGCTATTCAATCCTTTGTTTGCCCTGTCCAAACCCTTTCCCATTTACCCAACTAACTGTGTGCTCTCGTCTATGGCACCTGTGGTGCGCATAGAGCCTAATGGCAGCCAAACACTCTTACTATTCGACAATGCTCGTGAGGATTTAGAAAATAGTGGTTGGCTAGTGTTTATCCAAAGATTTGAGGGTTTTAACCTTTCAGTAGCCCAACAGTTCGCCCTTACCTTCGACAGCTACAGGACTAAGGTCGGAGACATACAACTCGAGCTAAATGAGAAATTCCTAAGCTCAGCTACAGGACTACCAACTACAGGGCAACGGTGATTTAAAAACTCCAAAGTAGATGAGGTGACGTAGCTTCTCCTATTCACATCAAGAAAGATTGTTAGCTGTGATAGAGGTATGCCTCTCGCAACCCTCAAGCCCAGGTGGCACGATCTTTTGGCAATTTTTAAGCAGTTTGTGACCTACGAAGGTCATTATGGCTTGGTATTTCTATATCATCTTTGGTTGTTGATGAATTTTATAGGCTACCCTGTGAATATGTCACATTATCTTTTACGTAGTCTATACAAGATGTCCAAAAGATTCAAGTGTGAGAAGGTTGATAGCAGCCTTTTCCATCACTGCTTGATCAAAGTCCTTATCATTCATCATTTGGGCCTTAGAGGTGACTGTTGGCAAGCCTTCCTATCAAGGAATGTCTTTGCCACTCCCGAGTCTGTTCAAATTGACAAAGTTGTGGTTACTGAAACTCTGGTTGGGCCAACCTTGCCACTTCATATCCTTCTACCCCCTGTTAAACCCTCAAATTGCTCTGACCTTGACCTACCCGATACCATGGCCGACCCATGTGCCAATGACAAGACTAAGACTGCTAAGAAGCCTGTGAGGAAGAAAGGCAAAGGTGATACTGGTGTCAACAGTAAGGGGAAGAAAAACGCACGATGGATATCCAGATGTGCTAGGAACAAACCCAAGCAAAACGTCGACCAAAAGCCAATAATGTTGAGCGAGGACTCGTACTCCGAAATTGAATGATTCTTAGCCGAGGAATACCCCTATTCTCATGGCCTATGTTCTATGGAACCCTATGACTATGTTTCCAACTTACCTCCATGCTTCAAGAACGATCCTAAGTTCTCGAGAATTAAGCTTCACAATCAAACCCCTGGTAACTTGAAAGAACCCTCGCCTATGATGCCAAAGCCCGATCAATCACCATGTACTCAATGTAATTCTTGGCTTGAACGTTATTACACCAACCTTCCCCTATTATAATCTAAGATCAAATCATTAGAGGAACGATTTACAGTGCTGTCAATGGAGAACGATAGGCTACAAGCCAACGAAAAGAAACAAAAAATCACTGGTTCAATTGTCTTCAGAAATGTCGAAGCAACAACGACCTTTGTCAATTCAAAGTTATCATGCTCGAAGCATTTTCTTGCTTCCCAGGTATGTGTTTCAACATCGATTTTGTTTTATGAGCTGGTTTGAATTAATATAACCAATTGGGTTTTGTCTTCAATTAGTTCTATTCGTTTTTAAATTCAAAACAATCCTGTTGACTTCGATTTACTAGATACGATTCTATTTCATTTTGAATAAATATTTTCGTTTGGATTATGATTTCATTTGACTTGTATAAAAGATTTGTTTGCTAAAATCATGTAGCTGTGTTTTGATTGATACGATTTTGCAAAACGATTGTGTCAGCCCCAAACTGTTTCGATTCATTTCTGTTTGTTTTAATTTGCAAACAATACTGCGTGCCTTGAATTAGTATAACTATTTGTATGAGTTGGATTGGTATCAAAGACAGATTTGATACAGTTATGTTAGCTTTTGATTTAAAAATGATTTTGTTAATTTCTAAGTCAACATAAAATATTGTGTTTGTATTAAATGAATAATTTGTTTGATCGGTTACAGTTTGTGTCGATTGAAATTGATTCATGAAAATGATTTCATTGGTTTCGAATTGTCTAAATGATTTTATCTGCTCCGAATTGGTAATAACAAGTGTTGAACAGATTGCATGTATCTCTGCTACCATTCAGTTGAACATGATTTCTGTCTGTTTCAAATTAGCATAAATATTTGGTTACTTCTAGCATGAGCGATTTGCTTTGTGTTGATTTAATGATTAAAGATTTGGTTTAATAATTCGAATATACTTTTGTTAGTTTTGTATTAATTAAAAACAATTTTGTTTGCAAATTAGACCAAATACAGAATTGTGAGATTCTGTAGCTAGTCTTAAAATTTAGATTTTTTTTAGTTTTACAAATAAAATGTCATCTAAACTTGTCTATTCTTGTCCACTTTCAGGTGCATACAAATGTCAAGGACCAATTGGATATGTTGCGACAGTTTAGGAGATACTTTTGTGATATAGTTTTGTTATAGGTTGATAGCTTTAGTCAGAAATAGGGACTTGGGAGATTGTACCCAGATTTTTTGTAAACTGTTTTGATCATTCCCATAGGGATGTTTTACCCTGTGATCTTTAAATACTTGTTATTTTTTTGTAAGAGGAGCATCATCGATTGTTGGGAGAACAAGACTATGGATTTATAATACAGACTCGGATGAAAGTTCATGTCTTGTAATAGCTTTAGCTTTCAATATATCAAACTTTTGTTTCAAGTTTTTTTCATATCAGTTTGCAATCAATTATCGAATACTTTAGCTATCATGATTCATTGTAGGTTGATTTGATTTGGTTTATTTGTTGTCCATATCTGATCTCTCTTATGTTAAAGTACGGAAATTACTTTGTTTCCATTTAATGAATTAAAGGTTTACCTTCTTCGTTAAATGAATAATTTTGTATAGATCTTCGCATACGGGTTTATCTAATTGTGATGATTTGTAAATCATAAGATTGTTGTCAGTTTTATGTCTTGTTTGTCCTGTCATTTATATTCAAAGAGCATTGTTGCTTCCTGTTTACAAGAATCTTGCAGAGAATCTGGTGTGGATTTCCTCCCATTGAACAACTGAACTGGATCCTTTACACAGGACAAATTGGAAAGCATTATCACAAGTTAGTTGATTAGTGTTATTTAAGTAGTTCAAATAGATATATATAGTTCAGATTGATAATTAGGATTATTATTTCAATTGCTCAGCTTAGACAGATTTCATTTTATTTCTTTCTTATAAAATTATAAAAAAAAAATAATAGTTTTGATGTCATAGGATAGTTTACAAATGATTTTTTCAAGTTTTAATTTAAATCCGTAATCTGTAAATATTGTACATTTATGATTAAGATCTAATTCTGTTGATAATTGAACATTTAATTTCATAGAGTTATTGTTGTATAATATGAAACAACAAGCTATACATATTTAGTTCAGGTTTGTTTATTAGTTTGCTTTAATTGTTATTTTCTTTTAGATTAGTTCCTTTAGTTAGTTTTCTTTCATTTTCCTAGAACTTACATTGGCCAACAGAGCTGCTAAACTCGTCGAGGTGGATCATCCCAAATAGCTTGGGCTATTTAGACAACCTCAGATCGGATCCACTCTTCCAGTTGGTGAGCGTTCAATTTCTCCCGTCAACAAATGGCACTAGAAGGAGGACCGAATGACAAGCTGGCCTTGTAGGAGCCTTTATTTTAAATGTATTCAATTTCCCCCATGGCTCCCCAAATCACTGTGTTGGAACATGCTTTCAACTTCTCATTATCCGATGTTCCCAACGAGACAGTCTTTCGCTTGTCCAAACTCACCTTTGATGGTGAAGGCAATTTATCTACTAAAGACCACCTTGACAAGTTTTGGTGCAAATGCATCAAACATGACATCTCGGATTTAGGAGTTTTATGTAGACTGTTCGCTTTTACTTTTAGAGGTTGGATCAAACATTGGTTTGAATCCTTTCCAGCATGTCACATTTTTGATTGGTTTCAAATTGTAGATGAGTTTTTAGATGCTTTTGAAATTTATGATTTTGATCAATTATGTGAAGAATTTCATACTTCGCTAATCAACGACGATTCATCTTCATAAGACTTTTTGACAAGAGTCTATCATATCCTCTGTAAATTTAATCTCGATGACATGTCATTGGCATTAAATCTCTTCTATGATGCTTCCATCCCTTCCATTCAGTCATGTTCAATCACGAATGAAGAACCAATTGCAAATCCTATCACTCAAATGCTAGAACAATCTTCTTCGCAAGAAGAAAAAAATTCTTTCGATAATGTTGAACAAGTCAGGGAGGTAAAATCTATTGATTAGGCTCTTATTGACAACCAAATTGGTTTTTCCTTTGAATCATTGTATTTTCAGTCTAAGACTAGTATGAAAGATGATTCGTTTCTGGCTCAAGGTGAATACCCTCATTCTTGCAACTCATGCTCTAATCAACATTTAAAATCAGTCATTGAAGAACACTTAAGTGACGAAAATCATCTTGAATGTTCTAGTATGAGACTGATTAGAGAAGAAGAAATCTTAAACCTTCATCCTCAAAACGCACTTTGTTCATAGGAAAGACTAGATGCTTGTCACATAAATTTTGAATTTTCTATCACACAAAAGGCAAATCCATATGATCATATTATGTTGAGGTATTCGTCGCCAAAACAGAGTGAGATTTTTAAATAAAGTGAAGACAATTGTCTTGAGAATACCATTGTTGAGTATCATAGTTAAAGAGATTCTTTTCATATGCTTATTGTTGATTCCTTTTATTCTTTATATCCTGATCTATTACTAGATTTTGGTGGACTTGACATCTTACCTGCAACATACTACTCTTCTCCACCACAATCATATCCTTTGGATATGCTAAATTTTGGTGAAATTAATTCCGAACATAACATTGATAAAACCGGATTTGACGGTTGTTCACTTTCATCACTCACATGGGAAAAGGACATGTTGGGAGATGATTTTACACAGTTTATTGTTAAAAAAGACAATGCATTATATCTTATGGATATCAAACATTCTAAGTTTCATACTCATTCTTTTCTTAGCTCGAATCTCAATGTTTATACTTCACATTATGAAATGATCAATCTCATCGAAGGAAACATTCAAACCAACGATCCAATTGATTGCACGAATCCTCCTATGATGATTTTCCCATTAATATATTCATTTCATCAAAGTCTTGGTTTGCATCACCATTTTTGTGATAGGATCTTAGGATGGCTTGAATATTCTTATATAAAAAAATTTCATAATGAAGATAAAGTTGCGCTTGCTTTGTTTCTACCTAAGTATCTTGGAAGTAAGCGTGACATATTTCTTTTAGATCCTCCTTGTGAAGAAATTAATGAACACTTAGAAAATTGTCGAGAGGATGGGGCATTTCATCCTTGGCTGATGGTTATTCCATTTCCTCATAATCCTAACAAGTTTTTCAAACCTGCTTGCACTCGCCCATGCCAATATGACCCTTATCACGACAAGATTGTGTAATGGCTGGAAGATTCGTACAACAAGAATATCCAAGGAAATGGTAAGATCATGCTTACCTCATTTTTAGATGATTATTATGAAGGTAAGTGTGATATGATTCTATTACCATTCTTATTAGTAATGCTTGATCTTGTTTCCATTGTAGGATTAGATTTACTCCGATGGCTACATTGGAAACATGACTTCACGTAGTATTCTGATTTGTTTAATAGTTAGGGCAGGTTTAGGAAAAGGTTTTCTTTCAGTTTTCTTTCTCACTATTTTTCTTTCTAATAATGTAGTCATGAACGCAAGTGGGCGCACCACGAGAACCATAATACGGTTGTTGTCAGGGAAGTCCCCTTGATCCTTTTCTCTTTACTCTTAGTTGAACATTTATTTTCAAAAATGCAGTATCGTCATGAAAATCTTAAATGGAAAGTAAAGAGATAAATAAATTTGAATCAACCCTGACCCAAGGTACCACGAATAAGACTGCTTTCCCATCAAACATGATTTTCCTACTTTTTAGTCTCCCAAGGGATTTTGTGGCATGAGGTTTTCAGATGCACCTTCTGTACATATTTTGTTTTTTGTTTTTGTCGTTTGGATTTCTTTGCTTTCTAATTTTTTCTTCACTGGTGTATTTTGTTTCCTTTTATGCTTATTAGTTTTTTGAAATATACATACCTGCATTTTGAACTGTTGAGACAAAGAAAAAAGAAAATTCTTTCACTAAAATGACTGCTAAAAAATTGTCTAAACATCAATTATAATATGCTTCTGAAATTTACATCCATGTTGAGCAAAGACTGTTGTTTGAAAGAAGTTAACTGATTTCGATCTGTGAGTGAATCCTGTCACGATCATCCATTATCTTCTTACGTTGTTTCTATTCCTTAAGGGAATGGCTCAGAAGATATCTCCCTTCTTTCGAAGTTTGGTTTTGTAAACAAACCATCTCTGAATCTTAATGAAGGACGATTTTAAAAAATTCTTTCAAGGTCTGTAAAAAAATATATGTCAAAATAACATAATTTTCAGCGTCACCCTGCTCAATTTTATATCATTAAAAAACAAATAAATCATTAAAAGAGATGTGGGAAGTTCTTGTAAACCCATCAGGATGCTGAACAAGTTTGTTGGCAAGGGGTAAATGCATGCATGGCGCCAAGGCTACTTCGTTGGGGTACTGAACAGGCCCGCTGGCAGTGAAGCAATGACAGGTATACACAAATTCGCAAATATGAGATAACTTGACCTTAAAATGTCCTCTATTCTGATCTAGAACTTCTTTGCGGGATACAAATATCAGAGTGGGTTAAATGGCAACCCTGTCAAGGCTATGGACGCCTGCTGGCAGCAGTGGCCTTGTCAATAGTATTGGAGATTTTATCTTTAATATAGTGGCTTGCTTGTCTTAAGATTGTTATCAGTTCTCATCCTTTAAGCACTACTGGAATATTTGATTAATGATGATGTTTAAACATTTTTCTGGCTGTTGTTTTTGAGTTAGATTTTTCTCATTATCATAATCTGAATTTGTTCTTTTGGCAGAGATAACTGCTTCTACCAGTGTGTCACCATTGTTGGCAACCATTTTGCATTTTTATCCTATCTTATAAGCTGCCTACACAAGTTTTTTGGAACCCTTGATTCTCATCGCAATCTTTTGGTATAACGACATGCTTATTTTGCGCATTTTCACAACTTCCTTTGTTCTCGTTTTCACGACTGCAAGCGTGAAAACTTTGATTTTGAAGTCACGTCAATAGCATTAAAATCGTCACTGGACTATTATGGTTACTCTTGTCCATGTGTTCATTGTATTTCCAATTCAATTACAGTCACACAGTTGGCAAGACACCAAAAACCTTTACTCATTTGGCATTTTTTTGTTGTTAATATGATTTCATTTTTAAGACTGTGATGATATTGTAGTGATTGTGATTAAATCTTTGATTTAATGGTGGTCTGATATACTTTGATCAAATTCCTTAATGCATTGGTTTCATGAAAACACTTTGACATTCTGGTTAGACCCTCGGTGCAATCATTTCATACAACACATACTTGTTTTGATCGAACCCTTGGTGTTGATTTCGAAACATTGTTTTGATTTTAAAACTATGAAAATACTAATGCTTGTGCTAACACGCTGGTCGACTCATCATAGTTTTCAATGGTTGTTTTATTGACATTACAATAGGGATTTGAATCACCATATGCATTGTCGATTGCACAGTTGGATATGACTGTTTTGCATGGGTTGATCTAGCTCCACCACCCTCGCACACTCGGGCATTAATGCCTCCCTCCTATCCCGGGTTACCTCTGTTGGTTTCGGGGAAGTCTGTGAGCTATTTGATCCTGTGTTTGCCCTGTCCAAACCCTTTCCCATTCACCCAGCTCACTTTGTGCTCTCATCTATGGCACCTGTGGTGCGCATAGAGCCTAATCGCAGCCAAACACTCTTTCTATTTGACAATGCTCGTGAGGATTTAGAAAATAGTGGCTGGCTATTGTTTATCCAAATATTTGAGGCTTTTAACCTTTCGATAGACCAATAGTTCGCCCTTACCTTCAATAGCTACAGGACTAAGGTCGGAGACATAAAACTCGAGCTAAATGAGGAATTCCTAAGCTCAGCTATAGGACTACCAACTACAGGGCAACAGTTGTTTAAAAACTCCAAAGTAGATGAGGTGTCGTAGATGCTCCTATTCACATCAAGAAATATTGTTAGCTGTGATAGAGGTATGCCTCTCATAACCCTCAATCCCAGGTGGCATCATCTTTTGGCAATTTTTAAGCAGTTTGTGACCTGCAAAGGTTGTTATGGCTTGGTATTTCTGTATCATCTTCGGTTGTTGATGAATTTTATAGGCTACCCTCTGAGTATGCCACACTATCTTTTACGTAGTCTGTACAAGATGTCCAAAAGATTCAAGCGTGAGAAGGCTGATAGCAGCCTTTTCCATCACTGCTTGATCAAAGTCCTTATCGTTCATCATTTGGGCCTTAGAGGTGACTGTTGTCAAGCCTTCCTATCAAGGAATGGCTTTGCAACTCCCGAGTTTGTTCAAATTGACAAAGTTTTGGTTACTGAAACTCTGGTTGGGCCAGCTGTGCCACTTCATATCCTTCTACCCCATGTTAAACCCTTGAATTTCCCTGACCTTGACCTACCCGATACCATGGCCGACCCATGTGCCAAAGACAAGACTAATACTGCTAAGAAGCTTGTGAGGAAGAAAGGCAAAGTTGATACTGGTGTCAACAGTAAGGGGAAGAAAAATGCACGATGGATATCCAGATGTCCTAGGAGCAAACATAAGAAAAACGTCGACCAAAAGCCAACAGTGTTGAGCGAGGACTTGGACTCCGAAATTGAATGATTCTTAGCCAAGGAATACCCCTATTCTCATGGCCTATGTTCTATAGAACCCTATGACTATGTTTCCAACTTACCTCTGTGCCTCAATAACGATCCTAAGTTCTCGGGAATTAAGCTTCACAATCAAACCCCTGGTAACTTGAAAGAACCCTCGCCTATGATGCCAAAGCCCGATCAATCACCGTGTACTCAATGTAATGCTTGGCTTGAACGTTATTACACCAACGTTCCCCTGTTACAATCTAAGATCAAATCATTAGAGGAATGAGTTATAGTGTTGTAAAAGGAGAACGACAGGCTACAAGCCAACGAAAAGAAACAAAAAATCACCGGTTCAATTGTCTTTAGAAATGTCGAAGCAGCAACGGCCTTTGTCAATTCAAAGTTATCATGATCAAAGCATTTTCTTACTACCCAGGTATGTGTTTCAACATCGATTTTGTTTTATGAGTTGGTTTGAATTAATATAACCGATTGGGTTTTGTCTTCAATTAGTTCTGTTCGTTTTTAATAGATTCAAAATGACTCTATTATTTTTAAAAATGATACTGTTATGAATCATGTACAAAAGATTTGTTTGCTAAACTCGGACTTGGTTATGATTTGGTTAATGCGATTTTATTGTTCTCAGATTAGTATAAATGATTGGTTTGTTTTCGATTCTATTTGGTTTGCCTTTGAAACAATTTTTCACATTTGAATCAGGGTAGTCAATTGGGTTTTCTTTCGATTAGTTCTATTTGTTTTTAAATTCAAAACAATCCTGTTGACTTCGATTTACCAGATAAGATTTTGTTTCATTTTGAATATATATTTTCATTTGGATTATGATTGCATTCGACTTGTATAAAATATTTGTTTGCTAAAATCATGTAGCTGTGCTTTGATTGATACGATTTTGCATAACGATTGTGTCGGCCCCAAACTGTTTCGATTCATTTCCGTTTGTTTTGATTTGCAAACAATACTGCGTGCCTTGAATTAGTATATCTATTTGTATGAGTTGGATTGGTATCCAAGACAAATTTGATACAGTTATGTTAGCGTTTGATTTAAAAACGATTTTGTTAATTTCTGAGTCGACATAAAATATTGTGTTCGTATTAAATGAATAATTTGTTTGATCGGTTACAGTTTGTGTCGATTGAAATTGATTCATGAAAATGATTTCATTGGTTTCGAATTGTCTAAATGATTTTGTCTGCTCCAAATTGGTAATAACAAGTGTTGAATGGATTGCATGTATCTCTGTTACCATTCGGTTGAACATGATTTCTGTCTGTTTCAAATTAGCCTAAAGATTTGGTTACTTCTGGCATGAGCGATTTGCTTTGTGTTGATTTAATGATTAAAGATTTGGTTTAATAATTCGAATATACTTATGTTAGTTTTGTATTGATTAAAAATGATTTTGTTTGCAAATTAGACCAGCTACAGAATCGTGAGATTCTATAGCTAGTCTTAAAATTTAGATTTTTGTTAGTTTTAGAAATAAAATGTCATCTAAACTTGTCTATTCTTGTCCACTTTCAAGTGCATATGAATTTCAATGACCAATTGGATATGCTGTGGCAGTTTAGGAGATACTTTTGTGATATAGTTTTGTTATAGGTTGTTATCTTTAGTCAGAAATAGGGACTTGGGAGATTGTTCTTGGATTTTTTGTAAATTGTTTTGATAATTCCCATAGGGATGTTTTACCCTGTGATCTTTAAATACTTGTTATTTTTTTGTAAGAGGAGCATCATCGATTGTTGGGAGAACAAGACTATGGATTTATAATACAGACTGGGATGAAAGTTCATGTCTTGTAACAACTTTAACTTTCAATATATCAAACTTTTGTTTCAAGTTTTCTTCATATCAGTTTACAATCAATTATCGACTACTTTAGCTATCATGATTCATTGCAGGTTGATGTGATTTGGTTTATGTGTTGTCCATATCTAATCTCTCTTATGTTAAAGTACAACAATTACTTTGTTTCCATTTAATGAATTAAAGGTTTACCTTCTTCGTTAAATGAATCATTTTGTATAGATCTTCGCATATGGGTTTATCTAATTGTGATGATTTGTAAATCATAAGATTGCTGTCAGTTTTATGTCTGGTTTGTCATGTCATTTATATTCAAAGAGCACTGTTGCTTCCTGTTTACAAGAAGCTTGCAGAGAATCTAGTGCGGGTTTCCTCCGATTGAACAACTGAACTGGATCCTTTACACAAGACAAATTGGAAAGCATTATCACCGTTTAGTTGATTAGTGTTATTTAAGTAGTTCAAATAGATATATATAGTTCAGATTTATAATTAGGATTATTATTTCAATTGCTCATCTTAGACAGATTTCATTTTATTTCTTTCTTATAAAATTAAAAAAAAAATTAAAAAAAACAATAGTTTTGTTGTCATAGGACAGTTTACAAATGATTTTTTCAGGTTTTCATTTAAATCAGTAATCTGTAAATATTGTACATTTTTTATTAAGATCTCATTCTGTTGATAATTGAACATTTAATTTCATAGAGTTATTGTTGTATAATATTAAACAACAAGCTGTACATATTTAGTTCAGGTTTGTTTATTAGTTTGCTTTAATTGTTATTTTCTTTTAGATTAGTTCCCTTAGTTAGTTTTATTTCATTTTATTAGAACTTAGATCGGTTAATGGAGCTGCTAAACCCTATTGGGGTGGATCATCCCAAACGTCTTGGGTTATTTAGACAACCCCGGACTGGATCCACTATTCCACTTGACGAGCGTTCAATTTCGCTCATCAACAAAACTTGAATGATGGGTGGGGCTGTGGCAGAAAATGAGGAGGATGGGGGGCTAGCTGGCACAGAGTGAGCGGTTTGAGGTTTTGTAGTGGGAGATAGTACTTTAGGGGTCTGGGTTGTAGGACAGTTGGATCTAAAATAGTTTTAGTCACAAAGCTATCAGATTTCATTCTAAAAAGTCTTTGTTCAAAGATTTTGTTGAATTCAAGATCTTGAAGGGAAACAAGTTCCTTTGGAAGAGAAGGGGACCTGTGAAGGGGACTATGACTCCTTGAACCTTCTACAATGTTTTTCTTTCTGAGTAACGGTTCTGTATTATCAGTTGTTATCGTAAGTTCCAGGTCTGGGTGGGATAGAGTATAAGCTCTTTTAGGAGCGAGATTTTTTATTTTATTTTATATATTTTTATTTTTTATGAATTGAGATTACCATGTACAAGCATTTAACAACCTCTAAACATTATTTCTTTTTTCATATTTATAATTTTTTCAGAAACAAAATTTTCTTTTAGTGAAAAAGAAATCATGGGGTTGAATGTTTGTTCAGTTCCCTGGTGGAGTCGCCACTATGTTATCGCTCTGTAAATTCCCATAGGTTGTCAAAGAATAAGAAATTTACTAGAGGTAACTTTATCCAACCACTTCGAAACCAGAATCTATCCCTACTAGCTTCAGAGAAGGATCTCTCTGTATGATTTAGCTATGTTCTAACTTTGAGATATTAGGCTAGTTAAATAAAATAAGATTGAAAAGGTTTGTTGTTGTTTTTGTTAAGTTGGTTGAAAAGAGTTTACGCTTCCATTGGGCTATAGGTTCTGTACTATAAAGTTGGAAATCTAAACATAAATTAAAAGATTATTTTCACAGGGAAAGATAATGCATTCATTGGATTCTTTAGTAGTAAAATGATGAATAGTAGAAAAGATGAGAATTATCAATTAAAGCAAAGAAGCATTTAAGAATTTATTCACTGTAATATAATAAAGATAAACATGAAGATCTTTCGAAGCCAGAAACAGGGTATACAAAGATAAATCCTACAACATGCATTACTTTAAAACATTAGATTAGAAAACAATATGATAACTGAGAGAGAAAAACATTTAACATAGAAAAGAATAACATCACCAATTTACAACATGCGAGAATCCTATGAAACGTCTCTTTGTATTACTAGAAGATCTCTTTGACAAAAATTACAGTCTTTCTAGCTTACAGGGCGTAAAGATCAACTCTTAATACTTCAAAGTTTGAAGTATTTATAACCAAAAATTACATACAATCCTGTCATTAAATATTAGGACATGGAAATCTAAATTTAGCTAACTAACTCAACAAAATACAAATATTTAGGAGTTGTTTGTTGATGTGTTGAAATCTTCATGTTGATTCTGGGGTAAACCATTGGTGAGTCCTCTACATGACCTCATCTGATTGAATAGTTGACTCGGCTTGGAAACCTCATCTCCTACTTGATCAGGTTGCATAACTCTTCCCATCGAAGGTTACTAGGAACGCTGACCTTGAGTAGTCTTCGGTATACTTCATCCATCTCTGTATACTTGGAAAAAGTTGGTTTGACGATGAAAATGTACGGGGTCTTGTGATGTATGTTGATATATGACTGGAAAGCCTCTAAGAATGCTCTGCCTATAATACTGCCCTATATTCCTGATAATTTAGAGCTATCCTTAGCCACAATGGATAATTTATTTTTATAATCAGACAGTGCCATTAACTTGTAATTTATGACCCTTAAACCCGAGAGACCTTTCTTCTGCAGAGCTTCAATTTTGCTAAAAAATCTTTGCACTCCTATGTCCATAGTCTGGAATTTTTCCTCCAGCTGTAGCATCAATCCTATTTTGGTCAGGACCCTCTTAACCTCGAGGGTGGTTTCTGTCCTATATTCAATTTTTAGATCCTCTAACTCTTCTCTCGTTTTTGAATTAAGGAATTTAATGATCTCAGTGACTTCTGCGAGCATCTCTCCCAACTCTCCTCTTATTTTCTCATTTGCCTGCTTTCTTCTTTGCACCAGTTCATTCTGCTCGAACGTGATTTGTGTCATAGGCCATATTTCATTAATAGATTTGGTGATGTCCATCCAGACATGTTCCTTGACCTCAACAAGTGTTTTTCATGCCACTGTTTTCCTTTGAAGCTGTTGTAATTCCTTTCTTAGCTTGTCTGATATTTGTTTCTCCTTGGAGTAGCTGGTTTGATAAGAACACTTAAGTTCTTCAAGGTTCTCGACTTCCTTTCTAAGTCTTCTAATCTCTGTCTCTTGCAAATTCATCTCTTCCATGGATTTTTCCAGTTCTACTGTCTTCTCCAGGGACGTCAGTGGAGTTGCTGAGAGAATTTTTACTGAGGATGTTGTGCTTACTCCTGTGAGTAGAACTGTGCTTAATGGAATGAATTCCATAGGCTTTGATTGTTCCTTCTCTTTCAATAAATTTTCCAGTTCTGCCTCCATCTCTTTTAACTGTGCATTTTGCTCCATAATCAACCTGAGCATCTCATCTTGTTCCCCTTCTGTCTCAGCTATCTCCTTTGCTTGTGCATCTTCTGTTGGTGGAAATTTCAATAGTTTCCTCAGAGAGGCTATATTGGTATTTTTATTTTTAAGCATTTCTTCATCTGCTTTCACATTTGAGGGGTCATACCCGATCTTGAGGACCAATTCTTCCAACATCTTAATTTTGTTGTCCTTTACAAAGGATGATATCTTTTCTAATTTTAGGTGTGTCTAGACATTACTCAGAGATGCATGTAATTTGGGGGCTGTAGTAGAAGCATTTGCCAACATGGAGAAAATTGTTTCCCCGGTTTTCCTATGCAGATCCATTTGATCAGCAGGATGCACATCCCTTGTATGAAACTTGAACGTTACCCTTTTGTAGTCAGTGATTGCTTTCAAGTCTAGCACCTATGCCTGCATGAATGCCATGTGCATTCTACCCTTCTTTGTGTCGAATGCAGACAACATTCTGTGTTGCGTTGTTGATGTCTATTTCCAAAATTGAGCGTACATATTGTTGGTCAGTGTCTGATTTTTTTTTTATCAGATCGTATTTCTCAAAAATACTCAATTTTGGTCCTGCTTTGCTCGGCTGGCTTACTGGTGGAGTATCTGTGGGATTCTTAGTCAAAAATCTAGAAATAATATGCTTGCTGCTTGAGAAGAGGAGTGATCGGTCATTCTTCATAGTTACAATGGATTTGATTTCTTTTTCACCAGCCATGTTAGGTGTGTGATTGGTTTTTGGCCTCTTACTTGGAAGTCCTCGACCGAGAGTTCAGTGATAGGAGGTGAAGAGTCCTTCTTGGGCCTTTTCTCCTTCATACCTTGTGGTGTAGTCATTTGTGAGATGATGACCGAAGGGTCCTACTGTTCTATTTCGACCAAAGTGTTCGGTTCCCATTCCGTTTGATTCATGAACTTCTCTATCTTGGGATTGGGTGCATGAACATATGGGGCATTTTTATTCTTAATCCTCATCTAAGAAATTGTACCGCATGGATCATAGTGCCATATGAAGCTAATGAAAAAATTCATCTCTTTTAATAGTCTATCTACTTCCTCCCCAATGCCTCGACTATTGCAGATGAATGATCCTATTTGCCCTTTAATTCTAATTTGTTGTTTCTTTTTCAGAGACACAAAATGTATGTCATCTAAGTTAATCATTTGTCTTATGTATTCCAGGGCAATTATCCTCACGGGTAAATACTTGGGAAATTTATATGGAGTCAACTTGCATCCATATACTCTGATCTCTGTGTGATCTTGGTACAGGTACCAATCTCTATTTTTTGCAAGGTCCGAGAGGTGTAAAATCCTCTGAATCTCCTCATTTATTCTCAGTTCAGGTGTGCCACTGAGCATGCTCATCACTGGGTGGTAGACCTGCTCGATAAACGGTTTGAAGTTGAACTCTAGAGAATTTTTTCGGAGTAGTGAAGTCTAAGCAGTTACTGCCTGTGGCTTCCTATCCTAGTCCATCTTCTGCATTGAAAAGGAGAATATGTCTGCCTAAAAGAAAGTGAACATGTAGGCCAATATTGAGGAAAACCGGAACATGCCCTCTATGGTGAAATTTGAACACTGTTCATGAATATCGTTCGCTAGGAAAGTGTTGTAATCGAACTGCGTGGTGGGTTTTTCTTCTATGGAAAAGATGGAAAGAAAACCCAATATGGGTTCATCTACCCATTGGTCGTAAAAGTAACCTAGTAGAGCACAGAGAAATGAAATGATTTGGTTTCCCTTTACTAAGAACAGTGAGGAAGGGTATGGGGGATTTGTCTTGGGGAGCTGAGCAGCCTGGGGAAGGAAAAGCTTGAAAATCTGGGCTCTCCAGGGAAATGATAGTTTCTGGCATAACTCTGTGATGACCTCGAGATTGAAAGGGGAGATGGATTCGGTTCTTGGGATCTGCATCATCTGGTTTGTGGCCTCTGGTGTGATGAAAAATAGAGTTTCTCCTGAGGAAGATACTACGACTCTCTTGTCAGGGAGATAATGAGCCTAGAACTTGAGGGAGAACTTGGGTAAATGGTGGACCTGGGGGAAAAGATACAGAGGAAGGTTGGACTCCCAGAGCCCAATTTCATTGCTCTGATCTAAGAAAACCTCTTTAATCCATGAAGTCAAATTCACACTTGGTGTATGCAATTAGATGGTCTTTGTTGACTAGGGGGATCCTATTGAGATCAACAAGAGGTGGGAGGAAAGTATTTTCCTCCGCTTCTGTCCTGTTTGATTTTGGTTCCATCATTGTGAAAATACCTGCAAGTCAAACAATCATTAGTGGGGATGATGGTGGCTTTGGATGGTTGACTAGAACAGAGAGAAAATAGGGAAACTGTGCTCTGGTGTGACATGAAAGATATTCTCTGGTGAGACGACATAGTAAGCAATGGAAGAAATGAAGGGAAACGATAGTTTTGAGCAAACGAATACCTGTTGGGCGTGATGGATAGGTCAACAAGATAATGGATAAGTTAGCCAGTAATAAATTGCCAACGAGTCTTTTGGAGAGTGAGATGTAAGATAACAATGAATGTCGAATATGACTAGATGACATGGCGGGTGTTGATTGGAGAGTAACTATGGTGAAGGGACTTGTAATAGGTGAATAGGGGGAAAGTACTGACAGAGTAATGAGATGTGATCTTTAGGGAAAAACATGGAAGATGACGCCATGGGGTGACAGGGTATGTCAGACCGTGGTAAGCAGTGGGAGTCTGAATCGATGGATTCCTACCATGTAGAGTAAAGGGGCCCACCAGAGAAACAATCCATTCTAGACCCCCCACCCTCCATTAAAAACAAATCAGTCGAGGGGGTTTGAAAAACACCATGAGTCGTCCATCAACGCACCTGCTCTTAGGCTGTAGACCTATGCGCGATGTTTAATTAGAATTCCCCCCCCCCCCACCATTAAAAGTAGAAAGGTCAGGGGGGTTTGGAATTGAATCTTGACCATGGATCTAAGCGTTGGTGCCTCAATCATTCAGATGCACACT
>ML782309.1:46921-63129 GCA_009831015.1 Picea engelmannii | reverse complement strand
TAGATCAAAGACCAACTTGCCACTATAATCCTTGACAATTGTAACCAAAATAATAGCATTTTCCATCACTCCTCACCCCTCTCCTTATCATTGGGGCTTTGTACAATAGGATGAAACTCATCTTCTCATTAATAAACATTGTGGAGTCACCCTTGTCATAGGGGTTTTTCAAGAAATTGTTGAATGCTATTTATCTCACCTTGATTACTCTAATTTTCTCTTGAACATATAATATGAATAACATATAATATTTACTCTAATTGGGAGCTTTTTAGGGCTAGCTTAGACTTCCCATTATCAAATCTAGCCACTTCTTACTTGGTAGCACCCAATATTACCTAGTTCTCTCATTGTCTTCTTCCTCTCCTAGTGTTCCATGCTCTCCTACATATTATTCCTCATTTCCTAGTCCTTCAAATGCTTGGGGAAAGTATTGACTCAAATTTCAGTCTTAACACATGAAATCATACACATGGCATAATAACAAATGCATAATAGGAAGTAATATTCATAAGCAGAGCATTCAACACACATACTCAGAGAATAACACAACAGCCATGAATCTAAATCAACTTCTTCTATTAATTCAAGATTTGTACATGGGTGTTCTTCTACAACTCTTTGTTATTCTCCCATGCTCTCGACTCTCCTTTCTCCTGTTCTGAACTATCTTACAATACACAATGAGGGTGCCTATATCCCGTTTCCCCCTTTTCTTCTAGAATTGTCTAATCTAAGAATTCAATTCTATCTACCTGCAACTACTACTATAAATGGCTCTGTCTATCTCAGACGAGAGAATATGGCTCGAGGTCTGATTACATTTTTACCAAGGTTCCTAAATTAAATGATCTCATTTATGTTTGCGCATCAACTTCAAGGGGAAAATTTAAAAATTCAAAAAACTTGCGCTGGACGTTTTCCAGCTGTCTTCTGCTTCCACGTTGGTTTTGCTTGTCATGAGGGATGCTCCTGCATCAGGGATCACGAGATTGTGAGAAGCGATATCCCGATAGCTGGAGGACAGTGTGGGCCACAGCGAGACCGGTAGTGGAATACAGGTGGCACAGAGCCCTCAGGATCTCACCGCGAGAAGTCCCGAAGTATTGGTGTTAGGATTCACGAGTCGTGAAGTGCTGAGAGTCGAGGTTCATGTGAACACGTGGTTGATCATAAGGTGGGACCGCGGGGTCGACGGGTGGACACGTGTTGCCTGGATATAGAAGTCAACATTCTGTTGAATTCTCGCATCTCGTGGATTCGTGGAATAGGAGGGTGAAAGTTCGACGGTTCAAACTGCGAGGTTGTGAGGTTGCGAGGTTGCGAGGTTGCGAGAGGTGCTGACATTTAAGCCTAGCCTACAGTTACATGTGGTGAGGGTGCTAATAAAGAAAAGGTCCATACTCGTATTGTCAAATCAGGTCTCGCAAGATTTGAAAGGAAGAGTTGGAGGCTTGAGTCACGAACTCACGAGATCGCAAGATTTAGCTGATCTCCCGGTGGTAAAGGGGAGACCTCGATGAAAGATTGTTGTGGGTTCAAATTTACCGACAGGGAAATAGAAGAACCTTGGAGTTCTTCGGGCCAAGAGGAAGAAGATCTTGTGAGAGCGGATGTGCCCTGGGTGGCACGACTGCGTCACAATCGTCTATTGGTGGGCGTTGATGTCGATCCTTCCAGATGTCACACAATGTATCTTCATGAAAACCTATGAAATATTGACTTGTTGTGTGCACACAACTCCCCAAAACCTTGGGTGCCAACATGCCCCCAATAATATTAGTTGGCTCGTGCTTGAGCCAACAATGTCGCTTATGGCTTAACAGAGGTGGTTTATGACACTGTCGTCATGAGTTCCTGGATGAACTATTGAAATTGGTTGTCAACATTGTTAAAAGTCTCATGTAGCCTTTGTATAAGTTGGAACACCTCGTCTAAAACCTAACTAACCACTTTCCTTGTTGTTGTATCCACATGTGTCTTATTAGTGGGCTGTCAGCAACCATTATGTCATCCTTTTGAGTTTAAAATAGAATTTAAGCTTTAATATTTTCTAAAACAGAAAAAATATTTGTTGGTACAATCAATCATGTCCCACTCTATTATGTTGACTTGTCTATCATGCTTATTTATTATTCTAATTTTGACTAATCTACCCATGCCCTAAGTCTTCTCCTATTGCATCGAAGTGCATGGTTACTGTGCACCCCTGCTTTACTCTGAGTACATCAATCCATCACATACAACCCTAGTGGGCCACGATGCTTCTTTACCTTAATCATGTTTCTTATCCATTTACACATTCAATCGTCAATTCTTATGGGTGGTATCAAGTTACCTTGTCACCTATCCAACCCTTGGATTGGTTGGAACTTTATCCTATGTTTCCCATCTAGCAATTTGATTCTAAAAAAATCATTGGAGGGTTGGGGCTACTTTTCAACATGGTGCATTGGTCACTTGACATACCCGTTGTGGATCAGAACCTTGCTTAGCTATACAACGCTTTTTGTAGGAACACATATGTTCTTGGGGATTCACCATAGGTTGAAATATTTCTCTGATCGATTCCACCACCTGCATCCACTCACGTAGATGTTTGTGGTGTGTTTCCCACTATTGTGCACATATTCCTTCCAATACTATGTCGAGGTCCTGCATTATGTGGATCATGGTAATTTTCTGCATCTATACAAGGAATGCATCTACTGAACATGTTCCATGGAGCCGATGTAGGTGATAGGGTCCTAATCGAATTTCACATGTTGTTTTGGTGATCTACGTGCATCTGCTTGTGGAAACCTCAGAAGGATTGTTCTTCCATCTCTCCATGGAATCCTCCAAATTTGTATCATATGATAAAACACTTCTTCATATTAGCTCTCGATCTATTGTGGGGTTGAAATAATCTGCTATGCTGCCAATAATATTATAGATGTCCTCAATGATGGAGCTCTATGCATTCTCATTGACCAACTCATTATGTATGTCACCCTCATGTGGATCTAAAGACACAATAATGTGGAACGTATATTTTTCAAAGGAAATTTGATATTTTTTTCATATAAAAGATTACATTAGTGTCAAATTCCCAATCAATCCCAACTAGAGTGAGGTAGGGATCTGAATCATCCATGATTTCAATGACTTCAAAGTCTACTCTAGTTTTCACCCCTTTAGTATTCACCTCTACTTGTTCCAATCAACCAATGGGATATATATGATATCGATTATCCAACCTGAGTTGAATTGGGAACCACACCAAGTTTCATTTACCCATCAAATTCTAGGATTTCTTTGGTACAATATTCACATCGGAGCCCACATCCAACATAACTATGTCCATCTCATGACTTTCAAGTTTAGATATCATCTTGACCTCTCTTCCCATGTGGTTATGTTTTCTCACTTGGAGCACATCCCTTTCTAAAAGAAAGGTAGATATAGCTACAATATTCTTTTCTTCCCCCATCAACATATGTGTTAACTTCTTTGCATCCTCAGGATCACTTAATATTTTCATAAAATAGCGCAAGAAGTTACTTGCTTGATCCTCTGCATGCATTCCTTCATTTCCTTTTGTTTGACCCACTACATCTCTTCATGTCTGTGGGATTCCCCCCAGTGACCTCTATGTTTCCCATTATATTTCCTTGCACACACAAGCTTCCTCCAAGTACTTCTATATTGGATGATGTAACTCTTCGCAAACATGTTCCTCCTCTAGTGATCTTTGTGTGGCTCACTACAACTCTTCACACACTTAGGCTTCCTCTAGTGACATTTGCATTGTGCGATGTAACTCATTGTGTTCTCTATCCTCATATAGAGCCCTTTGTGCATATCGCATGAATTTCTTTTATCGAGGAACATCAAACTTGGGGGCTGCCTATGTCAAATTTTTTGATCTTCCCTTCGATGTTTTGACCCAATATTTCTCCATGCTCTAAGTCCATTCCTATCCTAATGCCTCCTTGTGTTACTACTCAAACATCTACCTCTGCCTTTGGTTTATGATCTCTACATGGATTTTTCATCACCATATTGTAGTGCGTCTTATTTTCTTCCCACTTTGCCAACAAATTTGGGCAATCTTATGTGGCATGGTCAGTACTATAGCACTATCCACAAAGTGTGTGAAACTTATTACAAAAGCATAATACATGGCCTACTTCTCCACAATTAAAGTAGGTGGGGGTATTTCCTTCACCACCTACATACCCTCTTCCTCTTCCTCATCCATATATTCCTCTCAGAGCTCCTTGATATCCTCCTTGATCCTCGCCTCCATGGTCACAACCTTTATGTTCCTCTTGGACATAGAATATGTCTGCAGTGAGCTCCTGCATCAGCTAAAGTGAGTGGAATTTTTTCACGTCATGCCTCATGGACTTATAAAATTCACAAAAAGGAGTGTGCCTAGTCTTTTAGTATTTCTGTAGGGTGGGGAAACAGGGAGGTATGTGTCCCCATTGTTAGAAAATATCACACCACTCAATATGTGGCCTCGTTTGAAATGAATTTGGCATACCCATGACCATGTAGCTCCCCAACATAGGGCATACATTCTGACGGTGAACTTCTATGTGGGACATAGTACACTAGATATGATCATGCACCACCTTATCCTTTGTCATGTATTGTAGTTGCATGGTAAGTTTGGCGAGTTGAGATTGTACATGTGCCATCCCTACTGATGTCTCACCACCTCTTGGTGTAGCTTCCAGGTGCATTGCAATATCCATACATCTGCTTGATTTGTCACCTTGTTATAGGTGAGGGGGACTTGGATGTGTGGAAAGAATATAGAAATGAACCACTCTCTATGCTGGATTTATTGTAATTGTAATGTCAGTCGATCTAACAAAACTTTTAACCGATGTTAATAATCCCATATAGATTCTCCCACTAACTACTTGATCTCCTTTACTTTAGTGATGCACTTTGAATTTGACTTAGGTTGTTGAAGCTCCCTGAGCAGATCTCTCTTAACCTCCATCAGGGACCTAGCTTTTCCCGCTAGCGTAGTCACCTTGTACTTCATATACCACATCAAATCTATGTCTCTAAAAGTGGTCTCAAACTGTGCAATTTTAGATGCTTCATTTGTGATATTCCTCACAAACTATATAGCTTCACATGTAAATCAATGTTTCTCTACATCATCTCTACATGTCCCATGGAACATGGGAAACTTCAATCTTGTGTCTTGATTCACCATACTCAACCTAGTGTTGTGCCTTATCAATTGAATATTAGTTGTTGGTGATACATATATTGATACCAAAAATCTTCCTTGTGAGGTATTGTTGACTTCAACCTCTTCTTCACTCATATCTTTCTGATTCTTCTCCTCTTTATTCTTCTACTCCTATCTCTACACTTTCTTCATTTATTTTAATTCTTTATTCTTGATTACAAATTCATAAGGGGGGTGGTTCAAAGAGTGGGTTCCTCCATCTTCTTTCATCATCTTTGCAAAGGGTTCCCAATCAGCTTCCTACCTATAGTCTCATAAGCCCATTCATAATAGTTAAATCCTCTTCCCCTTCTATGAGGGTTCTATCATCATATCCTACCACATCAGTGATACTACTATGTACCTCATCTTATTCTAATGTGACTACATCTATCAATAGCAAAGTGGATCTAACTTCACCTTATCTAAACCTACTACCACTACTTTTGGTATCCTCACTTGATACCCTTCTCCTAACGCTGCACATCTTTGACAACCTATCTCCTTCCATGCTTCTCTCTGGCACATAACTATCTCACACACATCCTTCTAGTGTGGTCTCTTTTCTCTTTGTTCTAGGTCCAACACCTTATCCTTCACCCCTAGCTATTTTATTTCCACTCTATTCAAATTTCCTCCCTGGCTTAACTCTTCTTGCATATCTCTCGACTTTTTTCTCTTCTTCTCTTATGGGTCCATTCTTTTCTCACCTAAGTTTGTCATCTTATAGATCCCTCCGACTAGATCCACTTTCTCCCTATTTTCTCCCTTTTTTTATATCCCCCCCGCACAAAGGGGTTCTTTTTGGACATCCTATTAGGCTCCATACACATCAACCCTTTCTCCATAAACTACATCTTGATTCACAGGGGGATCTCCTCCAACAGTATTTTTCTAGGACATGTTGATGTTTGAACAACATCAGGAAGATGTTCTTCCATATATATATATATATATATATATATATATATATATATATATATAAAATAAATATGTAGTTATTTATTATCCAAGGGATGCATCCTTTCATGGATAGTCATCATATGTTATATATATATGGAACACTCAACATTGTAATAATATATTCATATACAATATCATCTATTATGAAAAACCAACATGGTATCAGAGCGGGACTAGGCTTAACTCCCTCACAAGATGGCTCAAGAAAATAAGAGATATAGCTTGGAGTGGTCCCTCTTAAGAGGTAGTTACAAGGTACAAATGCATTGTAGGGTAGTGGATTTCATGGGGACATGTTGTATCTATTTGAGAGCTACCCACCGGCCTTGTATGCACTGGATGTGAAGTCACACAGGTGAATGTGATGAGGTACATATGCATTGTGGGGTAGTGGATGTCTTGGGGACATTTTGTAGCTATTTGAGAGCTACCCATAGGCCTTGGATGCATTGGTTGTGAAGTCACAGGGGTGCACATGATGAGGTACAGATGCATTGCGAGGTAGTGGATGTCATGGTGACATGTTGAAGCTATTTGAGAGCTACCCACATGCCTTGGATGCATTGACTATGAAGTCATGTTGTACTATGGATATCTAATGAGTCTAGAGTGAAGTTTGTATACTTCAGAGACAAGATTTGGCATCATGAAGAATGTCTCCCTTGTTGAGAGGGATTTTTGATGTTTGAACAACATTGGTAAGACATTCTTCCATATATATATATATATATATATATATATATATATATATATATATATATATATAATAAATATGTAGTTATTTATTATTCAAGGAACACATCCTTTCATGGATAGTCATCATATTTTCTATATATATGGAACACTCATCATTGCAATAATATATTCATATACAATATCAACTCTTATGAAAAAACAACAGGACAGACCGTAAACTTTCTTTTGGCCTCATTGAAAGACTTGTTTTATTCCATGGATAAATAAATGATGTATCCTTCTTTATCCCATTCATATCAGACAATATTACTGTGAAAAATATTTATTGTGCTCTGGAAAAAAAGAAGTGGAGGTTAATTTTTGGGGATGGCGTAAACATTTGTGGAAGTGGGATTTGGCACTTAAAATAAAAAAATTTACATGGTTAGCCATTGAAAATAAAATTTTAACCTGGGACACTCTGCAAAGAAAAGGATGGGTAATACCAAACATCTGTCGCCTATGTTCAAAAGAAGCAGAATCGGGATATCATTTGTTTGTTACTTGTATTTTCAGTAAAGAAGTATGGATGAGGATAAAAAGAGAGGTAAATATACAGTTTGTTTGGGAGGGAAGCACTCTAGAAAGTTGTTTTGAAATATGGGATAGAAAGGAGGCCCCGTATTCTACTCTTCCTTCTACACTTTGCTAGTTTGTGTGGATGGTGTGGAACAGATTTTTTTTTTGGAGCTAATCCCTCTCCATTGTAAGTTGCATATAAAATTTGTGAAAACTTATCCACTCATCCACAATAATTGAAGAAGTATGGAACCTGATTAGTTCAGAATCCTTGTTTTAACACCAATATAGTGAGTTGGTTTGATGGATCTTCTCAACAATGTGGAAATAAGTGAGGGGTTGGTGGTTTGATAAAAAACAATGCAAACTCAGTTTATAAGTAGAATTTTAATTGTGGAACTGGGACAAACACAAGGGAAGAATTGCTTGGAGCGTGGGTGACTCATATCTTGGCTATGAGATTGAATATCGAAGCTATCCAGGTAATTGGAGATTCAAAGGTTTTTATTGATCTAACGACCCTGCTTAAATAGATGTATACGATTATTAATTGTAATTAATTTAATAATCTAACTGTCCTAAAAGTTAGCTAAACAATAATTATTTCTTAAATAACTTTAACTAATTAATTATTATTAATTACTTGTTCATGATTGTCAAGGATTAATTAAGTATTAATTAACTCATTAATTAAGTAAGTAAAGAAATAAAAGGGGGTTAATAAATTATATTGTTAAAAAGGTTATGTACACGAAAAGGGATAAGATATTAATTACGAAAGGATAAAATAATAAATGAAAGGATAAGGGGCATTAACTATGCGTAGGTAAGGAAGTAAATGCAAGAGGCGGTGAAGGAAGGATATGGAGGGGGAGGGTTACAAAGGGGAATTATTCTACGGGATTATTATTTTTATTTGAGGTTTCTCTTGGATTGCAGAGAGGGGAGTTGAGTTCTGTAGTTGGATTGGATTAGTACAGGCACCGGTTTGCTAGAGGTTTTGGGCACGAGGGCTAGGATATCCATATGATATCCTTGAGCTAGGAAGTTGTCCTAGTTGGTAGGGTGGAACAAGTTTTGGGCAGTGTTTACATAGTTCAGCAGCGGTCAACAAGGCAAGCGAACAAACGGAGGGTTAGCATCAGACCCAGGTAATTTAAATTGTGTATTTTTTTTATTTTGCTATAAAATTTTATAATTTGTTGATAAATTTATATGAGAATGTCCTCAATTAAAGGAATTTTTGAATTTTACTGTTATGTTTGTAGAATTAATTGATGTTAAATAATACAGCCACTACAAATGGTATTAGAGCTCCTGGTTCAAAATATGGAACCAAGGGCCTACCTACCTACCTACCTACCTACCCGCCTACCCGATTTAGTAATGGAATTGTACCCACCCAAAAATTTGATAAATCTGAGCCCTAAGAGCCAAAACTCCAAGCTCTAACTCCAACCACGCTTAACCTACAAACAAAACACAGAAATTTTAATTAAAAAAATAAAAATGCAATACGAATTTTAACAAAAATTTTAACTACTGGGGTTGTTACAAGTATGGATAAAATCGGAACAAAGTTCAGCCAAAATCAACAATTCCTGGTTAAAATATCAAATATGCTCTGTGGATTCTTATATCAAGTTTGCAAAGAAGAGCTCATCTAATCGTTGTATTTCGTTAAAAACAATTGCAGTAAGTAAAAGTATGCATATAGTGAAATCAGATATCTGAATAATAAAAGCGAAAAATGGAAAACTCAATACTTTAAAAGCAAGTATAATTAGTAGCTCAGTTTCATCGTAGAAAGATAAGAATCTAGTGCTAAGACTAACACATGCACACAAGAAGAACAAGAAAAGAAATTGATTTCAACACACTCAAAATAGAGAAATCTTCACATGCACATCTTCTAGCCTACAGACCACCCACGGCTTGATAAAAAAATAGGAAGACACAACAGTAACACCAATATTCTCACCGTGGATTGGGAGATCTGCACCAACCATTTATTGATTTTCAATAACAGTGTATCAGGTTTCGTTTTTGCTCATAATGATCCCAGAGATCCAAGGTGCTTCCAAATCATCCCTACCCAAAACAATCAAACCTATGTTACCAGATCTGGTGAGGAGACCATTTTTTTTTTCTTATGTTCCCATTCCCTTTCTTGTCTTGACACTACATTAGTACATAACTATCAATTTTATATGCATAATATATGCAAATTGGGGGCTTCAAATTTCTTATCCCCGTTATTTATAATCAAGAACACCAATACAGACATTGCTATGAGTTTGTTTTGGACTGGCAGGAAAGATAGGTTACCTGTGAAAAGCCTTCTCCTGTTGACATTGTTCTGTGAAAGAAAATTGTCTTCTTATCACACATATGCGCGACCAGGCCGAAATTGAGCTAAAACAAAGACTAGAATGGTTTCTTTATTTTGACATGGGCAATATCAAGACCCTCAAACATAACCCCATGCTTATTAAGAAGCCATGTTCTCAACATGGCATGGGATATCTGCAACCCCTCTGCGTGCCCTGAAGAAAAAGAATACCCTACCCATCTGGGAAATAGTTATTAGTGAAATTAGTATGCTTGTCCATAGCTTTCTGTATGGAAATAATGTGTTGAGAAAGAATTAAAACCCACAATAACAGTTGTAAAATTTGGCCTAATGTAAAAATCAAAAGACTTGAATTAAGAACATCTTGTTTTGTACAATCCAGAAAGGGATGCAGGTCAGAGCTGTAGTGTCCCCAAGGCCGAGCCCCATTATAAACCATGTTTTGAAAGGAATTGTAATTATGTTTTGTAGGCTGGTGAGACAAGTTCTTATAAGCTGGAGACTTATGTGTTGTTAGGCCAAGGAGCCTAAGTGTTGAAGGCCAGGAGCCTGCTGTTGTATATGTAATCATGAAAAACAATTAATAAATATAAACACCGCCATGTGCAGACCGACCACAATGAATGAGTGAAGGGGGACTGAGCATCCATAGAGTGGGCAAGAAATTAGGGGCTAAAGGTGGGAGAAGGGGCTAAGTGTTGAGCCTAGTGGGCTTCAGCCTTGGGAGTAATATTTTAATATTATTCCAAAATGATATGTGCATTATATGTTTTAACCTAAGTCCTTTTGGAAGGACATGTGATTTTCCAAATGGTGGGTGGCACGCACGCTGAAGGAATGCATGCAGTCGCATGGGTGAAAAGTGTCAACCCTGGTGCATGCAATAAAAGGTAGAGATGAGTCGTGTTGGGGGTTCCTCCTCCATTCGACTCATGGACTGCCAGAAGGGAACGGGTCTGAATCCTGCAGAGAAACCCTCGTACATCCTCTGAACCGAAAAGGCGTGTATCTTTGTTTGTTCTGGGATAGCCGGTACATCCCCAGTCTGAACCGTCTGAACCTGCGTTGACCCTTACGTGTATTGTTTGTCACACATCCCCAAAAACCAGAGCATGAGTCTATCCGGAGGGGACCTGCCATTCTGCCTTGGGGGAAGAGAATCTGGGTAATTCCCTGCGGAAATTGCTTCTCAGGCAATTCCGAAAAATCAACACCGTGAGACCTAGCTACCATGGTTGAGCTTGTTTTGGGAGGTCTAAGTCTGTATTCCCGGTTGACTGCGGTGGTCATGCAGAGATGGATTGTGCATGAATTGTTGTCTAGTGCAGGTGGTAATTGAGCCTGTGTGTGACCTCTCTCTAGGTGAGGGAGGTGGATGTTGTTGGAAGAGGTTTCTTCCAGAGAGTGTCTAGCACCAGCTTCAGGCTCTGAGACTTCCTGATCCGGCCTGTTGCTGAGACCCAGAGAAGGGGGGCTTAGCACTGATGGACTATGCTTGTGAAGGTGTATACTCCCAGGCGGAACAGGCATGTGGGGAATGAGAGTCTAGTAGTAGTGGGCGTAAGATGGCATCCTGGGGAGAATCCTTCCAGATTCTAAGTGTTGTTTTCCCTATAACCTTAGCCTAGCTAGGATTCCTTGCCTTGGGGTGGAGTTTAGTCCCAGCTCGGGGGTGATCCACTGTTGAGCTGATGAGCAGTGTGGTCTAAGACTGGTAGGTTCGTGGAAGGCCTACGCTTGGTTGGTGGATCCCACCATTGTTACAAGATAAGTGTCTAACTATGTTTTATCACATTTTATCATGTCTCTACTTTAAATGTTATCATGTTTTTCGCTGTGTATATGAATTAATATGGAATGCTATGGATTGTTTAATTATAGCAGTAATGATATGTTTTACTCTGAGTTAAATGCGTTTAGTTGTTAAATGCATTTGGAGTAAATATTGGACTGTATGTGTTATGTAAATCCAACATAAGTGTGTACAGATTGTTACATAGTGAGTTAAAAGCCTTGGTAAGCAAAAAGGTACACTACAATTTGGTATCGACACTGAGCCTAGATGGGCCAGTGGAGCGGTCTTTGGACCGAGAATGCGAGGGGAAATTGGGTCTGGAAGGCCAATTTCGGACCCTGGTTTTCTCCAAAGTGTCAAGGAGTTGCTAGACAAGTTTTTAAGCTCGGGAGGTATAGCAACATTATGAGATCGCAGCCAGTGTGGCATAAGTCCACAGGGAGAGAGGACTCCACACCAGAAGTGTGTGGGAGCATAGGAGAGAGTCTGCGAGTAGAGAGCAGAGGAGAGAAAGAGTTGAGACTCTGTTAAAGTCTGAGCTCAGGCACACCTTTGTAAAGAGGCATTTTATTAATACAAACAGAAGTAGTTTTACCTGCATGTATTTCTATGTTGAATGAATGTCTTGGTGTGTTCTATTTTATGCTGTGAATTTATGTTGTAGATGTAGTTGTGCATTTGCAGGAGTTGATTTGGTTTCAGGCTTGAGAGGTCTTTGAGGCTTCATACCAGGAGGGTGTGACAGAACACTGCGGGTTCTGATAGCCATGCATATAAGTTTCATATCTGAACTTTGTAGTTTCAGACAAAGACGTTTCAGGTGGGCACACAGCTGAAATCAACAACTCAGAGGGAGAAGATCTTGAGGTTACTGAACACCTCAGGAGGGAAGGTTGTGTATGAGAAACATAGTTGCAGACAGAATCTCTAAGGAGTTATGTGAAGCTCTTCCAAGTGGGCATTGAGCAGATGCACAGTGGTGCATTGGGAAGAACTCTACTGTGAGTTCTTAAGAAGTCAAAATCACTGAGGATTCTTGATGCTCTGCCAAGTGTGCATTGAGCATATGCACAGTGGTGCTGAGGAAGAAATCTGCTGTGAGTTCAAGAAGAACCAGAATCACTAGGGGATTCTGAGAGCTCTGCCAAGTGGGCATTGAGCAGGTGCAAGGAGTGCAGAGAGGACAAAATTGTTGAACGTTCTGTGAAAATATACTCTACCATGTGGGCATTGAGACATTGTGTAGACAGGCACAGTAAGAGAAGAGAACTCTTTGAGTTCTGGAACTTAGAGGAAGAATCCACTGAAGGATCTTCACAGGGTTGTTGAACACCCTGAAGGCTCAGCAAGAGGTTGCTTGAGCAGGAGGAAAGCTAAGAGGGCATCAAATTCTCCATCTATGGGAGAAAGGAAAGAAAAAGAACCAAGTTTCTGTGGAGGTCAAAGCTACAGAAAAGATCAGGATGGATAACACCTCTGTGTGCATGTGAAGACTCTGCAGAGGCACAGAAGTCAAAGAATCCCTTGGGGATTCAAGGATAATCTCAGGAGGAACAACATCATTGAGAGCGCAGACGAGGACTCAAATTTGTGGACCTCGCAGAGGAGAAACAAGCAAAGGTCAAGACCTTTGAGGACTTGGAATTCTTCCAAGGCCGGGAAGAAAGAGTGCAAGCTCAGGAGGGAGCACAGTAGCCATTAGATCGGTGACAGAAGGAGATTTGGACCATTTGTTTTCACGTCTAGGGAGCAGTAGGAGGAGTGAAAGCATAGGAAGAAATGATCTGCACCGTCAAATCTAGAGCGAAGAACCCGTCAGCGATTGGAACGGGTGAAGATTCTCAAAGTTTAGTCTCTGGAGTGTGCACACAGGAAGAACAGAACTGGACCACTGGATCTTGATCCAGAGACCCGACAGCCATCGGATCTGTCGAGAGTTACACAGGGGTTAAAGCCTTCGTGAACAATAGAGGCAAAGTCCTGACGAGAGGCGTGGCCATCGGGATATCGGCATTCATGAAATCGGGAGTCACGATGACATGAGATCGGTAATTTTCATGGTGAAAATCCCAGAATCGATCGGAGTCGTCCATCAGTTGAGACACGTGGTGGAGATCGAGTGACTCATCAGTATATCGGATACTGGGGTTTTGAGTTGACAGAGGCTTTCTGTCATCAGGGCATTGAAAATCCTGAAATAGTGAGGTTGGATCAGGGTCGTTCATCTGTTGGGAACACGTGGTTGTGATCCAGACCATTGGGGGAAGTCCCGAAAGGAGAGAGTCCATCGACACATCAGGATTCGGCAGATCACGAATCTTGAGGACAAGACTTTTGTAACAACATAAGTCGCAAAATCGCGAGAGGTGATCAGGACCGCCCATCTTGAGTGGATGCGTGGTGAGATCTAAGATCTCAGGAAAGTCCCAAAAAGGGAAGACAACATCAGAGTTTCGGGACTTGGAAAATTGGGAGTTCTGTGGACAAGAGATTGGGAATTTCCATGGGAAAATTTCCCGGAACTGATCTGAGACGTTCGTCAGTTGGGACACGTGGGTGAGATCGGGAGCCCACCGGCATATCAGAGATTTGGAAAGCAAGAGTCTGAGGCCCTTTTGAGTCGTGAAATAGTGAAAGGATTTTAGCCATGGATATGAGGAAGGACGCGTGTCACGTGATTATCCCAATCAGGAAATTGTCCATCGGGACTCACATAAGGGAGCAGTTTGACTTAGCATTGGGAGAAGTCTATGGTTTAATATGGACCATTCATTCATCTGGGACGCGTGTCAAGAATCTAAAAAAAGTTGGGGATCGGCATTTCACGGATCTTGAAGACAGGAATCCCTTGCATTTCAGAATTGCAAAGTCCGAAACCCCGAAAGGAGACAAGGCTGCGATCTTGTGAATTAGTGGTCACGTGGGCCAGGAATTTAGCCAGGAGGGCTAATGCGTAAAGGGCCATATCGATGAATTGGCTCATCGGAGATCAGGAGTTCGAGAGGACAGGAAATCTTGTCATCGGGGATCACAAAACCCCGAAACCCGAAGTCTGAATCGGGGAAAGGTCATAGCTACGTGCAAAAGCCGTAACTGGGAAAGAAGGACCTGTGGATCGGGTTTTCAACTGAGATTCCATAAGGGAGTCTAATGAGCTGCTTCGGCTCATGAATATGAACTGAGCGAGCTATCCAGAGAGTGGGCAAGGTGAGGTTGTAGCCTTGCGCCTGCATCAAGTGGTTGTTGGATCTGACTCACGTAGATTTCGGAAAACTAGAGACCAGAAGAAAAGAAAAGGAAATTGTTTTTTCGAAACCCCGAAACGTGAATTGTCGATTTGCGAGGAATTGACCGGGACCGTCGAACCCGGAAAGCTGTGGACCTTTGATCTGAGGCAATAGGTGTTCGAGAGATTGGACCTTAGGAGAAAGGAGGAGAGTTAATCCTCTAATTTCGCTAGAGGTCACATCGGTGGAAGTTAAAGGAAGAGCTAGGATGCGCTAGACTCTTGTTTCATATTTCGGGGATAGAGAGAGTCGAGGGTGACTCATATTGAACCACCTGATATGCGAAATCCTAAAAAGATTTTTGGATAGGCGCGTGGTCATAGCCAGTGGCCATGTAGGAGAAACTTGGAGGAATCCTGGAAGAATTGAATGCTTCTGGGATCCACAAGAAAAAGGGGCATAGGGAGAAGGAAGTTGTTGCAATTTGTGGCAGTAAGTATGTTATGGCTTGATTGGCCAGCCCAAGGAAAGAATGCTTGCATGTCACAGATGTTGTTGGTAATTTTACTACCTCATGAAGGAAGCAACAGAGAGTTGAAGAGTTGGTTATAAGTCTGATAAAAGAACCATGAAAGCTTCTACTGCTATCAGATATTCAGGTAGTATAATTTTTATGGCAGTCATGCAGGTATGAGTTTTATCACTCTTTTTGCATAATTGTTGAAAGGAAATTATGGTAAGAATTTCCTCAGCCAGAGCTATGTTATTAAATCACATGATTATATTATTTGAATGCATACCACCGGATGTGGTAAAGGCTGTAGGCCTGTGTTAATTCAAAGCTTTTTAGCTTCTGAATTCACACATCGACATAGTAGAATGTCATGTTAATTTGGTTATGGGGTAGTAACCAAAGAATTAAAAGATAAGAACTTGTTACAAGAATGAATGCAAGAAAGCTAGTCATGTATGAGACTAGGACATGGTTGGATATGGCAAGGTACATATATGGAAAGATTATGAGCCACACCAGGTACCAGAAGCTTCCTACTTTTGAATAAATTTGGGCTGCAACCTTTTTGCTAACACTAATGAATACCGCAGAATTACATTCTTGGTGTAGTGTTCGGGTCAGAAAGGAAGGCATACAATTAATTGGAAAGATAATAGGAAGTGTATGGAGAATGTGGCAACACGTTGGCCAGAATTCCAACCCATGGATGGTGAGATACAAGACTGAGATAGAGAGCATTATGTAATTCAATGCAAGGTGCACTGAATAAGAATGCATTGAGAATCACACTCATGCATAATAAGTGATATAATTGCATACTAAGTGCAATGGTTGAATATGTTTGGTAAGTACATGCATATATA
>ML782309.1:7139-21980 GCA_009831015.1 Picea engelmannii | reverse complement strand
CTCATTATTCCACAATTAAGCATGGGTTCTCTTACTCCACAAAGCGTCTTCCCGTGAGGGCTTTCACCATAAGGGGACCACTTTGGAGTTCATCCATATTTACTTCTTATCAACCATGACAAAACAATAATGAGTCATAGTTACATCAAACACTATTGGTTCCATTACCCAAACCTTTGTGCTACGGATCTTTCTTCAAGGGTTGACATCAATGACAACCAACCTTAATCAACAAAACGTAGCCCGACCATCTTCTTGGAAATGAAAGTAACTCAGGAGTGTATCCTAGCAAAGGAATCCAATACTTATGCATCCATGCCTCCATAGTAGAAAAGCACCATGAACGATAAGCCAGTCTACCTACTAGAGCACAGAGTGACAAATTGCAAGAATATTCTAGACCAATGTCCATGCCTAGCACTAACTTTTGTTTAGTGCGTTTTGGCTTCCAAATATTTTGGGAGTGTTTTGTTCGGCCTCTGCACTCTATTTTATCGCCACAACTGAAACCAACCCCTTTACCAGCCTTTGGAGCCTTCATATTTCCATTTGTCATCCTTCCCATTATATTATGCCTATCATTCTACAACGTATGGATTCAATCCCGATTATGCCTATCATTCTTCAACATATGGATTCAATCCCGATGAAAATAAATGTTTTGATGTTGGGTCTGAATAACCAACATCATGGTATAATTTTTCCTATCCATATTTCCACTCAGTGACACACCCACTTCTATATTTTGTTGAACAATGCATATTGGGCGGCCATTTAATCCTTCTTCATTTTATTTTTCATCTTCATTGTTTTTATGGATTTAAAAAATATAGATGTAGATTAAAATATGGTAAGTCAAAGATGCTCTTCTACAACATTAAGTAGAAAGATTAGGACTATTAAGTAGAAAGATTAAGGCTATTAAGAAGAATGATTATTAGGGTTATAGAAAGATTAAAGCTATTAATTTTAAGGTTTAGAAAATAAGAAATGAAAATCACAAAAATAATTACTTCTAATAATTATTAGGGATTAGGGTTATGTAAAGATTAGAGTTATTAGTTTTAGGGCTATGGAAAAAGATTATAGTTAATGATCTATTCAAAATACATTGTATAAGCAATGTAGAGTTAGAACATTAAATAATTTAATAAGATGGTCTTGGAGAAAGAGTAGAGTCAATGATCTATTCAAAATATATATATATTGAACACGTGATTCAGTAAATGTTTGTGTAAAATTATTTCACAAACTTCGATTTGAATTGACTATATTTATTATTAAAAACAAATATTTCTAATCTTTTAATATATTTTCATGCTTATGAAGGAGATAGGAAGGTCATCACCTCTTAACGAAATTAAATTTAATATTAATTCCTTAATTTTAATAAAAAAATAATTTCAAAAGTGTATGTGGGGTTACAAATATTTCTAAAATAGTTTTTAATTTTTTAAATATATTTTTATGAGTTATAAAAGAGATATAAAATTCGTTATTCTAACCTTAATTCTTTAATTTTGAAAAAAAAAAATTCTAAAATTAATTGCAAAAGTGTATGTGGTAGTTAGTGTAGTAGAGTTTGAATGACAAGTGCCAATAATTTCCACCAAATTGTCTTTTATGAAGTCAAGAATCTTTTAGTTGTAAATTTATTTTTTTTCATTTTTTATGAGACTAGAAACACATGTGGTCTCACATGAGGGGATGTAACATGACCCATTCATTTGTCTCACCAATCTAGGATAAGATTAGCATTAGGGTTATTTCTATTAGAATTAGGGTTAGAGTTATTAATAATACATTATTATATTAAGAAGTGATTAATATTCTATTATATTATTAACATTAAGGCTTAGTATAATATCAACAATTTATTATATTAATGGTTATTAATAATATTATTAAAGACTATTAACGATGGTCATAATTAATATAGGGGTATTAGTTATTATTAATATACATAATTAACTATGTTATAAAAAGGGTATTTTAAGGGTATGTATGTATATTAACATATATACCATTTATACAGTAATTATTAATTAATATTAATATTATTTTTTTTGTAAATAAAAAAGTATTGTATTACCTTGCTTTAGCAAAAATCACACATGTCTGAGTATACACTAGAGCACGTATACACTAGAGCACGTCACATGTTCTGCCACCATAGTGGAAACCAGAACGCATGGACAACATTGTTCATGAACCTTTTAAAAAAAGAGACGTCTTTTAAAACCATTAGGACTTGCCACCTGTTCTTCCACAAGCATGGAAACCCAAGCATGCGGTGTACTAAATGCCCTGACGAACTAGTGAACCAGAAACAGAGTCTGTGATGCACACAATAATTAACACTAAGACCAGAGAAAAAACCTGTAAGAGCACTAGACATGAGGCGAACTCGGGCATCCATCTTGGAGAGGTCGAAAGGAAAAAGGTTGGCAGCAAGTCGGGCATCAAATTTTCACATGCTCACTTGATAGGGAGTCATATAGAATGTCCAATCGCTTCCTGAGGGTGCATTGGTTGTGTTGTTTCTTTGCCAAATCCTTGTGCATGTCAAAGATCAAGACTAAGTGGGCTTTCATAAGCCTGCAAGAGCTGGGAGCGGGGTGCGTATGCTCTTCATCATCGTCGTCTTTCCAGTAGTCCTCCCAATTTGTTCCAGGGTCCTCTTCCATGATAGCAGCAGCAGAATCCTTAGCAACGGTAGAATCCGTAGCAGGGTCCTCTTCCATAGTAGCGACATAATTCTTTCCTAAGTGCTCCTCCTGAAGAGGGATTTCCTCTTCCACAATGTAGCTTGTCTCAGTGGGCTCCTGGAAAATCAAAGGGGTGGTGGTGCAAGTGGTCGGTTGTTGTTCCAAGTTGGTCGTCGACAAGAATGGAAGAATTTCCTCCCAATTGGGTAGAATTTCCTCTTCCACTCGACAACCACCATGGAGACCTTCTATGTTTGATGGACGGGGCTCTGGCTGAACCATCTCATGCCAATTTTGATCAGAGGAGGGTGAATGGCTCGAACTTTTGCTTGGGATGAGGGCGAGAGAGGATGGTCCCAGACGTTTGTTCCTACTAAACTGATTGTAATAAGTTGGCCCTCGTCGAGACTTGACTCTTTCGCGAGGCATGGCTAAGTTGAGCACGGGGCGAATGGAATCAACACTGGTGTGAGAAAGAGATAGAGAATGGAATGCTAGAGCATGGAGAAAAGAAAGAATAATTAGACCCTGAACTGCAGTCGAATGCACAATATAGGACCCCCCACATGACGATAAGACCAGGAGGACAGAGGAATTGATAGCTCTGGTATCTATGAGTGCAGTAGTAATGGCCATTAGCTGTTTCGTACTGGTGTCAAGTAGCCGAACCTTAGTCTCCATTAAGACCCACTGCACTAATTGATCCGGGATCTTTTCGTCAGGTGACTTATTAAAGAATTGCATAAAATGAGCATAAACAAAAGTACTCCATAAAGAAGGAAAAACTCAAATGAAAGAGACATAATCATGCAATATGAACACAAAGAACTTGATAACGGAGTTCATCCCTGTTGGACTACGTCTCCAGGTCCTGCTCTCAAATGGGTAGGTCTTTTTATTAACTCCACAAAAGAATTGGGCAAAATACATAAGTATACCTCATTTTGGAGTTAATCCATAGAAGCTTTGCTCATATTAGAAAACCAACACCACCATTGCATTCGTGGCCTCGTTTTACCTAAAAATGACTGTCTCCATGCCTCAATCTGAGTCGGACACTTTCAGACCCCCAAGACACCCCAGCCTCGGTTTCCATGCCACTGCTCCTGTAATTAATCATTGACAGATCTCAAAATCCATGCCAAAATATGGAAAACTACACCCAAATCCATATTGTATGAATGTGCTCAGCCTACCCCTTCTTTGTGCTCTCGTGTGTCTCAATGCACTAGCGAAAAGCCCTTCTTATACAATTTGGCGGCAGTTATGTAATAAATGTGGTTGTTGGTGGAGTGGTTAGTGGAGGCTAAGTTAAGAATCTAGTTGGCAGAGGTCCCAGGGTCCAATCCCACAGGCCTCCCCTTTTGGCAAGTGGTTACAACTTATGGCGAAGATTCTAGCAGTGGTTTAAATTGGTGGTGAAAATGGAGGAAAGGCTAAATTTAGAGGCAGTTGAGTTAAGCCCCTAAGTAGGTGGAAGAGTAAGGTCATGTGGCACTAGTTCATGTGAACAGGGGCTGGGCTGAAGGCCTAGCCCCTCTCATTGGCGCCTAAGTCTAAAGTTTACATTTAAATAATATTTAAACCACATTACAAACAAGAAACAATGTATGGTGTAGTGGTTAGCACGTGTGTGTAGGACCTTTGGGTTGTTTGGAGCTTATGAGTTCAACTCTTGGGGAGTCAAATAAACTTTTGCATTTTCCAGCCATTGGAGGGGTGCCACGTCGCAGCCCATGACTAGGCCACGTGGCACCATATAACTAGTCCACCAAAACTGCCACTTATCACAATATGATTTGCCAATGAGGTTGACATGTGTCATCACCAAACATGCCCATGTGTCTGCCATGCCACATCATCTTGCCAACTCAGATGTGCCACGTGTCACACTTTCAGTGGTGCCACATGTCACTTTGACTTTTACTTGTTTGACCAAGTTTGACTAAACTTTGACCACTTATAACTTTTGATCTGTAACTCTGTTTGACAAGTCATTTGCGCCGATAGAAATATTGCGATGCACTCTTCATGATTATGCCATTTTCACTGAGTTTTAGGAACTTTGAATTTTTTCCCTTTTGTTGTCTGCTAGAGCCATTCTGAGCGTTTTGATTTGCTTCTATGTGTTATGAGTTGTCTTAACCTTCTTTGAATCCATTTTGGATCACGCCTTCCAACTGAGAGCTTTTTGGACCACCAAAAGCTTTCATCAATCAATTGGTAAGTGAGGGAAGAGTTCCCTCACCTTATTTTTCTCAATCCACTTTGCCTTGCTTGGATATGTGCCCTTTAAGCCTACTCAAAGATAATCAACATCACCTCTGCATGAAGTCCTCATCCTTATGTCCAAGATGATATCTTCCTTTAACTCATCCAAGTACTCAGGTGCAAACTCATCAACTGATGGTATTGAAACTTCCTCATCTTGATCCATGATCATGGGAGGTTCAAAACATTTCAAGTTCTCTACATTCACAATTGAATAAATCTACATATAAGGTGGAAGATATAAACAAAAATAATTAGTGTCGCTTTTCTCCAAAATAGTGAAGGGTCCATATCAAATGGGCTTGAGTTTCTTGCCTTCACCCTTCAATCGTTCCTTACTGATATGAAGCCATACTCGGTCTCCAACTTGGAACTGATGATCAACCCTCTTCTTGTCATGCCGAGCTTTATACTGTGCTTGACTTTTCTCCAAATGTTCCCTGACTACCTAGTGTATCTGTTGAATCCTCTGGATGAACTTGTGGGCTCTGTCCTCTGTGTGTTCTTCATTCACATCGGCATTTCTCCCATACATCAAGTCCAAAGGAACCTTTGGTAGGTACCCATAACATGTCTCAAAAGGTGAACTCTGAGTAGATGAATGTAAAGCTCAATTATAAGCATGTTGTACATAAGGTATCTGTTCATCCCATAACTTAGGATGCTTGTTTCAGTAGCCTCGAAGAAAAAGTACCACTATTCTATTTACCACCTTTGTCTGTTCGTCGGCCTGTGGATGAAAAGCAGTGTTCCTCTTCAATTTAGTGTCCATCATTCTCCACAAGCTAGTCCAAAAATCCAAAAGGAATCGAGTATCTCGATCTGAGACAATGGACGTGGGTAATCCAAAGTGAACCCAAACATGTTGAAAAAAGAGATTAGCAGTCTGCTCAGCAGTGATCTGCTTCTTACATGGCATCAAGATACACATCTTGTTGAACCTATCCACTACGACATACAAATAATCATGACCCCCTCTAGTCATTGGTAAACCCCCTACAAAATCCATGGAAATGCTTTCCCATGGATGGGATGGAACAAGAAGTGGTGAGTATAGCCCCAATTTTCTATTAGTGGGCTTACAAGTAGAACACATCACACACCCCTTTACATATTTATGTATAATTGCTTTCATTTGAGGCCAGTAACAAAACCTCTGCAAATGAGCCATAGTTTTTCCTACCCCAAAATGCCCCGATACAAGAAAAGTATGAGCTTCTCGTATTACATGGACTCATTCACTTGTAGGAATACATAGCTTCCCAAGATGATAGAGTAACTTTCCCTACAGACAATATTTCTCTACCTTGTTACTTCTACCCTTCTTGTACTTGATTACCAAATGAAATTGTTGTAGAAAACCCATCCATATGTAGTGTCGAGATTGCTGCAGTTTGGTCTGTGCCTGAAGATACTATAAGGGCTGGTGATTTGTATGTATGATGGTTTCCTTCCCTAACAAGTAATGCTTCCATTTCTTTACGCTTTGAACTAATGCATACAACTCTTTATCATATGTAGCATAGTTAACAACAGCTTGGTTAAAAGTATCAGAGTGGTAACTTATAGGCTTATGATACTACATCAATACTGCACCCATGGCGTATCCACTGGCATCTGTCTCGATCTCGAACGGCTATTGAAGATTCGACAGTGCTAATACTGGTGCAGTACTAATCTTGTCCTTCAAAAAGTTGAAATATTTTTTTTGGTTTCCTTCCCACTGAAAAGTGTTCTTCACACTGGTTATGGCATGCAAAGGGGTTGCGATAAAAGAGAAGTTGGGAATGAATCTTCTCCAATAATGGACTGCACCCAAGAAGCTTCGAACCTCGGTTACACTCTTTGGCTCAGACCATTTCAAAATCACTTCAATTTTGGAAGGATCAATCTTTAATTGTCCTCCTCCCACGATGTGACCTAAGTAGACAAGTGCAGTCTTGCCAAATTCACATTTAGACATTTTCACATACAACTTTTCCCTCTACAAAATATCCAATACTTGATTTACATGCCTGACATGTCCATCCCAAGTCTCGTTGAAAACAAGAATGTCGTCTAAATATACAATCACAAATTCATCCAAGAAAGGCATGAATACATCATTCATCACATGCATGAAAGTTGTCGGAGCATTACAAAGCCCAAACGCATAACTAACCACTCAAACAATCCTTGTTTGGTTTTAAAGGCAGTCTTCCATGCATCATGTTTTGCAACCCTGATTTGATGAGATCCACTGTGCAAATCCAACTTAGTGAAATAAACATCATTCTTTAACTGATCAAGTAAATCATCTATGCGAGGAAGAGGGTATCGATTTTTCACCATGATTTTATTTAAAGCTCAGTAATCAACACACATTCTCCATGTGCCATCTTTCTTTGGCACCATCACAATCGGAGAACCACAAGGAGATGAACTGGGCCTGATGACCCCTTGATCCAATAAGCCCTATACCTTCTTCTTGATCTTTGTCATCTCCATAACTGACATGCTATACATGCCCACATTAGGCAAAGGAGAATCCTGCTGCAGTTGTATCTCATGTTGGATTTCCCTCTTAAGAGGTAATCCATCTGGTTCCTGAAAAATATCATCATACTTAGAAACAATATCAGTTAATTCCTTTTTATGATATGGATCACACCCTTGAAAAGCATTGGATCTCCTGACATCTTTCTCTTTGATGACCATGAGTACATATATCTTATTATTGGTTATGAGTCTTTTCATTTTTCCTGCACTAACAAATGTCGTATTCACCCTCATGCTATGAGCTCTAAAAATATATTCCACTCCCCCTTTAGTAAGGTGGTATTTGTTCTCATGACAAAAGAAGACTGCTTTTCTATCATAAAGATAATGACTTCCCAACACTATGCCACATATATCAAGTGGTACAACATCCAAATCTACTTCATCAATCAACTTTGAAGCAATAGAAAATCTAACCCTACATTTGTTGGTGACATTAAGTTTTTCTTTGTCACATACCCAACCAAGAGGGTAAGGCTTTGGATGTGATTTCATTATAAAACCCATCTTCTTGACAAGTGCTTCAGATATTAATTTTACTTGGGAACCTGGATCAAATAATGTATCTATCTTAGTATGCTTAGATACAACTCGTATATGAAATAATTCATTCCTCTTTCATTCATCAATATGAGATTCATCGGTGGAACTTGAACTAGCATGAAGAGAATCTTTACCTTGTACTCCAGTTGTTTTGATCTTACCTTCATCTCCTGATTCGGAACCAAGATCTTGCTGCACTGTAGAAACAGTCTTTTTCTTCCCCTTTTCACTGGACTGTTTCAGTTTCTTTTCCAGATGTAGTTTCCAACAATGTCCTTCATCGTGACCGCTCCTCTTGCAATGAGTGAAATATGGTTTTTCTCCTTATCTCGTTACTGTAGCAGTATTCTTGCCCTTCCTTTTGAACTTCTTGAAAGTCTTTTGTGGGAAATTGGAAGGTTTCTTCATGGGATCTTCTTGAACATGTTTCCCCCTGTTCTCAAGGTGAGTGGCTTAAACACAAACTTCATCAAGAATAGTGGGGTTAAACAAGAGAAAAGTATGACGAATATAACTATGAAGTGCAGCAATATACTTCATTAAAGTTTCATAAGAATCCAAAGGAATATTCAATGTTAAAGCTTTCTTCCTAAATTCCTCTGTGAAACTTTGTACGTTCTAACCTTTACTCTGTCTCAACGTTTGCCATTCCATCATTGCTTTATGTAAATACCCTAATGGATAGAACTGCTTCCTTATCTCTGTTTTAAAATCCGACCATGAGGAAAGAAGCTTACCACACATACTTTTGTCATGTAGCTTGCTCTCCCACCATACGAGAGCGATGCCTTCCAACCGAAGAGAAACCAATTGCACTTTAACTTCCTCTTCGTCAATATGCTGAACATGAAAATATACTTCAACCTGTCGGATCTAATTGTCTAACTTTTCAGGATTAGCATCTCCATTAAACATAGGTAAAGAAAACTTTACATCAAGCTTTAATAATGGTTTCTTAAAAGAGGCTTTATGGTTAGAATGTTGAGAGTGATGAGAATTCTCAGAGGAAGAACTAGAACTTGAAGGCAAAGACGGAGGCTCAAGAGGATCTCCTCCAACCCCTTGGTTTACCGAAGCATCATCATATGCATGTGCTTCCTTTTTCCTCTCCTTCTTCTCCATCCTCTTCTCGTAATCTCCATACATTCGTTCGACCATTTCTGACATGTGATAAAAGACCATGTGAAAGTTTTTCTCCTGTTCATCACACTTGTCTTCTTCTGCCATCTTCTTCCTTTGGGATGTATGACCAACTTCGGGATTGAACGTCTTAAGAGTTCCTTCACCCTGCTTATGCTTGGCCCTAGTAAGCATTCATACTCAATAATTCAAGTCAAAGATGACTGCTCTAATACCAACATGATCCGGGATCTTTTCGTCAGGTGACTTATTAAAGAATTGCATAAAATGAGCATAAACAAAAGTACTTCATAAAGAAGTAAAAACTCAAAATGAAAGAGACATAATCATGCAATATGAACACAAAGAACTTGATAACGAATTTCGTCCCTAGTGGACTACGTCTCCGAGTCCTCCTCTCAAATGGGTAGGTCTTTTTATTAACTCCACAAAAGAATTGGGCAAAATTGCAATATACCAGATATAAAAAGTATGCAAAATAGAAATGAAATGCTAGAAATGGAAGAATAACAATAATGTAACCAGCATAATCTCCACAATAACATAGAAATGATATAAGAACAACAATAGAAATAGCACTTTGATTCAGAAAGCAATGTTGACAGGCCTCTTCGAGGGGGAAACCTCTAGTCGAGCAGCTCTCTGTTACAATAATATTCAAGCTAGGGTTTTCATACCCTCGACCCTTATTTATACTAAATATGTCTATCAAGAGAAGCATCTAGAGGAAGATCCTTCTAGAAGCGGAAGCTTCTATTAGGTCTTCTTACATCCACTTTATTCTATTTTATTGAAAGGCCTTATTAATATTGACCTTTATTACATCTGAATATATTGATCTACATATGTGCGAATTAGGACCCTAACATGTCCACCCCCTTAAAAATAGCCTTGTCCTCAAGGCTTGAGATGTGGAAACTGTTGCAGAATGGTAATTGGTTCCCAAGTGGCATCTGCTGGAGTCATATCTTTTCACTGGACTAGCACTTCCTTTATGGTTCTTTGACGTAGGCGACACTCACGCCGGTCCAAAACTGCTTCTGGCTGTAGCCAAATGAATCCTTCTTCAGCTAACTCTGAAAGGTTGGTTTGAATTTTGCACCTAGTTCCAATCACCTTCTTTAAGCATAAAACATGAAAAACAGGATGTAGCTTCGACTGACTGGGCAGAGCTAACTGATGGGCCACTTGCCCCACATGCTTGAGAACTGTATAAGGACCATAAAATTTGGGCGCTAACTTCTGACAATGCTCGGCCTTGAGGGAAGTTTGCTTGTATGGTTGCAATCGCAGAAACACTTGATCCCCTTCTGCAAATTGATGTTCCGAGCGACCTTGATCTACTTGTTTCTTCATGCAATTCTATGCCATGACCAAGTTCTCTTTAGGGGTATTAAGAATATCCTCTCAAACTGTAAGTGTGTGGTTAACCGCCTAGACCTTCGAGGTACCCGGTAAGTATGAGAGAACTGAAGGTGGCTTCTGTCCATATACTACTTCAAAAGGAGTCATGTGTGTAGTTGTATGGTAGGATGTGTTGTACCACCATTTAGCTAGGGGTAACCATTGAGCCCACTGATGTTGCTTCTCAGAGGCAAAAAACCTCAGATATGTTTCCAAACACTTGTTGACAAATTTTGTTTGACCATCTGTCTGGGGATGATAAGCTATACTGAGATGCAATTGGGTGCCCTGTAGCTTAAATAATTCTTTCCAAAAATTGTTGTTGAAAGTTGGGTCACGATTAGAAACAATAGAGTGTGGCATGCCATGAAGCTTGAAGACCTAGTCCATGAAAATTTGAGCCACCGTGGATGCAGTAAATGAGTGTTGAAGAGCGCAGAAATGAGCATACTTGGAAAGGCGATCCACAACCACCATTATGACTGATTTATTCCCTAATTTGGGTAAGCCGGCAATAAAGTCCATAGAGATATCCTTCCAAACAACAGGTGGAATCCGAAGCGGTTGTAGTGTGCCTAGAGATTTGACTATTTCTCCCTTGTTGCGTTGACACACCTCACATTCAACGACAAAATTACGGATGTCCTGTTTCATACCATCCCAGAAAAAGGAACTTTTGACCCTGTCATAGGTTTTGGTGAACCCTGAGTGCCCCGCTGTGGGTGTAGCATGAAGCTCAGAAAGTACTATGGATTTAAGCATTGATTGTTTACTTAAATACAAATGGCCTTTGTATCGAAGCTCATCTTGGAGCCAAGACTACCCTGGGGGAGCCGGAGCATTGGTCTGCAATTGCTGGATCAGATGTGAATTTTTGGGATCTTGTAGCCATTTCTGGCGCACAGCTTGGAGCCAATTGAGTACAATGAAGGGAAGATAAAAAATGGATCCTTCTTCTTCATATTTTTGAGACAGTGCATCCACCACTACATTGTCTTTTCCCTTCTTGTAAATGATCTCATAATAATATCCAAAAATCTTAGTCACCCATTTTTGTTGCTCCGAGGAGAAAATGTGTTGTTCCAGAAAGTACTTGAGGCTTTGATGATCGATCGTAATTTGGAAGCATTTCCCCAAGAGATAAGGATGCCACAGATCAACGGTATGCAGAATAGCCAACATTTCCTTTTGATAAATGGGTTTGCCCAGATTCATTTCAGACAGTTTCTTGTTGGTGAAGGCCAAAGTTCGACCTTCTTGCATAAGGACAACACTGATTCCTTTCCTTGATGCATCACATTCCAACACAAAGGTCTTTGTGAAATCCGGAAGGGCCAGAACTGGAGTGGTGCACATGGCCGTCTTCAAGGTTTGAAAATCTTGAGCAGCGGCTGGATTCTAAGTGAAAGAGTTATTTTTTATAAGAGCAGTGAGAGGTGCGACAATCTTTTCGTAATTCTTAACAAACTTGCGATAATACCCTGTTAAGCCCAGAAATCCACGCAAGATTTTGAGAGTCTTTGGGTGCGGGCAGTTTTGCATAGCTTCAATATTTTTCGGATCCACCCTGATGCCATCCTTGCCAACCATATGACCCAAGTATTCTACTTCTGAGGCACCAAAATAACATTTATATTGTTTCAGGAAAAATTGGTCTTGAGATAGTAGATGGAGAACTTGATCCACATGAGTAAGATGGTATGTCTAGGTTTTGCTATAGATGAGGATATCATCAAAGAAAACTAAGTCAAAATGACGGAGAAAGGGACGAAATACATGGTTCATGAGGCTTTGGAAGGTGGAGGGGGCATTACACAAGCCAAAGGGCATGACCAAAATCTCATAGTGGCCCTCATGAGTTCGAAAGGCCGTCTTGGTAATGTTTGCCTCTTTCATATGTATCTAGTGATAGCTCGAGCGAAGATCAAGTTTAGTAAAGAATTGGGTGTCACTCAATTCATCCAGGAGGTCATCAATGATAGGAATGGGGAATTTGTCTTTAATGGTCAATTTTTTGAGGGCATGGAAGTCAAGACACATTCTCCAAGAACCTTATTTCTTTAGGACCATGACTATAGGAGAGGAGTAAGGGCTCGTACTAGGGTGGATAACGCCTGCATTAAGAAGTTCCTCGACCATTTTCTCAATTTAATTTTTTTGTGAAAAGGGGTGGCAATATGGATGGATATTGGGAGGAACGCTTCTAGGTACAAGGGGAATGGAATGATCATGAACACCGCGGGAATGAAGGAGTCCTTGGGGAGTGGAAAATACCATTTGATGTTTAGAAAGGAGGGCTTGGAGCTCTTGCGGCACCGGGTGTGTCTCTATGGCTTGTATGGCATGAAGTTGGGCAATGACACCAAAATGACATTTCTTGAGTAGCTTTTCCATGCGAAGGGGACTAACGACCTCAGGTGAACCAGCAATGATTCCTTGGAATTTATATTGGTGGCCTTCCTAGTCGAATTGCATGGTTAATGCCTTAAAATCCATGAGAATGGGACCCAAAGTTCTTAGCCAGTTTGCACCCAACACAATGTCACAACCACCCATGTCGATAGCAAACATATGGGATTTTAGGTGGTATTCACCGATTTGGAGATGCACATTTTTACAGCGCCCTCCACATTTCATGGAACCACCATTGGCAATCATGATTTAGAAATTGTTGAGAGCATGGATGTAGAAATGAGTTTCTTGGGCAATGTGGCAATGAATAAAATTATAGGTGCTTCCACTATCAACCAGAATGATGACCTTCCGATGCTTGATGTAAAAAATTAACTTGAGGTTTTTGTTAGAAAAGCAGGACCGCGGAGCAATAAAATAAAACAAATGTGGAAATGAAACACAGAATATACACAATACAAGAGAGACACGGATTTACGTGGTTCACCCAGTGTGGGCTATGTCCACCAGAGAAATTTCCAGGTCATTTCTTTATTATTATCCAAAAAAATGAAGGGATACAACCTACAACAAAACTCATTGTAACTTCCTCTTCTTTCTCTCATAGTCTCCTCTCTCAGAATACAATACCTTCCAACCTACATAGCCGCAATACATTTCCCTCATAAAAGAGGGTTGCCTTCTAGGGAAAAAAAACCCTAACATAATCTCTATCGTTGGATCTGTGACCTTATAATGAACGGTCCAGATTTACAATGAAATTACAATATACTTTTACAAGGCAATTTTTGCTTCGGAGGCTTGCTTGCCCTCAGACCCCCCAGCCGAGGGGATAGCCCCCCCGGACCCCGCAGAGGGGGTACCCCCCCTCTACACTCCCTTGCATGGAAGAGTGTACATACTTCTGGGGTGTAAATACTTCATGGGGTATAAAAACGACTGAAAGTAAAAGACCTCTAAATCAGGAAGATAATCAGGCTCCACAACCAACAATGTCCCACTTGGAGACTAATCTCAACAACTCCATCGCTGATGTATATGCTGGAATTTGAACCTTCTTGGACCTGGCAAATTTCTCATCTTCATCTTCATTCTTGGAGACCAACTGAAAATAAGCAAGAAGACAGTTTCTCCCTTATTACTCCCTTTGTTAACATGTCTGCAGGATTCTGGCTAGTGTGTATCTTTTCCAACTTCAAGTGTCCATCTTCCAAGGCAGATCGTATGAAGTGGTACCTCAACTGTATATGCTTAGTCTTTGAATGGAAGGCTGACTTCTTTGCAAGGTGAATGGCACTCTAATTGTCACAGTACAACCTATTGTTCTCCTTCTTCTTTCCCAATTCCTCCATAAACCTTTGTAACCAAATCATCTCTTTACTAGCCTCTTTAGCAGCAACATACTCTTCCTCTATTGTTGAAAGTGCAACAACCTTTTGTAGTTTCGAAATCCAACTTACTGTTGTTCCACCTATAGTAAAAACATACCCTATGGTGCTCCTCCTGCTGTCTTTATCACCTGTCATATCTGAATCAACATACCCCTATATAAAAGTGTCTAAACCTCCAAAACACAATGCATGTGTAGTAGTACCTCTCAAATACCTAAGAATCCATTTTACTGCCTCCCAATGTTCTTTACCTGGATTGTTCATATACCTGCTCACAACTCCCACTGCATGTGCAATATTTGGTCTTCTGCAAACCATTGCATACATCAAGCTACCAACTGCTGATGAATATGGGACCCTGGACATGTATTCTATCTCCTCTTATGTCTTGGGACACATTTCCTTAGTTAATTTGAAATGGCTGGCCAAAGGTG
>ML782308.1:390912-411840 GCA_009831015.1 Picea engelmannii | reverse complement strand
TTTCGAAAACACAAATCACTCATGCCTTTTTTTATTTAAAAAGTTATCTCAAAGAAGTAACAATAGATAATCAAGGAATATTCTTTGAAGAAATAGAGAGCCCGTGCCCTTTCCAAATTCACCACCGACACTTAACCTTTTAAAAAAACTTGACAGTGAGGGTTACCAAACATAATAGTCATCCACCTCTAATGGAGACGAGAGGAAGAAAATGATTAAAATATTGTGAAGAGAATGCCTGAACACAACCCGTGACCAACCAAAACATAACAAACTTCCATTTAAAATTTTGGGTGATGCCCAAGATCCGATTGTGCAATGCTTTCTAGCAATAGTGATAGCGAGGGTAATGCCATGACAAATGATAGCTCGAGGTTCAGCCAGAACGAAGCAAGAACAATCCAACTCTTAATAGTTGCATTGCAACCCGAAGGAACAAAATGTATCAACCATCGAGACGAAAAGGAGTGACAAGAACTTAACACCAAGACTGGTTGTAAAACCCACACACCAAAAAATCAGATCTTGTTAAACTATCATCATAATTTTCCACAGAGAACCAAATCAAAACCCCAAGCTGACCGAACATGTTTTAACCAATAAACCAATGCAGAGGCTACACACATCAGGAAAATTCATTCCTTTTCTTTAAATGCCAACAGTCCAGAGTATTCACAGAAGAAACCATAAGCACAACACCAATACACAGTCGAAGAACTTAATAAAAACACAGAACTCATGCAATTCTTAGCCAAAAATTGATTCATAACACAGAGGAACCATCATGGATGGAAATTAAAGGAAACATACCTGGAAAATCTTGCTTGAGGGAGAGAGTCAGACTGTATTTTCCTTTCACCACTAGAAATCATGGAGCATCAACAACCACCGAAGCGAAAAAAACAAATGCTAGTATGGCTAGGGTGACAGGCTCGAGGATTGTTTGAGTGACGTGCAGTAAATGCACGTCACTTCCTTCCCCAACCCCATTCAATTCAACGTACAAGCCAACCCATCCACCATAACATCAACCATTAATTCAAAAAAATATCCATTGCTATATCCATTGCATAGTGCACCACCCTAAGTCATGTCAAAACTTTTAACAACAACCATATGCTATAACGTTACCATATATGCCTCACACATAACCTTTTAATCAAAGCACATAAGTCTAGTAGCTAGGTCTATCACCCTTCTTTTGTGACAATCACATATAACCTTAGGGCTTGTTCATACTTTTTTTTTTTTTAAAGCTCCCATATCATCATTTAGCATAAAATCATATATAAAATAATCAATCAATGTTTAATGCATAAACATAACACCTGTAAAAAAATAATCCTTTCATCCATAGTACTTCCATAAGTTGCCAGTGACCATCAAAACCATCTAGCAATAACACATTCAACCAACCACCTTATGTTGCCATGACGAATAAAACCATGACCTGAATCATCAACTGTAGGAGACTGTATTGGCATCATTATAACAACAAACAAAGATATAAGTGTAACACATCCATCATAGCACCACTAGCTTACAAGGGGGTCCCACCTACTAGTTTATTATTATTATTATAAATAAATAATAGAGCTTGGCAATCATTTGCAAGCAATATTCATCGTTGCGATTTTAAGCGTCAACACATATGCTTTGCAATAATTTTGGAGTTGCAACTACAATTGTGTGTAGCACGAGTGATCTATGTGTTTGTTACAAATGAATTCAAGCTATGGTATACGTATGTTTTGCAATAATTTTGGAGTTGCAACTACAATTGTGTGTAGCACGAGTGATCCATGTTTTTTTTTATATAAATGTACCCTCCATTTAATAATAGGAATGTTTTTATTGGCATAATGATAGATCTTGGCATGGGGTTGCACCTAATGTTGGTGTATAATTTATTCTAGAGTTGACATGGAGTATGCAAAACCATGCTTATGCATTTTTATGAAGTTGTGCATAGATCAATGACCTTCAAACTTAGTAAAGTCTTTGATCCTTTAGGATCATTTCAACATTTGAATTTTGATTTGAAGACTCGACTATTTGGTAACAATGATTCAAGAGAGAAAAAGCATTGATTGAAATTCACAAAGTAGCCATTAAGAGATGAGAACACTACACCAAATCCAAGTAGAAAATTAGAATGATGGTTGAATATATAGGTGAGAAACATATGAAACTATTGAAGTTGATTGTTCAAGGATCTAAAGAAAACTAAAATTCAAATATAAATAACATGAGTTGTAACTAGAAGAGCCTATGCATATGGGTAATGTCGATGACATTATGGTTCACTCACATGTACAAACTATGGTCTACCACTTGAGTGTGTAAATACTTGTGGAACTTACACTAAAAAAATGAAGTTAGTCAATTAGGTCTAGCTTGAGTGGTTGAGAAGAAGAATTGTTATTTTCCCCATTCGGGTACAAATCCTACTTGGGACATGTTCACTTTTTGCGAAGAACATGGAATATCTTACCCTTACTTGTAGGCTCGAGGGTGGACTGCTTGGTTATATGAAAAGGGAAAAAACGGAGTAAGTTAATAAGTGGAGAAACTCAACCCCTTTCTAACAGAGAGTCTTTCCCAAATCCAATAGGAATTTTGTCAAAATTTATTGTTCCCTTTGATTGATAGGAACTTTGCCCTTAGAAAAAAATTGAGGAAATCAAAATAGAACTTTGAAAGTTTGAATTTGTCCACTTATTCATTCACAAAAAAACAACTGATAATGAATCACTTTGTTATTATGTTAAAAGTAATATTAAACTCACCTCCACATTGCGTAATTAGGCAAGTGGAACCCAACTACAAGTAAAATCACAAATATATAACAAAAACGAGTTTAAATAACCACTAAATCCGACTTTTATAGTGATGGATATAATCGGAGTTTATATTGGAATATGATGAAATAGATTTGAGCCCCAAGGGTTAGGTCAAGCGGTCTTGAGACAGACATGATATCTCTCCCCTAGTGATCAATTGGGGAGGTCACGGGTTCAACTCTCTTGATCCCCTCAGGGTGAGGCTCTATAATCAGGGTCGACGGTTTACCCTGTTTACCATCCATGGATCATGGGGAAGTAATCAAAGGGTTTTCCACAAGGATTTCCTTGAAAAACAAATGTTGAAATAGATTTGAAGTGAGAAACCATATTCACATATGTTTATGTAGTAAAAATGGAGCCTTTAAAAAATGAAGTGAGTTAAAAAGTGGATAAATTCAACTTTTCCAAAAAGTCCTTTTTTCTCCTCCCCCCCAGTGAAATAAAATTATGCTCCAATACACTCATTTAAAAAAAAAAATCTACGATCTAAATCTTCTTAAAATAAAATAAAAATCTTAAAGACAAAGTGCCATGGTCATAATTTGTATCAATCAAGTAAAATTATAACTTGTAGCAAAAATCTTACCAAAATTGAAAAATAATTTCCAAGAAAAAAGGTTAAATTTTTCCACTTTTAATTTATTCCTTAAAAAATCATTGATAATGAAAAGTTATTCTGTAAATACTCACTTTCATCACCATAAAAATGACAAGGGAAAATAGCAGCAAAGTTGCTTATACCTGCATATTGAGAATGTCTTAAGATAATAACTCTATATAGTTCGAAGATGAAAGTCTATGGAAATCCTTATGTGATTTATATCTATATATAGTTAATATTTTAAGCACATTCATATAAATTGAATAAGTCACACATAAATTTGATATATCTTGTACAAATTATTCATTTTTTATGCGATATGGCCACAAGGAAAATGCATCTTTCCATGTGTAACCTTAACAAGAAATACGACATATAATTAGAAGAAAACAAAGAATTTAGACATTATACAAGAACGAATACAAAGATGAATAAGAAAAATGACAAAAGATAAATTATCATGGCAATTAATTTCTATAAACAAATTAACAAAAACATGATAATAATGACTCCAATTATATGCCATTTGTCAATCATTGTTATTTAGACATAAAAGTTGATCATGAAAATGTAGAGTAGGTATGAAAAAAGAGTGAATATGGAGGGACATAATGATAACTATAATAATGAGGGAAGGACACCAAACTACTAATACAAATAAGATCAAGATTCTAGCTAATTTTCAAAATTTCAAAAAAGATTTAGAAATTCAAATATTTACTAAATCATTGTTTTTTAATTAACAACACACATGCCATCAAGTCATTCCTATTCTTACATCTAAATCTTAAATGAACTACAGATACCAAGACAAATATTGTCAAGTAATTCAAATTGTTAGAGTTAAGTGTGAAAGAAATTGTTTCTTTCAGTTGAAAGTTAAATTGAACTAGTTGTTAAAGTTCATCTGGAAAACATATTTATGAAGAAAATTAGACTAGACAACTATATTAAAAAAACATCATCGTTTTTGTAACATCTCGTTCTATTGATCACACTTTTATTGACTTATTCTTTGAGGACACTTGCGTGCAAGTGATCTGGATATGGTACATTATGATTCTGTCTCGATTATGATTTATATATGATGATGATATATCGTGATTTATTGTTACTTTCATATGTATATGTATTGACATGTATTATTGATGAGTTTCCCTAAGTATGCAGGATACATGATAGGTTGATGGTGCAGATAACATCAATGGTTCCCTTGGACTCCGCATTGACTCAGGGAGTGGATCACATTTTGATTGAGTATTTCATTTTACGCACATGTGATATATGATTGATTACAATATGATTTATGCATATGGACTATTAACATTGTTCTTTGTCAATGGATGCAGGCCTGACGATGCTTGCCAATCTGACTCACATAAGGAGTAAAGGGTTCATGCACATAAACCAAACATTTGAGGGAGAGGTGTGGAAACATCCCTATCATAGCCTACTAGCACTCTCGTCGTGACCTGAATTGTAGGTTAGCGATTATCTAGTTTGAGAGGTACATGATGTCGTGGGAGAAGATTGAGATAGTCGCTCACAAGGAAATCTAAGGTGTGTGCAATAAGGCAGAGTCCTTATTCCTTAGAAGCCTTTAGTCTCTCACAAGGTCGACCAAGTGGAGTGTTGACTCCAAGTGTCATAAAAACTTCCAAAACTAGTCAAAGGCGAGTGGCACCCTTGGAGCACGGAGGTCCGTCTTGAAGGGCATGTCGCACAATTAAACGTGAGTCAATAAATCTAGGTGGCCTAGAAAATAATGAATTGTTTAGACCTTGTTAGAATAAAATTTAATTAGTCAGTAAATTATAAACTTAAAAGCCTAACAAAATTCTAAACCTAAGTCTAAGACTAAGTCTAAGTCTAAATTTAAATAAGGGACTAAATAAAATATTAAATAAGTCAAAAGATTTGAAATAAAATCAAACTCTAGTAAAAGAAGGAATAACAATTTAAAGATTGGGAAAATTGCACATGTGTGCATGAAAATAATAAAAGGGTTTTTTAAGATAGAAAGAAATTAAAACATGAGAGAATAAGTGTTGTTATAGAATGGTATCTTGAGTCAATCTACCACTAAGCCTAACTAAAATAAAACTCCTAAACCAACTCAAACTACGATCTAGTTAGGGAACACTCATTAAATGAGAATTTGGGGAACTAAGAGACATCTAAGAGAAAAAATAGAAACACATTGGGGAATGTGAGGGAAAATGGTTTTTAAAAAAAAATCAAAAGAGGAATTACTTGTGCAACCTTGGGAGAGTGTGACACATGTGTTGGGTGAATAATAATTTAATTTAATTATTAAAAATGATTTAGTTGTGCATGGGGACAAGTGTCATTGAAACATAATTCTATAAAAGAAATGGAGGAGAAGTGAAAAGGGCTCACTTTTGGTTAGTATTGTTATGCTGCCAAAAAATTTCTTGACTAAGTTTTACTTGTGAGAGTTGGGATTCCAATACTTTTAGAGGGTGGAAGCTCTTCCTTGCGAGGCAAGTTCTGGGTGCTATTGATTTCTGATTTTTGTGTGTGGCCCCTTTGTAGCTCGGAGGGCTAAGTGGGAAGAAGAGTACCCCTAGCATTGGTTGGGAGGTACCGGTGAAGTCCTTGGATTTGGAAAGCGAAACAAGAGGGACGCTCGTCAAACTTCAAGGAAATGACTAGCTACAATCGTCTTTTTGTAGATGGTAATTGATATCAATCATTTGATTATTTTATATTGTTGTACCACTATATATATTGGATTTAATATTGAATCAAAGATGTTTTAGCTTCTATATAATATCATGACACTTGTGCCTATTGATTTCATATATGTATTGATCTATAAATAAATGTATTGTTTAGACACGCTCAATTTCATCAGTCGAATGAGCCTGGATAGTACTAACCTTAATTGTAACATCTTAATGATTAAATCAGTAACATTGTTATGGTGTAACAGTTAGATATTGATGCTTAAATCACTCTGCACAATCTTAGTTAACTCGCCTTTAGATTAAATTCTCTTCTATTAGTTATTTTATTTTATTTTTTCTGCGTATTACTTAACCGAAGGATAAAGTTGTCATGTTGTATGGTAAGAAATTGTTTATATCGAAATAAATTTTCATCTTTTATCCATGCGAGATCTGTAGGTGTTAAAAATAAAAATAAAAATTGATTGGTATCTCTTCTTGTTTCGATGAATGAAGTATCAACATTAGTTTTAATAGAATGAATTACTTCTAGTTGGAAGATTGTATAATATTGTTGGTGAATGTGGGTGCTCTTACCTAATGGACGGTATATATAGGATCTTTTTTCTTAGTTCATTTCCAGAGATGAAACCATGCAAAGTGAGATCCACCTTAAGCTACATGAGTTTTGGACAATAGTACCTACACTAGTTTCTAGGAATTATCATTGTAATTTTTCATTCGTACTTTGAATTTAAGGGAGGGTTACATATATGTTATTCATGCAAAATTTATGCCCTTGCCTATGTATGTTTTTCGTGTAAAATTAATGCCCTTGTTTATTGATGCAACACAATCCCACTAGCTGGCACAACCTCTTGATCTAGGATCGAATCTAACAGGAGTTGAAATGGCTCTTAGGTCCTTGTAGAACCCYTGGGTTTCTTTACCTCAGGCCCTTCAACAACTTGGCACGAAAATTTAGTTTCACGAGGGTCCCTTTCCTCCGGTGGAGTTKTGCATGTGACTGTAGGCTATAACCAAATGCTAGCCAAAAGGGCGCTCTCTCCGACACTCTGGGACTTCGGAGTGCAGGGAGAATTCACTCCAAACATAAAACTCCTTTGCGTCGAATACTTTACCGAYCGAACCCAGTCATAAAGCGAGGTTGACTGGAAGTTGTGATTCATCACCCTATCCTGCCACTTTCTCATCTTTTTCAAACTTCCAGATCTGACGGTTGGCGGGGATTTTCCTCCCTTCTAGATCTACAATGGATTTTCACTTCGRGACTCCGAGMTTCGGGGTTATTCCACTCCAAACAACGATGAACAAATCTATCTAGAGTGTCGAATCACCGAATAACTCAGAGATATACACTMGAACTAGACTAGCGATCTACGACTGAGATTTGTGGGTGAAAACGATGGTTCATGGTTAGTTCAAGGCCTAAGAAAGTAATATGGACCGTCAATTCCTTACCAAAGGATTTCTAACAATACTCTAAGCTCCGCATGGGAACTTCGTACATCACTTTCTCTCTTGAGATTTGTCACTTCTAATAAGTAAACTCTGACTCACCCTTGCGCTTCCCTCCTGTGCTTTTGGACTTTGAAGGTCTGTTTGTGCACTCCTTGCGCTTACTCTATGCAGACTTTCACTTTCCCTTCTGAGCTCTAATCCTTAGAAGTTAATGGCCTCTACACACATTGCATCGGCTCTATGCACACCTTGCACTCTCTCTCTTGAGCTTTGAACTCATAGAAGGTTCATCCTCCACACACCTTGCATTAGCACTTTACACACTTTACACTGTGACTCCAGAAAAGAAACAATTGAAACTTAAAACAAAATCATAAACTCATTCATAGAACAGACAAACACACAGATGCAAAAATACAACAACACAGTATCTATTTAGTTTCAGAAAGTACAAAAAAATCTTACAGTCTCCTCTTCGGATTTGAGATATTTTCTCTTCTCTTTCAAAAAAAAAACTATCTTACATCATAGATTACAATGATTTATACAATCTTAGCTTCTCGAGCCTTCTTCTCTAGAGAATTATAGTGATTCCACATCTTTTAAATGCATTCCTATCACTAAGCTATCACAGTAAATGCATATTTACAAGTTCAGATATGAGTCGACACTCAAATATGTACAACCTTCAGTCATTAAAGACAATTTTACAACCTTCCTGGCATATACAACATTTCTAGCCTTTGATGTCAAGGGATATTTAATTACAATGGATTCAAAATAAATGTCATGCCTTCCTTGGATTCCAAACCATTTTAATGGGCGTTTTGTTGGTTGCAGACTTGGATGTTGAATGGGAGTGATGCTCCTGCATCATTTACATAATTGTCGTAGCAGATAAATTTCTAATTTGTTAACTTTAAAAGAACATAAAAAATAATAATATGCTAACTCATAATATCTACTTACTTGGTTTGTATAATGGAGGGTTATTACATATGGTATCAGAGTAAGGTTCAAACCTACGACAATGAGCCTTTATGCCTTCTACTATGTTATTTTCAAATGATTAAAGATGTATATATAATGCAATTTGAATTTTTCATGACAGGTATCATGGTCTGAGGACGCAGGATGAGTAGACGACATGGTGTAGGGGGGAGAGGTACGCTTCCTCCAAGAGCATCCACATTGGAGGGTTCGGCTCAACTTGGAGAGGAGCAGACTATTGAGCAAGAGTAGGTTGTTGTGGAAGATGTTGTAGGTATGATGAGATCCTTCCATAGAATATTAGAGACATTGATCACCCGTCTTGATCAGGATGAGGGAAGAGTGTCTTTTCCCATTGAGGGTTCACAACACACTCCAGCAGGTAGTAGTAGTATACATAGAGAACTCGAGAAGCTGAAGTTTCCTGAGTTTTGGGGTGCCATGGAAGTCTTATCCACCGAGGCATGGTTGGAGAAGATGGTGATGTGCTTCACACTTCATGATTACACCTCCAACATGAAAGTTTGCATGGTGGTATTTCATCTAAAAGGGAGTTCTCTACTTTGGTGGAAGACACTCCTACCTCAACTAAACATGGATTTTGAAGACGTCTCATGGGAATTGTTCGAGGAACGATTCTGGGATAGGTACTTGTCATATGAATTCATTTAGCACCATCTCAATGACTTCAATGCCTTACAACAGGGTAGTTTTATGGTACTAGAGTATGAGGCTAGGTTCATGGAGCTACTTAGGTATGCTCCACATTTGAACATGGAGAAGTTAAAGGTCAACAAGTTTGTGTTCTGCCTTAACTTCAACATTTGTGCGAAGGTGAGGATCATAATGCCTCAGACATTGCACGATGCAGTTCAGAAGGCCCTCATAGTTGAGCAAGATTTGAACATTGGGCGTCAGGGCAAGATTTCTTCTAGACTGACTGGATAGGCGACACCAGGAGTGCAGCAACATCAGACGCCAGCTAGACAGACTTATGGACACTGTGATACGCCTAGAGGACCTATGTTTTCAACACCATGGTGACAAAATCCTTAGTAGAGGACTCCCTACAGAGCACCACAAAAACAACAACAACGTCGTTCGTAGCAGCAAAAACAATTTAGGCATGTTCAACAGACTAGACCAGGATGTCAGACTGCTAGGCCAACAGCTTCTACTTCGGGGACCGGGAGAATTGGACCAAAAAATGGATGTTGGACATGTGGAGAGCCACATTACCAGTGATATTATCCAATTGAGAAGGCCAGAGTGGTCTGATCGTCAGGACCCACTATAGTTGGAGAATTGGGCAAGGCCCACCAGATACATGCAGTTGTGAACAATGGTTAGGTGATCACTAGTTCACTATGCTCAAGACGTCAGGTATGATCGTCGATCAAAATTTTAGTATTTTGATAGATCCAGGAGCTATAGAGATATTTATTTCTAGTGCAGTGCTAAAAAGAATTAAGGTAAAGGAATTCGAGTAGGATGAGTTCAGATACATAGAAATGGCATCAGGAGACAAACAAAAGGTTGGAGGAAAGGTTATGGATTGTAGAATTAACTTGTGTGATTTTGTAATGAAGGTAAATCTTTATGTCATGATTTTAGGATCTTATGACATAGTGATTAGCATGGAGTGGTTGGAATCACATGATGTGATACTTAATTGCAAGACGAAATGGTTAAGTTTGATGGATGATATGGGACATAGTAGAATGATTGTAGGAAGAAACCAGGGAGTGTCTTTAAGGTTTATTTCTTCCCTACAATTACAAAAAATTATGCACAAGGGGTGTAAGTTATACACCATCTTAGCGCTAAATGAAAAGGGGGATGCAGAAGGATTAGAAAACCTTCCGGTAGTATCAGAGTTTTCAGACGTATTTCGGGAGGAACTACCAGGTTTGCCACCAAAAAAATAACTTGAGTTTACCATAGATTTGAAACCTGGAACAAAACTGATTACGAGAATGCCATATCAAATGTCAACACCTTAATTGCAAGAGTTGAAAATGCAACTGAAGGAATTGTTAGAATTGGGAATTATACATCCAAGTGTGTCACCATGGGATGCACCATTTATTTTTGTGAGAAAGAAGTATGGATCGTAGAGACTTTGTATTGACTATTGTTAATTGAATAAAGTGACGATCAAGAACCAATATCAGTTGCCAAAAATAGATGATTTATTTGATCAAATGAATGGAGAAACGATGTTTTCGAAGATTCACTTGATATCAGGATATCATTAGTTACAGATTAAAGAGGAAGATATCCCTAATACCGCATTTAAGACGAGATTCAGACACTATGAGTTTATTGTTTTACCTTTTGGATTGACAAATGCCCCGAGTGTATTCATGAGTTTCATGAACGGGTGATGCAGGAGCATCGTCAGCAAGCACATGTGGAGAAACAAATCAGTGCCTTAGCGCGCCGTTAAATCATTTCAGAATCTTAAACGTTGGTGTTTCCTGCAAATCTTTCTTGAATTGATTGAAAACTGAAGAATATCAAAACGCTTGGGATTGAATGATCACGAGTGATCTGGGAGTTTCACTCCTAGACTTTAATGTAATGGAACTTAAGTAGTTGTAAGTTTTCTCTTCGAGAATATAGATAGTTGGGGGGGACCCTAGGAACCCTCTAGTATAAGTAGAGGTATTGTATGCCCAAATGAGGCTGTTGGAGGAGTATTGTCATTGACTAGGAGGTAGTTTCAAGTTAGTTAGAAACTATCATAGTTGTAGCCATGTAAATTGAGTATTTGAATGAATATAACAGATGAACATTGATCCAAAAAGTGTCTTGTGTTATTGTTATTGTCTATCTAAGTGAATGGTATATTTTCAGTTTAGATTTTGTTCTCTATTATTGTGTATTTTCACGAATGCATGAATTGCACTATGAATGTATGAATGTGATAAATAGGTTTTGATTGTTTCTCTTCATTGAGTTCATGCAAGGTGTGAATACAGTCTACAAGGAGTTCGTTGACAAAGTTTTTTTCGACTCAAAATCTCAGAAGAGATAGCGTGAAACTTCCATTTGCAAGGAGTGAAAAGACACTGATGCAAGGTGTGCACAATCACCCGCAAGAAACCAAGTCTTGTGTAAGAATCTGTTGCAAGGAGTAAACATATTGGAAGTTCAACTAAGTATTGGAGTGAGCCCTCTAAGGAGTCAAAGGATCCGAGAGATAAATATATGAAGAGATAGTGTGAAGCTTTCATATGCAGAGTGTGTATATCGTCCGCAAGAAGTGCATCAATAGAGTCTTCACTCAAAAGCTCGGGAGGAGAAGTTTAAGAGTTATTTGTAGAAAGGAGTAAGGAACAGGTGCAAGGCATGCACAGTCACCCATAAAGAATCTAAGTCTTGACTGAAGATCTATTGCAAGGATTGCACAGATATAAAATTTCGACTAAGTGTTGAGGGTTAAAAGGAAGAAACAAAGCTCAAGAGAGATAGCGCGGGGAAATATTCAAAGGGAGTGAAGCTCTAAAGTTTTCACAAGTTATCCATCAAGATCCATCCAAGAGGGAGCGAGATCATTCCAGATCGTTGGATCTGGGCAAAGCGCATGAGTTTTAAGTGTTTGGGTGCACATAGGAGCGAGGATTTTCTGAAGTCTCGAAGAGGTTAGGGACCTTCATCATCCAGAGGGACAGGTGGCGTGAGATCTACAACTTTGGATCGGAAGCACTTCGAAAGTTTTGTAGACATGAAGAGAGTGGAATCGTTGAATAGCCAAAGGTCGAAGTTGATCTAGGCCATTGGTTTCCAGGAGATACGTGTCGACAGATCTGAGACTTCAGGGGATTTCGAGTGCAGAGTGTGACAAACTCCCGAAGTTCTGAAGGCTGAAGCAGATCGTGCTCATCCATTATGGGCAGCAAGTGGTGAGAGATTCTGAAGTTAGGAGGCTTAATGCTCCGAAAGGAAGTCGACGTAGGCATAGAATATCTGGACTGTCAGATCTAGAGGGACGAGTGGCAAAAATCTGTTGTCTTCGGGTGAAATCACTCTGGGAGGAATGAGTGCGCAGGAGTTTGAAACTCCCGAAGCCCGAAAAGCTGAAGTGGATAGTGGTCATCGAATCCTGAAAGAAACATGTCAACAGATTGTTAACTTTGGGTGGAAGTACTTCGGGTAGAAGCAAAGGCAGGAGTTTGGAATGCCCAAAGCCTGAATAGCCAAAGTGAATCACAGTCGTCGATCTGTGAAGGACACGCGTCGATAGATCGTGTATTTTAGGTGAAAGCGCTCCGAGAGAAATTGAGTGTGAAGTTGAGACTTTCGAAGGCCGAAGTCCCGAAGGGGACTAGAGCCGTTGATTTGAGGAGGAAGCGTGGCAGAAGATCTACCATTTCAGAGAAAAGTCACTCTGGAAGAAAAATGAGTGCATTGAACAAGAACTCTCGAAGGCTGGAGAGTCGGAGTTCATCTTAGCCGTCTTTTCTCTAAGGACAAGTGTTAGCCGATCTTCCACTTCGAAAGATAACCACTTTGGAGGAAGCAAGTGCGGAGAGTTTGAAACTCCCGAAGCCCAAAGAGCCAAAGTTAATCATAGGAATTGATCTATGAATGGAAAATCGACAGTGAGGAATCATTGCGGGGACAGAAAGTGATCGGGTTTTAAAAATATTAGAGCGAGCCGCAATCAAAAACACGGTATTTCCAAAGGGATACATGGCAGCTGATAGTGAATTGCAGGGAGAAAAGCGGTGTTATCTCAAACCACTCTTGGCCACCCCGCAATCACGTGATTACATGAGGGAACAACCTGAAGTCACATGTGAAGGAAAGGACCTAGCGAGGGGAGCTAGTGTCCGTTATTTAAATTCTTCAAAGAGGCCAGGAAGGAGCCCGCAGGTTTGATAGAACCTGCACTTAGAAGGAAAGGGGACCTGTGTAAATTAGTTGGGGTCTAGCAAAGGTCTGAAGAGTCGATCCGACTCCTTGATATTTAATGATCCTAGACCGGGAGGTCGATCAACCTCGAGGAGAGAAGGGGGCGGTCTGCATCAACAAGGTATTCCGGGAATACTTGGACAAGTTTGTACAAGTATTAATTGATGATATACTGATTTATTCTCAGATGAGAGAAGAGCACAATGAACACTTGAGATTGGTCCTACAGTGTCTAAGAGAAAACAAATTGTACAGGAAGCTATCGACATGTTCATTTTACTAATCAAAGATTCATTACTTGGAACATATAATATCTAGAGAAGGTATCGTTGTGGATCCAACGAAAGTAGAGGCTATTATGGAATGGCTAGCTCCGACGAACGTACAAGAAGTATGTATCTTTATGGGTTTAGCAGGATATTACCGACAATTCATTGAAGGTTTTTCGAAGATAGAAAATCCAATCATGGAATTGCAGAAGAAAGACAAGAAATTCATTTGGACAGAGAAATGCGTGGGAGAAATTCAAAATCTTAAGGAGTTGTTAATGACAACGTCGATATTAAAGGTCCCTGGCATGGACAAAGAATTCTTGGTATGCGCAGACGCATCCAAGGAAGGTTCATGCAGAGTTTTGATGTAAGACGGTGGAGTGACCATTTACATTTCTAGGAAATTAAGAAGGCATGAAGAAAACTATGCAACGTATGACTTAGATTTGTTAGTGATTTTATATGCCTTGAGAGTTTGGAGACATTATCTGATTGGACAAAAATTCAAATTAAAGATAGATCATTGTGGATTGCAACATATTTTTACTCAGAGTGATCTGAACACGTGACAAAGGCATTGATCAGAACTACTTAGAAAATACAATTTCGAGATTACTTACATTAAAGGAACGATGAATAGAGTAGCAGATGCATTGAGTCATAGACCACGCATATTATTAGTAATACCTCTTAAGACAAATCTTCTAGAAAATATTCTAGCTCTACAAATTGACGATCATTGGTACAAGGAAGTTAAGGCTAATATCGAAAAAGATACCATGATGGTACCAAAGTTTGAAGGTTATTCATTGGACAGCGACGGATTGTTGAGATATAACGACAGAATTTACGTACTACCTAACAACGAATTAAGAATTTTGATCTTAAGTGAAGTTTATCGAGCAGTTTACATGGCTCATCTAGGAGTCACGAAGATGAAGGCAGACCTTAAGGCTTTATTCTTCTGGAAAGGAATGAAAGCAGACATAGTTAGTTACGTGGCGAGATGTCTATAATTTCAGCAAGTGAAGGATAAACATAGATGTCCAACAAGATTGTTACAACGACATGCTATTCCTAAATCAAAATGGGAGGTCATTTCGATGTATTTTATTATTGGATTTCCACTGACGGCAAGGAGACACGATTCGATTTTTGTGGTATTTGACACTCTAATGAAGAGTGCACACTTTATTCCAATGCGTACAACGTATTAGGCGCCAGGCATAGCTAGAGTATTTGTTAGCAATATTGTGAGGTTACATGGTGTACCAAGAAAAATCATATCCAATTGAGGATCAATGTTTACTGGACAATTTTGGACTAGTTTCCAAGAGGCCTTGGGAACGCAATTGAATTTTAGCACAACATATCACCTCGAGACAGATGGAAAAACCGAAAGGACAAATCTTATTTTAGAGGATATGCTTTGTATGTACATGATGGATCAACATAAACATTGGGAATACTTATTTCCATTGGTAGAGTTTGCATACAACAACAATTACTAGAGTACAATTAAGATGGCATTGTTTGAGTTTCTTTACGGGAGACCATGTCGGATGTTGTTGATTTGGGATCGAATTGAGAATAGGGTCTCGGTGGGACCGTAAGTGATCCAAGAAATGGAAGAACATATGCAATCGATAAGACAAAGGATTAAAGAAGTGAAGAATTGAAAAAAGAGTTATGTTGATGCCCATCGCGTTGACCGCAGTTGTGAGGTTGGAAACAGAGTTTTCTTGCGGGTAAACCCAGATAAGAGTTCGATCAAATTTGTAAAGGGTGCTAAAATCTCTCCTAGGTTTGTGGGACCTTTTGAGGTTGTGGAAAAGAAAGGACATGTGGCTTATCGACTAACCTGGTGTAATTCTTTGAGGTGTATGCATGATGTATTTCATGTATATGTTTTACGACATTATATTAGTGATTTGTCACATGTTATTGACATCAGTTCTTTGCAGGTGTCGCATGAGGGTGCTCTCATGGTAGAGACAATCTGCATTCTAGACCATTGCACTCAACAGCTACGGCGTCGAATAGTCGATCGGGTCAAGGTCCAGTGGGACAATTATAGTTCACAACCTGATACATAGGAGGATGCATCTGAGATGCATCAACAATTTCCTTATTTGTTTGATAGATTAGATATGTAGATCTATGTCAAATACATTTATTTACTTACATTTATAGACTGTACAAACTTGGGGATGAAGTTTAAACAAGAGGGGGTGTATGTAACATCTCATTCTATTGATTACACTTTTATTGACTTATTATTTGAGGACACTTGCATGCAAGTGATCCGGATATGGTACATTATAATTCTGTCTCGATTATGAGTTATGTATGATGATAATGTATTGTGATTTATTGTTACTTTCATATGTATATGTATTGACATGTATTACTGATGTGTTTCCTTGAGTATGCAGGATACATGATAGGTTGATGATGCATATATCATCAATGGTTCCCTTGGACTCTGAGTTGAGTCAGGGAGTGGATCGCATTTTGTTTAAGTATTTCATTTTACGCACATGTGATATATGATTGATTATAGTATGATTTATGTATATGGACTATTGACATTGTTCTTTTTCAGTGGATGCAGGTCTAACAATGCTTGCTAATCCAACTCACATAAGGAGTAAAGGGGTCATGCATAGAAACCAGACATTTAAGGGAGAGGTGTGGCATCATCCCTGTCACAGCCTACTAGCACTCCCACCATGATCTGAACTGTAGGTTAACGATTACCTAGTTCAAGAGGTACACGATATCACGAGGGAATATTGAGACAGTCGCTCACAAGGAAAACTAAGGTGTGTGCAATAAGGCAGAGTCCTTATTCCTTAGAAGCCCTTAGTTTCTCACAAGGTCGACCAAGTGGAGTGTTGACTCCAAGCGTCGGACAAACTTCCAAAACTATTCAAAGGCGAGTGGCACCCTTGGCGCATTGAGGTGCATCTTGAAGGGCTTATCGCACAATTAAACGTGAGTCAATAAATCTAGGTAGCCTAGAAAACAATCAATTGTTTAGACTGTTTTAGAATAAAATTTAATTAGTCGGTAAATTATAAACTTAGAAGCCTAACAAGAGTCTAAGACTAATTCTAAGTCTAAATTTAAATAAGGGACTAAATAAAATACTAAATAAGTCAAAATATTTAAGATAAAATCAAACTCTAGTAAAAGAAGGAATAAAAATTTAAAGACTAGGAAAATTACACATGTGTGCATGAAAAGAATAAAAGGGATCTTTAAAATAGAAAAAAATTAAAACGTGAGAGAATAGGTGTAGTCGTAGAATGGTATCTTGAGTCAATCTACCACTAAGTCTAACTAAAAGAAGACTCCTAAACCAACTAAAACTAAGATCTAGTTAGGGAACACTCATTAAATGGTAATTTGGGGAACTAAGAGACATTTAAGAGAAAAAATAGGAACACATTGGGGAATGTGAGGGCAAATGGATTTTTAAATAAAATAAAAAAGAGGAATTACTTGTGCAACCTTGGGAGAGTGTGACACATGTGTTGGGTGAATAATCATTTAATTTAATTATTAAAAATGTTTTATTTGTGCATGGGGAAAAATGTCATTGAAAAATGATTCTATAAAATAAATGGAGGAGAAGTGAAAAGGGCTCAATTTTGGTTAGTACTGTTATGCTGCCAAAAATTTCCTTGACTAAGTTTTACTTGTGAGAATTGGGATTCCAATACTTGTAGAGGGTGGAATCTCTTCCTTGTGAGACAAGTTTTGGGTGCTATTGATTTTTGGTTTTTGTGTGTGGCCCCTTTGTGGATCGGGGGGCTAAGGGGGAAGAATAGTACCCTAGCATTGATTTGGAGGTACTGGTGAAGTCCCTGGATTTGGTAAGAGGAACAGGAGGGATGCACATCAGACTTCAAGGAAAGGACTAGCTGCATTTGTCTTTTTGTAGACGGTGATTGATATTAGTCATTCGATTATTTTATATTGTTGTACCACTGTATATATTGGATTTAATATTGAATCAAAGATGTTTTAGCTTCTATATAATATCAGGACACTTGCGCCTACTGATTTTATATACGTATTGATTTATAAATAAATGTATTGTTTAGACACGTTCAATTTCACCAGTCGAATTATCTAGGATAGTAATGACCTTAATTGTAACATTTTAATGATTAAATCAATAACGTTGTTATGTTGTAACAGTTAGATCTTTTTTCTTAAATCACTGTGCACAATATCAATTAACTAGCCTTGAGATTAAATTATCTTCTATTAGTTTTTTTTTTAATTTATTCTCTATATTACTTAACCGAAGGATAAATTTGTCATGATGTATGGTAAGAAATTGTTTATATCAAAATAAATTTTTCATCTTGTATCCATGCGAGGTCGATAAGTGTTAAAAGTAAAAAAAAAATGATTGGTATCTCTTCCTGTTTCGATGACTAAAGTATCAATATTAGTTTTAATAGAATGAATTACTTCTAGTTGGAAGATTGTATAATCTTATTGATGAATGTGGGTTCTCTTACCTGAATGGACAATATATATAGGCTCATTTTTCTTAGTTCGTTTCCAGATATGAAACCATGCAAAGCGCGATTCACCTTAAGCTACACGAGTTTTGACCAACAATACCTACACTAGTTTTTAGGAATTATCATTATAATTGTTCAATCGTACTCTGAATTTAAGGGAGGGTTACATATATGTTATTCATTCAAAATTTATGCCCTTTCTTATATATGCTGTTCATGTAAAATCAAAGCCCTTGTTTACTGATGCAACTCAATTCCACTGGCTAGCGTAACCTCCTAGTCTAGGATCGAATCTAATAGGAGTTGAAATGGCTCTCCGGTCCCTGTAGAACACCTAGATTTCTTTACCTCAGGCGCTTCAGCAACTTGGCATGAAAATTCAGTTTCACGGGGGTACCTTTCCTCCGGTGGAGTTGTGCATGTGACTGCAGGCTATAACCAAATTCTAGCCAAAAGGGCGCTCACTTTGGCGCTCTAGGACTTCAAAGCTCTCGGAGAATTCACTCCAAACATAACACTCCTTTGTGTCGGAGACTTTAGCGACCGAACCCGGTCATAAAGCGAGGCTGACCAGCAGTTGTGGGTTCTCACCCTATCATTCCACTTTCTTTTCTTTTTCAAATGTCCAAATCTGACAATTGGCAGGGATTTTCCTCCCTCCATGACCTACGGTGGATTTTCACTTCGGGACTTCGAGATTCAGGTTTATTCCACTCCAAACAATGATGATCAAATATAAACGGAGTGTCGAATCACTGAATGACTCAGAGATCTACACTCACACTGGAATACCGATCTACGGTTGATATTTGTGGGTGCAAATGACGGTTCAAGGGTAGTTCAGGGCCCAAGCAAGTAATCTGGACCGTCAATTCCTTACAAAGGATTTCTAACAATCCTTTGAGCTCTGCCTGGGAACTCCGCATGTTGCTTTATATCCTAATCTTTTTCACTTCTTAGAATTGAACTCCAGTGCACACTTGCGCTTCCCTCCTGAGCTTTTTGACTTTGAAGGTCCGTCTGCGCACTCCTTGTGCTTACTCTATGTAGAGTTGCACTTTCCATTTTGATCTCTGATCCTTAGAATTTAATGGCCTTTGCACACATTGCATCAGCACTATGCACACCTTGCATTGTCTCTCCTGAGCTTTGAACCTGTAGAAGGTTCATCCTCCACACACCTTGCGTTGGCACTGTACACACTTTTCATTGTGACTATGAGAAGAGAAACAATTGAAACTTAAAACAAAATCATAAACTCATTCATAGAATAGACAAACACACGGACACATAAATACAACAACACAGTATCTATTTAGTTTCAGAAAGTACAAAACAAGCTTACAGTCTCCTCTCAGGATTTGAGAGCTTTTCTCTTCTCTTCTCTTCTCTTCTCTTTCAAAAAAAAACTATCTTACAACATAGATTACAACGACTTATACAATTTTGGCTTCTCGAGCCTTCTTCTCTAGAGAATTATAGTGCTTCCACATCTTTTTAATGCATTCCTATCACTAAGATATCACAATAAATGCATATTTACAAGTTCAGATATGATTCTATGCTCAAATCTGTACAACCTTCAGTCATTAAAGATGCTTTTACATCCTTCCTGGCATATACAACATTTCTAGGCTTTGATATCAAGGGATGTTTAATTACAATGGATTCAAAATAAATGTCACGCCTTTCTTGAAATCCAAACCAGTATAATGGGCGTTGTGCTAGTTGTAGACTTGGATGTTGAGTGGGTGTGATTCTCCTACATGACTTACATAATTGTTATAACAGATAAATTTCTAACTTGTTAACTTTAAAAGAACATAAAAAAAAAAATGTTAACTCATAATATCTACTTACTTGGTTTGTATAATGGATGGTTATTACATATGGTATCAGAGCAAGGTTCAATCCTATGACAATGGACCGTTACGCCTTCTACTTTGTTATTTTCAAATGATTAAATATGTATAGATAATGCAATTTGAATTTTTCATGACATGTATCATGGTCAGAGGACATAGGATGAGTAGATGATGTGGTGCGGGGGGAAGAGGTACGCTTCCTTTGGGAGCCTCCACGTAGGAGGGTTCGGCTCCACTAGGAGAGGAGAAGACTACTGAGCAGGAGCAGGTTGTTGTGGGAGATGTTTTAGGTATGATGAGATTCTTCCAGAGGATGTTAGAGGCATTGATCAGTTGTCTTGATAGGGATGAGGGCAGAGCGTCTGTTCCCATTAAGGGTTCACAACACACTCCAGTAGGTAGTAGTAGTATACACAGAGAACTCAAGAAGGTGAAGTTTCCCAAGTTCTGGGGTCCCATGGATATCCTAGCCGCTGAGGTATGGTTGGAGAACATGGTGATGTGCTTCACACTTTGTGATTACACCTCCAACATGAAATTCTTCATGGCGGTCTTTCAACTAAAAGGTTGTGCTCTAGTTTGGTGGAAGACAATCCTACCTCAACTAAACATGGTCGTTGAAGATGTGTCATGGGAATTGTTCAAGGAATGATTGAGGGAAAGGTACTTTTTGGATGAATTCATTGAGCACCAGCTTAATGATTTCAACACCTTACGA
>ML782308.1:360849-371571 GCA_009831015.1 Picea engelmannii | reverse complement strand
AGATCTTGATCAAAATAATACACTCAAGAGGACAGTTTAAAGATGCTGGGCTAAATAAGAATCTGCAAAGGTTAAGAAACATTCTAAAAGATTTCACCTCCTTCAAGTGCTACCATATTCTCAGAGACTCAAATAAAGAAGCAAACAAACTAGCCAATGAAGGTTGCCTTCTGTCCCAAGGAGAACTAAGTGTAAATGTTGGGGACCCAGTTAAAAAATGTATTCCTTGAAAAGGACAGCATCTTGCAAAAGAATGTAGATGGCAGCAAACGCTTGAGAAAGATAGCTGGAACAGAAGCTGAAACATAGTGCTGAAACTCAGATGCTGGAACACAGATGCTGGAACACAGTTGCTGGGACACAGAAGCTGAAACACAGTGCTGAAACAGTTCTGGAGATTATGTTGAAACACGGTGTTGCAGCAGCTGAAATAAAGTTGTTGATTACATATGCTAAAACACAGTGCTGGAACAGTTGCTGGAACACAGTTTGTTACATATGCTGAAACACAGTTTTGCCACATACGCTGAAACACAGTTTTGTTACTTATGCTGAAACACAGCGTTGGAACAGATGCTGAAACACAGTGCTGGGAATTATGCCGAAACAACGATGGATATTATGCTAAAACAGTGATGCATCACAATTTGTAACTGAATTTGTGGCTTTGCCACCTCTCTAATAAAAACTATAACCGTTTTCGTTAAAAAAAAAAAATAACAAAGGCGGGGGAAATTGGAATTGAGGCCACAGGAGGCATAGATTTTCTATCCATTTTGACATTGATCCTCAAGAATTGAACCAGTTGTTCCAAGTTGGGTTCTTTAATTGGATTGGCCATGGAATAATGCACCCTTGACCATAAAGACTCCCTTTCCATCCTCCTCATAATATCCCTAGTATTCTCGTTCCTCCACATGTCTCTTTCCAGCTGAAAGTCCCCGCAAATGATGTATGGAAAGAGATCGTCAACCTGCATGTCTCTCACCATCATGGTTGTCCCAATATGTCATTTCCTTTGCCACCACCTATCAATTAGAATGTCCATATTTCCCATGTTGTTTCACCAGTTCAATATTCACATGCTAGTAAGAGACTAAAAACTAATATTCCCCAACCTGTGCAAGATAAAGGAAAAACATTTTCCTCCCCTTCTTCTCCCTCTGATGATTCCTCAAAATATGTGTCTTCCCGCATGCATTTGAAGGATGATTTTTCCCATGTGATCAATGAGATACAGCCCCAAGGGTTTAATCGACCACGGGCTACTTCCGAGAAGTCTAATGGAAACAACAATGAAAAAAGGAAAATTGTCGCACAAAGTGGCAAATATGGTTTTTAAATTATGTTTTTTATGATTTCAGTTGGTGAAGACAGTGCTTAGTGGGTTTCAATATTTTTGGATAGCAAGATCTGTTTTGATATTATGTGGATAATGTGGATAATGTGGACATATATATTCTTTGTTGGATATGATATAAATTATTTCTGATATTTAAATATCCAATTTGAAAGATATTTAAGGGAGCTACAACAGTGGCATATGGTTAAAATGATTATCCTCTTTGTGTTATATTTTATGATTTGAAAGGAAGAAATGACGGGAGTCACAAGGGGTCCCACTTACCTAGTTATTATTAATTAAATACCCTTAACTATATTATTATTATTTATTTCTCCTAAACTAATTAGTTAAGTTAAATCAACTTAACTAAAGAAAGTAGTTGAACTACTTCAACTTATTTGGAAAGAATAAAAGTTGAATGAGAGGAAGAGACAAAGGGAGAATAGAAGGAGAAAGCAAGACTAAGGTTTTCTCTTTGGTTGCATGAGATAGTTTCAGTTTTCATTCATTTCTGAGTTTATTCAAAGCCTAATTCTCTTTTTGACAGCAGGGTCTTATTGTAGACAGGAAGGTTCAAGACTGAAGCAAACTTTTCAAACGCTTGTTTTAGAGGTGTTGATCCATCCTTGATAGTCTATGTATTCTTGTATGTTTGTGAATTAAGTTTCATGGTTGATAAAGGATATCTTGCAGATTCAAAATGGCAGCAGTTTGTGGCAAGTTGATCCAGATTATAAATTTCAGTTTTACTTTATTGTCGGAGTCTTTTTGTATGGTGTTCATCAGGGATCTCTAAATCAGACTTTGGTCCATGCCCTCGCAGGGGTTTTGTAAAGAGAAAAACACATTTGATATCTCAGAATGATATAAAATCAGATTGTTATTCTGTCTCATATATGTGTATTTGTGACTTGGTTACTTTTCGCTTTTTGATCTCCATGTTTACTTTATCAAAAAATATGTGTACATTACAGAAACTTATATAAATTTTGCTTTATATTGCAACATTATTTTCATTAATAAATCAGCCTCAATCCTTGTAATTAATACTTGCAGATTGGGAGAATATTTTCGAGGCTATAAAACCCCAGATGACATTCTCGACTATCTTGTCCTAGCCAAGCAAGATCTGAAAATGATTAAGTAAGGTAATTCATACCTTTCCCCCAACATTTATTTGGTGACCATACTGGGGGGATCTTCCATATCTCTCTGGTTTATTGTATTCATAATTATCATTGAACATTTCTGCTTTTGTTTTTATTCTTTGAATGTTTTCTTTTCCTCATGGCAGTACCTGCTACAAGGAAACCCAATATTGATCTCGGTCTTAAAGACCAAACCAATATTTCCTTGATTTTATTCAATACCATATTAGAAATCACTAATACCTGGGCTGAGCTTGAATTCTCGTGGGAAGTAATTGAACAAGACATAAGTATTTGAGAACGTTCAGAGGCCAAGTAAAGGTAGCCTAGGAATCAGTTGTATCTCTCTTTTTCCTAAAGTTTTGATCTTTTTTCATGTCCTCAAATCCTCGCATCTCTAGAAGAAGAAGAGGGTTTTATCATGAAATCACTCCTATCATTGAAATAGGAAGAAGGAAAGCTATTATGTCAACCTAACAAGTACTCTAAGGAGAACTATGTCTGGTTCGGTTAGTTCACCTTCCTCACCCTCACCAATCATTTACAAAATGGCATATGTGGGTGGCACTGGAGGTGCCTCATCATATCAACCTTTGGCCTCATCAGTAATTGGTAGTTTGTATAACCATCAGATTCATTTCCAATCAAATACTAACCCTAATAAGGCCGTAAAGAAGTATGGGATTTTTCAATTCAAGGAAGATGTTATTACTACCCCGGGCATGTATCTTCTCCCTTGGACCTAGCACCTGCTACTCGTACGCTACCAAAATTTAAAGAGCATCTTCCTAGGTTTTCAGGAAATAATACAGTCACTACAAATGAACACTTGGTGGCATTCTCTAATGCCTGTCACAATATAGGAGCTAATGACAATGATACTTTCATGCGCTTATTTGTCAACTCCCTCGAAGGGAAAACAACGACATATTTTTTTTATCTCCCTCCCAAGATTCTTTCCACTTGGGAAGAGTTAGTTTACTGTTTAAAATCCACTTATGGGTAGTCTAAGATCCCAGCCGAACAATTACAGGATTATAATAACATTGTTTACAAGGATGGTGAGACTATCAAGTCTTTCAACCTTCATTTCACCAAGTTGTATAATCAAATTCCTGAACTTATTCGCCCCCAGAACCAAGCCGCTTGTATGCATTACTATAATTCTCTACCTTCCCCTTATCAGCATAGGCTTGAAGAAAAGGCCATTGACAATCTTGGTTCCACTCTTAATACTTGTCTAGAGTACGAAGAAAAACTAGAAAGAATAGGTCTCCCCTAGGGGGACTCGATTAAACAAACGGATATGTCTTCCCTCCTACAACTTGTACAGGATATGAAAAATTGGATGATAGCATACGAGTGAAAGGGAAATTTCCCTTCACTTACTCATGGGGCATCATCTTCTTCCTCACCACCTTTTAGGAATACCAATGAAAACAACTTTTTTTCCCAAAGCCATCATGTCTCGCAGTTGTTGTAACTTTTGCGAGGAAAATCAAGAGGAAAGTACTTGTGAGGTAAAGAAGAGTGCCAGAGATAAAATCTTTGGAAAAAACCCTTAAACCATCATTGTTGTTCTAGATTGGGCAGAACCGGAAGAGGTCATGAACATAAACACTAGGAATAAATCCTATGCTTCAAAAGGAAAATATGATCCCCTCGTACTTCTTCTAGCCCAAGATCATCTTCGCCAACTTCTATTGTACAAGCTACTAAAACTCCTAGTAGTCAAGGAGTTCCCTCCCCTCTTCCCTCTTCCAAATATAATATTCTCAACCAATTGTCTAATATCAAGGCCGATGTTAATCTTCTGGACATGGTTTTCATCCCTGAACAACAAAAGCATCTAAAAATTTTCATGGAAGGAAAAGCCTCCACCATAGCCAATCTTTCTGAAGAGGAAAAAGAAGAGGATTCTATTGTAAATAAAGTAGGTGTAAATAATTTTAGACACCCTATAAAAAAACTCCATTTTTCATTTCTGTAAAAATTATGGATAAAATAGCCCATTGTTTCCTAATTGACGGCGGTTCGGGCCCAAGCGTAATGTCGAAAATTATTATGGAAGAGCTAGGCTTATCTTGTACTAATGAAAATTCTAGAAACATTCTCCCATATAATAGTCTACAATAGTCAACTATAGGTGCAATCAAAGACGTGACTTTGGTTCTATGCACACATCCTGAAATAAGGACAACCCTTGACATCCAGGTAATTGACATGCCAGTAAGTAATTATTCTATCATCTTAGAAAGAGACTGGCAAGCCTTGACAAGTGGATATCTTTCACTTGATGGGACACACTTATCCGTTCCTCGGAATGGAAAGAATATCATAGTCCTAAGGGAAGGAAGAATCTCACTATACATAGAAAACATTCCACAGCCTAATGTAAACTATGTCGAGGAGGACTTTGGAGTGTACTCCATCTTTGCGGATGAGGATGACACTACCCGGGAACAAATTGATCTAGAATATGGTATGTGACACATGCACTTTGATGGCTCATGCTCCAACGAAAGTAATGGAGCAGGCATTATCTTATACTCACATGTAGGTAAAATTCACAACTTTTCCTAAAGGTTAGAATTTTCTTGCACGAACAACGTCACCGAATTTGAAGCATTATTGTTAGGCATTGAAAATGCCTATAATTTAGGTTGTGGACATCTTACAGTTTTTGGGGACTCTACACTTGTTGTGAACCTTGTACGTAAAATATATTCTCCTAGAAATAAGTTGATGAAGCGCTACACCCAAGTTGTTTGGATGCTTATCTCAAACTTATTATCATTTAACATCACTCATGTTAAAAGGGAACTTAATTGAATGGCTGAAAGATTAGTTGTTTTTGCAACATCTCCTACTCGACAACTTCTGCGAAAAAGACCTGATTGTACTTTTCAATCTTTATATCGTGCTCATATCCCTAAAAATGTAGAGGCATGGTAGGTCTTCCCTAGTGATGAAGGCATATGCGCTTTCATACAAAATGAACCATATAAGCCCAAGGAGATTATATCCATGGAAAACAACAAAATTTTGAAAGGCTTGACTCCTCTAGAAATTTCATTTTTACCGAGTGAAGTAGGCAACAAAGAAATGCATAAAGAAGAGGAGTCAAAAAGGAAAGTGGGTGAAACCATTTCCTTTAACATTGGAACACCCAATTCCCTGAAGAATGTTAAGATAGGTGCCCAAAGTACTGATGAAGAGAAGATGAAATTCACTGAGTTACTTCGTGAATTTCAAGATGTTTTTGCTTGGTCATATGAGCATCTTCGTGGTTTTGATCCCGCTCTTATACAACATGCCATTCCTATCAAGGAAGGTATAAAAATAGTTAGGAAAAAACAAAGACCCATTAAACTCACACTTGAAGCTACTATTAGGAAGGAGTTGGAAAAAATATTGAAAGTTGGGATAATTTTTCTAGTTAAGTATTCTGAGTGGGTTTCCAATTTGGTTCTCGTTCGGAAGACAACTGGTCAGATCTGATGTGCATTGATTTTCGTGCATTGAATAGAGAAAGCATAAAAGACCATTTTCCTCTCCCTATTATGGAAATGATTTTGCAGCAAGTTGTAGGGTCACAAATGATGTCCTTACTTGATGGTTTTTCTTAATATAATCAGATCAAGGTAAAAAGGACTGATAAATACAAAACCACTTTCACTACACGTTGGGGAACATTTGCTTATGAACGCATGCCTTTTGGTTTATCTAATGCAGGTGCCAGCTTCCAAAGAGCTATGCAAATAGATTTTGACGATCTGATCGGTAGGATTATTCAGGTTTATCTTGATTTTTTGACTGTATATTCAAAGAACCGATTGGATCATTTTGGTAATCTTAGAAAATTTCTCATGCGATGCAGAAAGTTCGACATTTCTTTAATTCCTTCCAAGTCTATCTTCGGCGTTACCAAGGGCATGATCCTTGGACATATTGTTTTTTATTCAGGAATAAGCATAGATCCCAAAAGGATCACTACTATTACGAACCTTCCTGCCCCCACTTCCAAAAAGGAGGTTCAAGCTTTTATGGGCATTATCAACCTTTTTCCGTAGATTTGTTCCTGATTTTGTTGCAATGGTCAAACCAATTCACAATATTCTCAAGAAAGATCGCTCCTTTTCTTGGACTGAAGACGTCGAGAATGCTTTCATAAGGATTAATAAGGCAATCAGTTCCACACCGGTTTTGCCAAAACCAGACTTTGAGAAATATTTTATTATATACACTAGTGCCATGGAGGAAGCAGTTTATGCTATTCTCGTACAATGTGATGACCAGAATAACAAAAAACCAATAGCTTACATCAGTCAAATATTATCATATGATGAATTCAAGTATTCTTATATCAAAAAACATGCCTTCTCTCTTGTTAAATATGTGGAGAAATTTCACCACTTTATCCTAGGCAAACACACACTGGTAAAAGTCCATTTGCCTGTTGTCAAGTTTTTGCTTTCACAAACTTATCTTTCAAGGAAGCTTGCACATTGGCTTGCCAAGATACAGGAGCATGATTTAATCATCATGACTTCGAAAACAATTAAGGGACGAGACTTAGCCCTTCACTTGGCTCATCATGCTGAAGCAAGTGAAGAAATTGACGAACAAGATAATCCTCTTTCAACACTATTTTACATTGATAGTCAAACCCTTCCTATAGTTGAACATTCCTGGTATAAAAATCTGGTGTACTACTTGCAAAATCAGAAATGTCCAGATGGTTTAGATACTCATCAAAGGAGAAGGCTCCATCTTGAATCTTCCGGATATATCATTTTAGGAGACTTCTTGTTCGAGAGATATGTCGATGGTATATTCTTCGATGTGTGAATAATGAGGAAGCACAAAAACTGTTACAAGAAACCCATGGATCTTCAGATTCTTTTATTCACATGGGTGGCCACTTTTCTTTTAAAAATATTCCTTTTAAAATCATCAGAAAAGGGTATTACTGGCCTTCAATTTTTCAAGATTCTTATAACTTTTCAATATCTTGCGATAAGTGCCAAAAATTCGTTGGGAAAGAATGTCTTTCTGCTATGCCTTTGCAAGCTATCTTCTCTGATTTTCCTTTTTCAAAATGGGGTCTGGACTTTATTGGTCCTATTAATCCTCCATCTTCAACAGGGAAGGTTTTTATCTTGACAACCATAGATTATTTTACTAAATGGATTGAATTTGTCCCACTTAAACACTCATAGGATGAACAGGTTATTTCTTTCCTTGAAACTAATATTTTCTCCAGATTTGGCATTCCTTCAGAAATTATTATAGACAACGGTCCCACTTTCATTTATGCTAAGTTGACTCAGTTTCTAGCTAAGCTGGGAGTCAAACATTTCACCTCATCAACTTATTACCCTCAAGGAAATGGGCAAGCCGACTCTACTAATAAAAATATGGTTAGGATCATCAAGAGGCTCATTGAAGATAAGCCTTGTCAATGGCACACCCTCCTTACTTACGCCCTTTGGGAAGATCACACTAATACCAAGGTAAGCACAGGTTGCACTCCCTTTCAGCATGTTTATGGTCAAAAAGCTATTTTTCCTACCGAGTTGGAACTTTCTTCTCTACGGATGATGCTACAGATTGAGGAATTAAATTCTTCTAGTGTCTCTCAAAGGATAAATGCACTATTAGCTTTAGAGGAACAAATGATGTTTGCCTTGGAGAACATAATGAGAAGACAACAAACCGTAAAAAAATATTTCAACAAAAGCGCAAAAGCTATCATATTTAAGGTAAATGAGAAAGTCTTGCTTTGGGATTCAACCCATGTCGATAGAGGAAGACATTCGAAGTTTTAAAAATTATGGTTGGGTCCTTTTAAAATCACTTTTGTCCTAAGCGTGAATTCTTATCTTCTAAAGGACTTGGAAGAGTGATTATTTTTCTATAGTACCAACGGTACCCACTTGAAACACTATGTGGAACCAGTTTGAAATTTAAACATTGCACGAAGGTCACTATTGTATTATGATTTTATGTTCCACTATTTTGATTTTTCTTTGTTGTTTTTCATTTTTTGTTGTTTCATTTCTGTTGTTTTTGTTTTATTTATTTATTTTTCTTTTCAGAAATAAACTTTGGATCAATTTTGCCACGGCGATGTTATTATGTAAGTATTGTTAATCAATAACAATCAAGTTACACAACTGTCATGATGTCCCCCTTGTAGACATCACTAAAATTTCTCTCTGCTTCCAGTACTGTTGTTAGATAGATAATTGGATTTCCATCCCTACTTTATTCTTTCCCTTTCTTCCCTCCATCATGAGAGTCAAGAAGAGCACACCATAAATTTTTCTCCTTTAAACAATAAACGCTTTCACTATGACCAATCGAATGTTATGCATACAAGAATAAACCCCTCATACGTAACACTTTTCATGATTTATTCACAAAGTCCCGGATCATTTTTTCCCTTAAAATTCCTCACTCCCCTTGTTGCATAATCATTCTGGTAAATAATTTATTTTTTATCTACAGTTCCCCTGGCCTGCAAAATCAGACATTCTGAATTCTTAATATGTTGGAAACAAATTTCCTTGTGGAGTCACCAGTTTGTTGACGCTTAAAAATGCAACGATGAATGCTATGCTCGCAAATGATTGCCAAGCTTTACTATTTATTTATATTAATAATATACTAGTAGGTGGGGCCCCCTTGTTATATGGTGGATAAGAAGTGCTTATATTTTTCCCTATCTATGTGATGGTAGAAACATGGTTCTCTACAGTTCATTTTGCTTCTTGTCGTGGTTTAAAATGTTATGGTAATATGTGTTGGTTGGATGATTAAAACATGGCACTAAGTGGCATGATGATCTCTCATAAAATATGATAATGTTGCCTTGTGGATGAAAGAATTATAATTCAATTTTGGTTTTGATATTGTATTATTCATGGCAATAATTTGGGTGATCTCAACCCTTGATACTATGGTTATGCGCATTGTATGAGTTGCACATTGGGTTGTGTTTCTAGCAAGTGGTCATTTGAAGAAGTTTAATATTACCAAGGGGTGGCACACTTTGCAAAAGTGATATGGAAATTTTGGGTTTTTGGTTGATTAATGGTGTAGTGCTATGGTGAGTTGGCTAGTAGGCTTAGCTCATACTAAGGATTGAATGAAGTCTGAAGGGAGAAGAGACGTGCATTCACTGCACGTCACTCAAACTCCCCTCGAGCCCATGACCCTAGTCATTCTTGCATTGTTTTGGATATGGTAGTTGCTATTGCTTCACCTTGCTCGGTCGTGGAGGAAGTATAGAGTCTTGTTTTTTTTCCTCGCGCAAGCTTTTCCAAGTATGGGTTTTCTTAATTTTCCATCTATGAGAGTTACTCTGCCCTTTGAATCAAATTTTGGCTCTGGTTGCTCGTGGTCTGTGTTATTCTCAAGTTATTATGATGTTTTGAACTGTGTATTTGTGGTTGCATCCTTGGTTTCTTATGGTGGTTGTTCTGAACTGTTGGATTTTTAAAAAAAATGGTCGCAGTGTTCTTGCTCTGTGTAATCCTTTGCATGGAATTGTTGAATAAAAATTGTAGTGGAGCCTACTTTTCCATGGATCTATATTTGGTTTGGCCTCTCTATTGAAATTGGTTATTACATTTTGTCAAAATTTTGGGCTTTGCGAATACTCCACCTATGAATTGAAATTACAAGTCTTTGTGTCTAGTGTACACATGCCATATTTCGACCCTGTGGGTTTAATGTGAACTGATGAAAGATTTAAATAGTTTGTGCCTTGTCTTGGAAAAACCCTGAGATGTTAGCTTTCTTTCTATGCTCTCACCGACACCATTGCTTCGTAAATGTTATACAATAAGGGCATTGCTACCCAGAAGTTGACGAGATCACTATTTATGATTTTTGGTTGGGCATGGGTTTATATTTGGTCGCTTTTTACGCAGTGTTGTTAAAAGGGGTTGGCTTCATTTGTTTTTTTGTTGGAAGGTGCAGTCTATTGTTTTGAAACCCATACAGCCGAGGGCAATGTTGCATGTTTTCTTTCTTGTGGTAATTTGTGTTAGGGAACCTATGGAATAAGTTGTATGTGCCATTCAAATGCCAAGCTCTCTGGTCGAACCACCTGTTGTATCTACCTTTGACTATATTGAACCCTAAATATTACATTGAGATTGTATTTACTCCAATTTGAGGTTGATGGGAGCACTGTGCGTGCTCAATTACTTGGGCACG
>ML782308.1:337319-350872 GCA_009831015.1 Picea engelmannii | reverse complement strand
TCACTACTTTCTGTGCAGTCAGTTAATTGAAGACTAGTTGACTAGTTAACTCAACTAGGTGGTAGTTCACTCACGTAACTTCCTGAGAGACTAGAATAGGTGGCAGTTCACTCCCGTAACTGCTGGTGTGTGTCCATATCACTCAAGACCACCAATATGGCGACTTGGTTCACCTCAAGTCGAACTCATTGAGTTATACAAAGTATATCATGTGTAAATTATTCATTATTCAAAACGGTTAATGAGAATTCTTTCCATTCTTTCTCTCCTTCTTCTTCTTTTTCCAAATCTCTCTACAAATGTGTGTATCATTGTTTAGCTAGATCTATTCTATGCAGGCCAACACATTTATAGGATTTCCACTGATGGCACAGAGACATGATTTGATTTTTGTGGTAGTTAACACTCTGATGAAGAGTGCACACTTTATTCCAGTGCGTACGACGTATCAGGTGCCAGACATACCCAGAGTATTTGTTACCAATATTGTGAGGTTACAGGGTGTACTGATAAGAATCATATTCGATTGAGGATCAGTGTTTACTGGATGATTTTGGAATAGTTTCCAAGATGCCTTGGGAACGCAATTGAATTTTCGCACAACATATCACCCCAAGACAAATGGACAAACTGAAAGGACAAATCATATTTAGAGAATATGTTGCATATGTACGTGAGGGATCAACATAAATGTTGGGAAGACTTCTTGCCATTGGTAGATTTTTCATACAACAACAGTTACCAGAGTACGATTAAGATGGCGTTGTTTGAGTTTCTTTACGTGGGATCATGTTGTACATCAGTGAGTTGGGATCAACCTGAGGATAGGGTCCTGGTGGGACCGGAAGTGATCCAAGAAATGGAAGAACATATGCAATCGATAAGACAAAGGATTAAAGAATCACATGATCATCATAAGATTTATGTTGATGTGCATCGCGTTGATCGCAATCATGAGGTTGGCGACAGATTTTTCTTGCGGGTAAAACCTCATAAGAGTTTGATTAATTTTCGAAAGGGTGATAAAATATCTCCTAGGTTTGTGGGACCTTTCGAGGTTGTGGAAAATAAAATATCCATGGTTTATCGACTAACCTTGCATGATTATTTGAGGTGTATGCATGATGTATTTCATGTATTTGTATTACGACATTATATTAGTGATATGTCACATGTTATTGACATGATTTATTTGCAGGTGTCGGACGAGGGTGCTCTCATGGCGGAGCCAATCCGCATTTTGGACCATCGCACTTGACAACTACGATGTCGAATATTTGATCAAGTCAAGGTCCAGTGGGACAATTATAGTCCACACTCAGCTACATGGGAGGACACATATGATATGTGTCAACATTTTCCTTATTTGTTTGATAGATTAGATATTTATATATATGCCAAATACATTTATAGACTATACAAACTTGGGGAAGAAGTTTAAAACAAGAGGGGGTGTATGTAACATCATGTTATATTGATCACACTTTTATTGACTTATTATTTGAGGACACTTGTGTGCAAGTGATCCAGATATGGTACATTATGATTTCATCTTGATTATGAGTTATATATGATGATGATATATTGTGATTTATTGTTACTTTCAAATGTATATGTATTGACAAATATTACTGATGAGTTTCCCTGAGTATGAAGGATACATGATAGGTTGATGATGCAGATAGAATAAATGGTTCCCTTGGACTCCGGATTGAGTCAGGGAGTGGATCGCATTTTTTTTGAGTATTTCATTTTATGCACATGTGATATATGATTTATTACAGTATGATTTATGTATATGGACTATTGACACTGTTATTTGTCAGTGGATGCAAGCATGGTGATGCTTTCCAATATGACTCACATAAGGAGTAAAGGGGTCATGCATAGAAACCATACATTTGAGGGAGAGGTGTGGCAACATCTCTTTCACAGCCTACTAGCACTCTCAATGTGACCTGAACTATAGGTTAACGATTACCTAGTTCAAGAGGTACACAATGTCGTGAGGGAAAACTGAGAGAGTCGCTCATGAGGAAATCTAAGGTGCGTGCAATAAGGCGGAGTCCTTATTCCTTATAATCCCTTAGTATCTCACAAGGTCAACCAAGTGGAGTGTTGACTTCAAGTGTCAAACAAACTTCAAAAAATAGTCAAAGGTGAGTGGCACCCTTGGACCATGGAGGTGTGTCTTGAAGGGAACATCGTGCAATTAAACCTGAGTCAATGAATCTAGGTGGCCTAGAAAATAATGAATTGTTTGGACCTTGTTAGAATAAAATTTAATTAGTCAGTAAATTATAAACTAAGAAGCCGAACACGAGTCTAAGTCTAAATTTAAATAAGGGACTAAATAAAATATTAAATAAGTCAAAATATTTGAGATAAAATCAAACTCTAGTAAAAGAAGGAATAAAAATTTAAAGATTGGTAAAATTGCACATGTGTGCATGAAAAGAACAAAAGGGATTTTTAAAATAGAAAGAAATTAAAACATGAGAGAGTAGGTGTAGTCATAGAATGGTATCTTGAGTAAATCTACCACTAAGTCTAACTAAAAGAAGACTCCTAAACCAACTCAAACTAATATCTAGTTAGGGAACACTCATTAAATGGGAATTTGGGGAACTAAGAGACATCTAAGAGCAAAAATAGGAACACATTGGGAAAGTGAGGGAAAATGGCTTTTTAAAAAAAATAAAAGAGGAATTACTTGTGCAACCTTGGGAGATTGTGACACGTGTGTTGGGTGAATAATCATTTAATTTACTTAATAAAAATGATTTAGTTGTGCATTGGGACAAGTGTCATTGAAAAATAATTCTATAAAAGAAATGGAGGAGAAGTGAAAAGGGCTCACTTTTGGTTAGTACTGTTATGTTGCCAAAAATATTCTTGACTAAGTTTTACTTGTGGGAGTTGGGATTCCAAGACTTGTAGAGGGTGGAAACTCTTCCTTGCGAGGAAAGTTTTGGGTGCTATTGATTTCTGGTTTTTTGTGTGGCCCCTTTGCAACTCGGGGGGCTCAGGGGGGAGAAGAGTACCACTAGCGTTGGCTAGGAGGTACTAGTGAAGTCCTTGGATTTGGCAAGCGGAATAGGAGGGACACATGTCAGACTTCAAGGAAAGGACTAGTTGTAATCGTCTTTTTGTAGACAGTAATTGATATCAACCATTCAATTATTTTATATTGTTGTGCCAATGTATATATTGGATTTAATATTGAATCAAAGATGTTTCAGCTTATATATAATATTAGGACACTTGCGCCAACTGATTTGAGATATGTATTGATCTGTAAATAAATGTATTGTTTAGACACGCTCAATTTCATCAGTCAAATTAGCCAAGATAGTACTAACCTTAATTGTAACATTTTAATTATTAACTCAGTAACATTGTTATGTTGTAACAGTTAGATCTTTTTCCTTAAATCATTGTGCACAATCTCAGTTAACTCACCCTGAGATTAAATTCTCTTTTGTTAGTTTTTTTTTTTAATTTATTCTGCGTATTAATTAACCGAAGGATAAATTTGTCATGTTGTATGGTAAGAAATTGTTTATATCAAAATAATTTTTTCATCTTATATCCATGCGAGGTCGGTAGTTGTTAAAAGTAAAAGAAAAATGGATTGGTATATCTTCTGTTTCGATGACTGAAGTATCAATATTAGTTTTAATAGAATGAATTACTTCTAGTTGGAAGATTGTATAATCCTATTGATGAATGTGGGTGCTCTTACTTGAATGGACGATATATACATGCCCATTTTTCTTAGTTCGTTTCTAGATATGAAACCATGCAAAGTGTGATCCGCCTTAAGCTACATGAGTTTTTACCAACAATACCTACACTGATTTTTAGGAATTATCATTGTAATTGTTCATTTGTACTATGAATTTGAGGGTTACATATATGTTGTTCATGAAAAATTTATGCCCTTTATTATATATGTTGTTCATGTAAAATTAATTCCCTTGTTTACTAATGCAACACAAGCCCACTCGCTGGCGCGAACTCCCGGTCTAGTATCAAATCTAATAGGAGCCAAGATATCTCTCAGGCCCCTGTAGAACCCCTGGGTTTCTTTACCTCAGGCCCTTCAGCAACTTGGAGCAAAAAATTGAGTTTCATGAGGGTCCCTTTCCTCCGGTGAAGTTGTGCATGTGACCATGGGCTATAACCAAACGTTAACCAAAACGACGCTCTGGGACTTCAAAACTCTGGGAGAATTCACTCCAAACATAACACTCCTTTTCACTCGAGACTTTATCAGCCAAACCTTCTGATAAAGCAAGGTTGACTGGCAGTTGTGGATTCTCACCCTATCCTTCCACTTTCTTTTCTTTTTCAAATGATCAGATCTGATGGTTGGCGGGGATTTTCCTCCTTCCACGATCTACAATAGATTTTCACTTTCAGACTCTGAGATTTGGGGTTATTACACTCCAAACAACGATGATCAAATCTACTCGGAGTGTCAAATCACCGTGTTAGCACCATGATTTTCATAGCTAAGGTTAGAGGTTTGTCAACAATTTGCAAATTCATGCTTGTTAGCACCCATATTGTCATTATGCCTGGCATCATCTAACATCTCCAAGGGTTAGTTTCAAAAGGAAGATTATCATTTATTATTTGCTACGCAGAGCACTTCACCGCGCAAAGTATTATGTCGCACAGTGGGTTTCGTCGCGCAGTGGATTTCGTCAGGCATTAGATTTCATCGTGAATGGAATGTTGTCACGCATAGGATGTTTTCGTGCAGAGGATGTCATCGCACATGGGATTTCTTCTCGCAGTGGATTTACTCACGGATAGGATGTTCTTTCACAGTGGATTTCAAAGTGCAGTGCATTTCATCACGCAGTGGGTTGTCACGCATGGGATGTTGTCGCGCATAGGATCTTGTCGTGCATAGGATGTTGTCGTGTAGTGGATTTCATCATGCAATGGATTTCATCGCGCAGTGGGATGTCGTGCATAGGATGTTGTCGTGCATAGGATGTTTCCGCGCAGTGGATTTCGTCGCGCAGTGGATTTCATCGCGCATTGGATTTCATCGCGCAGTGGGATGTCGCGCATAGGATTTTGTCATGCATAGGATGTTTTCATGCAGTGTATTTTATCGTGCAGTGGATTTCGTTGTGCAGAGGATTTTCCTGTGCACAGGCTAAAGGTCGCGTTGTGAAAATGATTGGTTTAGTGGTCAACTTCAAGATCACTTTCTGACCAACTGGAGAGGAATTTTGAAATTCCCTGAGAGGTTTTTGTTGAGAACAAAACAAATAATATAAAACTCTCTCATATTTGAAAGCCATTTCATATTTTGGAAGATTCGAAGGAATATTTGAGCCTTATTTTTCAGTTTTCATGATTTCTTGTCCGAGACATGTTTTTGTGACACATATTACGGCCATATGGAGATGAATTTCAAGAAACCGAGAGAGTTTTATCTTTATAATGATATTATATACAAAAACCTCTCTTATTTTCGGAAAATAGTTTTTATTAGTGATATATGATGTCATCGTTAACGCCTATTTTCCTAGTTTGTTGCGCAATCCACTGCATTTTTTGTTGTAGGTTACTGTTGCATAGAAGACTTGTTGTGTAAGGGTGACAGAGTGTCCAGCAATTCACATGATGAATCATCAAAACCCTATGGTCAAATTATGATCATGATCAATTATTGTAAAGAATATTTCGGTTACGATTATGATTTGGCAAAGTCATGTTTTCTATTTTTAGTGAATCCATTGAAGTTATTGTTCTCTTTCAAAGAAAACAGACTCATGATCCTAGGAGGAAGTAGTTCGACCATAGCAACCAAGGGTGACATTAGTTTTCTATATATGGGGATCATTTTCATGTAAACGGGGTTGGTTGGCAAAAACAGTGTAGACAGTGACTATTGATTGTAGTTTTTTTTATCCAATTGAAACTTAATGCAAAAGTCTTGAAGCTTTGATGAAAAGATTCTAATGGTGGCAGTCTGATGTATTGTATTCTTTCTTTGCATATGTGATTTTATGTTCTCTTATATTCACATCTGTAAATTTCTGTCTAAATTAGAACATGATTTCGAATCTACAATTCACTGCGCAGTGCTCTAGATTCGCGCCATTTAGAAAAATTGTGTTTCTCTAAGTTAACTCTGAATTCATCCATGGTGGTGCTCCGAGTTGCTTTATGTTTTTTTTCTCTCACCACACTCAACGATTTTAAACTGAAAGATTGTTTCTTATTTAGCCTTTATCCTCTCAATTTTAGTCACTCAGACATTTGTTTCTATTATTTTCTTAAATTGACTCCATTTCCCAATGGTACTTTCTCTCTTTCTTATCATACCATCCCCTTTAAAACAAAAATAAACTTATCCTATTGCAAAATCGGACCTCTGTGCATTTATTGATGAAATATTTGAGTTATTACGATTCATTAGACATATGAGAGAGCCCTCTCTAGTTGTATAGGTCAGAATACAATCTAAAGTCGTCTTAAATAGTTACCTCGGGGCTTTCTTTGATACAGCCCAAAGAAATTACCGAGTGATAACACACTTAATGACTCGGAGATCTACGCTCACACTAGAGTATCGATCTATGGCTGAGATTTGTTGGTGCAAACGATGGTTCACGGGTAGTTCAGAGCCCAAGCAAGTAATCTGGACTGTCAATTCCTTACCAAAGTATTTATAACAATCCTCTGAGCTCCATCTCAGAACTTCACACATCACTTTCTCTCCTAAGATTTGTCACTTCTAAGAAGTGAACTCTGGTGCACACTTGCACTTCCCTCCTGATCTTTTTTACTTTGAAGGTTCATCTACACACTCCTTGCGCTTACTCTGTGTATACTTGCACTTTCCCTTCTGAGCTCTAATCCTTAGAAGTTAATGGCCTCTGCACACATTGCATTGACTCTATGCACACCTTGAACTGTCTTTCCTAAGCTTTGAACCCGTAGAAGGTTCATCCTCCGAACAACTTGCGTTGGAACTGTACACACTTTGCATTGTGACCCCCAGAAGAGAAATAATTGAAACTTAAAACATAGTCATAAACTCTTTCATAGAATATACAAACACACAGATGCAAAAATACAACAACACAGTATCTATTTAGTTTCAGTAAGTACAAAACAAGCTTACAGTCTCCTCACATGATTTGAGAGCTTATCTCTTCTCTTCTATTCTCTTTAAAAAAAAACTATCTTACGGCATAGATTACAATGACTTATACAATATTGGCTTCTCGAGCCTTCTTCTCTAGAGAATTCTAGTGCTTCTACATATTTTAAATTCCTTCTTATCACTAAGCTATCACAGTAAATGCATATTTACAAGTTTTGATACTCTTCTATTCTCTTTAAAAAAAACTATCTTACAGCATAGATTACAATGACTTATACAATATTGGCTTCTCGAGCCTTCTTCTCTAGAGAATTCTAGTGCTTCCACATCTTTTAAATTCCTTCTTATCACTAAGCTATCACAGTGAATGCATATTTACAAGTTTTGATATCAGTTGACGCTCAAATCTGTATAACCTTCAGTCATTAACGACACTTTTACATCCTTCATGGCCTATACAACGTGTCTAGCCTTTGTTCTCAAAGGATCTTTAATTACAATGGATTCAAAATAAATGTCGCACCTTCCTTGGATTCCAAACCAGTTTAATGGCCGTTGTGTTGGTTGCGTACTTGAATGTTGAGTGGGAGTGATGCTCTTGCATCATTTACATAATTGTTGAAGCAGATAAATTTCTAACTTGTTAACTTTAAAAGAACATAAAAAATAATAATATGCTAACTCATAATATATACTTACTTGGTCTGTATAATGGAGTGTTATTACAGTTTTAGTCTTCTTAGTGATACTTAGTGATTCTGCCTCCATTTGACAAATTTGATATCCCTGCAATTTACAATGAAATTGAATGTCAAAACACATTGAAAATTTTTCAAAATTGAAATTGTAAGGAACTTAGTAAAACAATCTTTCGAAACATACATTTTTTGTTTGAAGGTCTTTTTTGTAAAAATTAAACAAAGAAAATCTTATTCTCCTCCAGTTTTTCTACTTCAATTATTGTATTGTCTTGATTAAGCATAAATTTTCCATGAACAATAAAGTCATTGAGCATGTAGATTGTTGGTAAAATCATGAATCTAGGTGTCTATTTTCCTTATTTTTTGAGAAAATAAAATATATTTTCAGAAGTTTTTCAACTTATGGTAAACAAAAGTATGTTTTATTTATTTAGAATTTCACTTTATAGTAAAAACAAATCTTGTCATGAATTTTGTTAGTTTTCTATTGACTATTTTTTGAAATTTTTTTATTGACATTTGATATCAATTTAGCGATTGTTTGACAGTATGTTCCTTAAAAATGAAGGCATTGATAATGAGTTATTTTTTTAGAAGTGAATGTACTCATTAATAAACATGTGTTTTTGAAAAATGAAATATGTTGCAATAATACAAACAGACTCTATTAAAGTATGACTTTAGTTTTGAATTTAACGAATGAATATTATAATTTCTACATTTTTTGTAATTTGAGAAATCTAAAAAAGTTGCAAATTTTAAACACGTTTAGTGAGACTCCTTGTATGTGCCTTAATTTTTATTTAAAAGAAAAATCTAAAACTAATCTTTTGAAGAGGACAGTGAAAGGTTTCACAATATAAATTTTCCATAATTTTTTACTATGTATTATTGCAGATATTGATTTTTCATTTTACTGAATCATTATGTCATCTAAAAAAATCTGCAGACATTTTTTTATAAAATGAATTAAAAATACTAAAAAACAATTAAATTGAATAAAAATTGTATCAAATGAAAGTCCATTCAATTCTAAAAATTTTGGTAATAGTTATGAAACTAGACTGACAATATTTGAAGGAGTTTGCTCCTTCCAAAGTTAGACTAAGCTAAAGAGAAGTGACAATTTTATGAAAAGTACCATAGGTGCAAGTTTTCGGCCGAAAGTTAGTTCTAATGGAAAAATTAACTTTCGGTCGAAAACAGTTTGCAGCCGAAAAGTTGAAATTCAAACATCCATTGGTCGGAAAAAAAAATGGAGGGACGCAATGATTCGACGTGGAAAGATATAAATTCTTTCAACCGAATGTTTTTAACAAATTTTCACAACCATTTCACTCTGCATTTTCGCTATTTTTGCTTTCTTGGGGTAACATTTTCGCTATTTTTGCTTTATTGGGGCAACATTTTTGTTAATTTTCACTTATTGAAGCAACATTTTCTAAATTGAAGATTTTCTTCAAAAATATTTTTGAAAGTGGAGGTTTTCATAAACAATTTATTCCTATATCCAAGAGAATTTTTTTGGAAGGTAAGTTTTCTTAAACAAATCATTTCAAAGTCAATATCTTTTTTGAATAATTTTTTTCATAAGGTTTTCTCAAGCAATTTTTTTCAAGATCAAAGTTTTTTTATAACTTGTGTTTAAAATCAATTGTTTATCCAAAATTTCTTTTAAAGCAACTTGGTTTATTGAACAATTTTTTCCAAGTTTTTTAAGATATGATTATAAAATTAATCTTTTTATTTCTTTTAAAATAATATTTATTGAGCTATAACATTTGATGTTTGAAATTATATTTCTTGTTATAAAATGTTGTTTTTTTTTAAACCTTTACAGATTGAATAATCATGGGCAGCAAAAGGGAGCGCAAGAGAAAATATGATCTCACTCGGGATGATACTCGTCATAATGAACTGTCGAAATAGTACTATAGAAGAAAGAAACAAGAACGTGCAAATATTGAAGGAACAAGTGATGATAATGTAATTAGATATTTATATCTTGATGATCAACAAGAAGAAATGGAACCGGATACATGCATACATATTATATATATAATGTTTAGAATTCAAAAAAATATTGTCTAATATAATTTATTTTAATTTGGAAAATATTTTGTAAAAAACATAAATAGATTTGCCTCGTAACATTGATGAAGTCGTTGAAGCTAAAAACGAAGCAGGAGTCCAACCACCTACAAGTGTATATATATAATATGAGATTTCAACACTTGTAGATTTTAAGTAATTTATGATTTCTTGTTTAGTTTTTTAAGAAATCTAATTTAAATTTGTATATTTTTTATACAACATTTAATTGAAATTTTTATGGTTACAACTTAGACAATTGAATCTATTCAAGTGTTTTTAAATTTAATAGATTTAATTTATGTTTTTTAATTATATTTAAATTTATGTAGGTGATATCAACATTGATGATGAAATGTTAGAAAATGTTGATACTGAAAAAATTGGGGATAAAAAACCTAACCATGTTATACGATATTGTGTTGAAACGATTTATGATACATTTTTCAAAAATGAAATAGTAGCAACACAAGCTCAAATTTTGAGAGGTATGATAAAGTCGAAAAAGTTAAAAGAAACTACATCATTATTGGGTATTCAAAAAATGCCAAAAGATAGAAAGGTGAAACAGAGTATACTTGAAAATATAACAGATGCATGAAAATATTTTGGAAATTCTAGAGAAAAATATGTTAGTGTTACATGTAGATCAATACAAACAACATTTGTTTCATCTAGCAATGTAAAAGACCGGTTGACACAACATATGGAAAAATTGATGGGAACCTCAAGAAAAACATTGTATAAACATAGAAAAATTTGATTGCAAATAGATGAAAATGATGAACTTGCTTGTTGGACAATCATTTGTAGACACCCTTGCAAAGATATACTTGAAGAAGATGATAAAACTAAGGTCCATGAATATTGGTTGGAAAAATATTTTGTTTCAGCCAATGGAATGGATGTGTTGCCATGAAGAATAGTATAAAGTCAACATGAAGAGATTCTAAAACATATATTGGAAATGATGCAAATAGAATTTTTCAATAAGTTCAAAGAGAAGCACAGACAAGTTAAAATGTCCATCAATACATTTGTGCAACAAAAACCATGGTATGTTAAACCCATCACTATTTGTGACACTTGTTGTTGTCATTATCATGTGGAATTTGAGTTATATTACGACATTTTTCTTGATTTTGGTAAAACATTTTGGGCAAGTTCACCTCCTCCTTCCAATATCCATGTCTTTATATCCCAAATTCTATGTGAAAGAGAAGGTGTTGAATTATTTTACCAAAAAAATGTGTTGGTGGAAAGAAATGTGAGCACTATGGAAATCTAACTTTATTTCACTCCAAGTATCATATTGATATGAGTGATCAATCCCTGTCCAATATAATAGTGAATTGGAAGAGATATGAATATATCAATGTTATTGCTCCAAATTCTTCAAATGTTATTTCCAAAAGGATTGATTTGCAAGAGGATAAGATCTTTGTGATAGATTTTTTGAAAAAGTTTGAAAACAAAATTTATAAATACACCAAGCATTTGCATAGAGATCGATGGCAAGACCTACAATTCAAACAATCCTGTGAATTTTTTCCACCTGAGATGATTTTGTCAGTGGTTGACTTTGCAGAGAATTATACATTTGTTGCACAAAGAGAAATACATAGTGGATATTATTATTCCGATCAAGTCTCTATGTTTGTCCACGTTCTATATAGACATGCTCAACAGAGTGTTGATAACATGGAAAGAACCAATGAAAATCAACATGTCATTAAAGAATATCACTTTTATATAACTAATGATTGTACACGTGATACTCATTATGTACAACATTGTTTTGATAAACAATATGATTCCTTGAAAGCCCATGGGATCAAATATGATCAACATTGGATATTGTCAGATGGATGTGCAGGTCAATTCAAATCTTCACGATCATTCTATTGGTTGTGGCATCTTCATAAGAAATCAAAAATTAAACATTGTTGGAATTTCTTTGAAACTAGTCATGGGAAAGGAGAGCATGACGGTGCAGGGGCATGTGTAAAACAAGCACTTCGAAGGTATCAAAAGAATCATTATGTTAATCAATTTGTATCTATTGATCAAGTTTTTCAATCATGCCAAGAAACTCTAAGCCATGAACATAATCCGACAAGGGATGTGTGCAGGCGTGTGTATATATGGTGTACATGTATGAAAGTTCAATATCAAAAATTTGTCAAGCTAACATATATATATATATATATATATATATTGATATTCATATACTTTTAATAAATTATTCTTGAATCGTGCAGGATTTTTTGACATATTGGAATCGAAGATGTAGATATATCAATCCCATATGAAGCCAATACAATACATGTGACTTGAAAATTGCATTCAATTAAAACAAAAGCCTACCAAAATGTGTATGCGTTTGATAAAAGGAATGCATCTTGTTTTTGTTCAATTTGCACAGAGGACACAAAATTTGATGAGATTTGTGAAAACAAAAATGACAAATATGTTAAAGCTTGGAAACATGTAGAAATTAATACAAAGGGGAAAATGCCACTTGCAAGCTCAGAGGAGATGGAATCAAATGACACTACAGTGTCAACTGATGGTGATAGAGTTTTCAATCTTGTTAAAGAAGGTAAAATGAATTGTACAATTGTTCAAAAATATTTTATATCTTTAAACAGTACATATATGTACACATATAAAATATATATTATAATTCAAATAGTACAAAATTGTGCATGTTGATCTAATGATTTGTTTGTTGGCATATGGGGCGTTATTTGCAGGAGATGTATTTGTTGTGGTTGCACCTATAGACAATGATGAAAATATTAAATATTATTTGATGTGGTGCACAGAAAGAAATATGAAGTTATTGGAGGATTACAATGATAACGATTTTATATATGAAAGAGGATCCATCATACTAAAAGGCTATTTTTTTCAAGAAACCCATGAAACCGAAAGTCATGTTCATTTTCAAGACTATTAGTCAGATGTCATAAGCTATCAATATAGTCATTTGGTATGTGCAGTGCACATAAAGTTAATAGAGGATCAATCAAAGGAACAATCGAAAGTTAGAAAATGGAAAATGACAAAATCCGATCATGAACGAATTATTGAAGATGACATACCATTACAATGTATGTAAACAATATTCCAGAAAAAACTAAAAACTAAAATAAAATAAAAAAATTACATCAAGTACATTTATATGGATATGTAGGATTCCATCTAGTTTGGTTTACTTTTGTGGTCCATTCGAATAAGGTGATTTTTGATGAATTGTTGTACTACTTTAAACAAGTTTGCACATAGAACTAGATCTCAAATAGTTGTTAATTATAAAATATTTGGGTCCCCATATGTCCTCTGGACCACTTAAGGGATAAGATAACATGATCTGGATTTTCCAATCATGCCCTGAATAATTAGATAGTACATACATGTCTTACATCTAATATGTTGGTTTCAATTTTGAATCAAATTGTATGCAATGAATTTGAGTTAGAAATGGAGATCTCAAACATATTTCCATCTCACATATATCTCTTAGTTTATATTCCAAATCATGGCCTACAATGTTTAGGGAGCTCAGATTTAATCAATGCTAGAAGGTATGTAAGTAATCTTTGTAACTTAGAATTGGA
>ML782308.1:302953-330033 GCA_009831015.1 Picea engelmannii | reverse complement strand
AGCCAGAGAATTCCTGCAAGGAGTGCAGTTGAAGTGTCTGCAAGGAGTGCATTGACAGAAGGTTCAGATAGAGATAACTTTTGTTCTCATTCACCCACAAGTGCAGTTGGGCACCGGAGCCGTGCAAGGAGTGCGCAGGCCAAGTGAAACTTCAGGGTTGCAAACCTGAGGAAAGTGTTTAAAGACTGCTGTTGCAGGTGTGCGCAGAGTCGAGGGTTTTCAACACGAAGACGTGGTTGAAGGTTGTCGCAAGGAGTGTGTGCAAGGGACTTCTGAAGGACTTGGAAGTCGTGGAAAAGCTCAGGAGGGATAAGGCCTCATAGTTGTTGAAGGACAGCGGGTCGAAGTTGTGCTTTGAAGGTTGGTAAGAAGCATTGCAAGCTTGCGTACAGGTGAACGAGTTCCGTGGAGGAACACTCAGTCATTCCGCAGATTTCTCAAAGGAGGAACGGACGATTGGCATTCTCCGAGGAGGATTCGCAACATCCTGTGAGCCGACAGATCTCACCAAGGTGCAGGGGAGATACCGCAGGTATTCCCGAGAGGTTAAAAGCTCAGGAGGGGGAGAGTCGTTGATCCAAGTCGGTCAGGGCCGTTGAATCTACACGTACATCATGTATCGGGATTCGAAGTATCGGAAGTTTCGAAGACAGGATACTCTTGCAATTTGAAATCGCGATACGTGATTTCTCGACAGTTAAAAGATATTGTGGGCCACAGCGGAGTTAGTGGAGGACAGATGGCGTGAGTTATCGGAGTTCGGGGAAAGTAAAGTCCTGAAACATTTGGCATTAGGATTCGCGATTCCGCGAAGTCCAAAATCCCGATGAGGGGACGGGACCATTGAATAGTCAAACCACGTGTGCATCGGAGCATCGGCACATCGGGGTTCGGGGTTCGGTAAATCCATTTGCTTGATATCGCGAGTGATGAAATCGCGATAGGAGAAATCCCGACAGGGTAAAGGAAGGGTCTGCATTGACTTCCATCGGGGTTCGGAGATCCGAAACACCAGCGCTCGACCATAGACCTCGCGATACCGCGAATTTCGATTCCCCGATAAGTAAGAAGGGGGTCACGTTGAAGAGTTCTGTGGGTGTAGATTTCCCGATAGGGAAATAGAAGAACATTTAAGTTCTTCGGGCCGAGAAGGGAGAGAAAATCCTATGAGTGGACGTGCCCTGCGGAGCCCGCCTGCATCATGCAGTCTCTAAGAAAAGTGCACTAAGTGATGAAATTACAACCTTGTCTTGTATTAGTTGGTTGAAGCTACAATCATGGACCGTAAACTATAAAATTTTCAATATATGAAAATGTGTAATACATATGTTCATTTACTACATTTTATTCATTGTTACATTTTAACTAAGCCATGATTGGTTTGAAATTATTTCATGATATCTTATTTCACCTAAATATTTATATCACTTTATATTTTTGTATTACTTGTAGAACTTGCAAGAAATCATTATTGTACCATGTCATTTGTATTGAACCTAGGATCTAGTGCAATATTTTAGTTGTTTATATCATTATTGTACCATGTCATTTGTATTGAAATTGGGATCTACTACAATATTTTGTATGTTTATAGTTCTGATAGGACTGATTCGATCGTAGTAGAATAAAGAACATCTTATATGCCCCTACTACTCAAACTATTTGTGATACTTTTGCAACAACTTAAGAAATAAAGGGATGAATAAGTGAAAGTATGGATTCTACAACAAGGTTTATAAATATAAAATCAATACAACCAACTTAGCAATCACAAGATCAAATTATATGTAGTTTTTAGGGTCAATATATAGAGTCTCACCAGCCCTTCAACTCTGCAAGATAATCTCTGTGAGCAATCTGAGAATATATAGACTATACATATAACCACAAATAAGTTCACAATGACATCTCTCTCTCTCTCTCTCTCTCTCTCTCTCTCTCTCTCTCTCTCTCTCTCTCAAAGATGGATGGAAAGCTCAATGGGTTAAGTTATAAAAAAAAATCACGTATGGATGAGTCTCTTCTCTAAACCAAATGATTCTTGTAACTGTAACGACCCCTTCATTACGTCAACAATTAGTGATGTACAAAAGAGGTAAATATTTTTTTGAACAAATGTTAGTACAAGTGAAAATGTGTCATAACATGTATTAATAACTACATAATCAATTTCATCACAATCAACTGAAAGCAACATCACTATTATTCAATCAACCGTATCTTAAAAAAATAACATGAGGAAGCTAACCGCTCAACCTATCCTGCATGGTTAGGACCTCCGAGACACATAAGAAACACTCAAGTCCAGGATTCATCCCATTGATTTTGACCACTTAAGATCTCAGGACTGGCGATTGTTATGAGGAACAAGGAAGTATCTAATTCCCATTAATTCAATCATACACCGCTATTCAAAACTATAATTATTAGCATACTTAACCATCAATTCATTATAGTGCAAATAATAATCTACTCTACTTAATCAATCTTCAAGCAACGTTGAGTGTAAATGAGTAAGAGGCTTTTAAATAAAGAATAATAACCCAAAGAGCATAAGTAAAATATTAGTCTCGTGTAGCTCAACTATGCATCTTCATATTAAGGAATATCTTCTAAGAATATATATATATATATATATATATAAAGGCTAAAATTATATATTCATTTGCAAGAAACCACAAGAAGATCAGTCTTCTTAAGCAATACATTAAATTTATATGCTACCTTGCATTATGCATCCAATTTATAAAACTAGTAAACATCAATCATAAATAGCAATCAATAAGAAGTCTATTGCTTGCATATCCATTTTAAAATAACTAAGAGGTTCAATCATAACAAGCAATATGGAAAGATTCCAAGACTACCTTACATTTTCATCGCAAGAAACTATAAGAAGTTCAAACCCATAATTAAGAATTAGATAAGATAAATTATATGTTATCTTGCATATCCATATATGAGGATAATTAAAGAAGATCAAGATTTATTTAAACAATGAAATAAAAAACCCAATGTTGACTTATAAACCAAATTAAAAGAACTAAAGGAAGACCCAACAATAATATAAGAATCCAATGTCAACTTACAATTCCATTCAAAGGTATTAAGGAAGTCCAAATCTTATTTCAGCCATTTGTAAGAATGCAATTTCTATCTTAAAAATCCATTAAAGGAGTTAAGGGGAGACCAATCGTAATAAGTAAATGATATAAGTCAACTACCCTACGTATCCATTTAAGAATTAAGAAAATCAAGTCTTATTAAATCATAAATAAAGCACTCACATGCTAACTTATAAATCCGTTTAAAAGTTTAGGAAGACAAATCTTAATTGACCATAAATAAATAATATACAGAGGATAAATCACATATCCATAGTAAGGAACAAAGAAGGAGTTCTAGAATCTATCCCCGCCCCTGATCCGGTGTGCAGAAAAATCTGAATTTCTTTCCAGACCTCAATCCGGCCCTCCATCTGGCACTAATTTCTGATAATTTAAATTAATTTCAACATTGCAGTAAAAACGGTTTTATTAATTGAATAACCTCAGAGGAAGGGACAATAATTGATGCAGGTTATGTCAAGAAATGGCAATGACAGGTAAGAGGTGAGTGAACATGTATACGTCAAGCCAATCAAACAATTACAAAACTCACCCTTCTTGGTGTTTACTCTATGAATAATACCATTGTTTTTAAAAGTGGAAAAGCAATACAAAAATAGTTAACTCGAAATGGGAAACCAGACATGAATAGGTTAAGTAACACTATTAATTTCAAGAGGGACGTTTCCATACGGAACTTAATCCGACACATGATCCGGACCTTGATCTGACACTTGTTCTGGACCTTGAAACGACAAAAATTTCTGATAAATTCGAATTTAAATTTCAGGCAACGAATAGATATCGGAAATGGTTAAGCATGAAGGAAGGGACATTAAATAAACACATAGGTACTCAGAAAGGTCAAGATATTGTGCCCCAAATTCGTTCCACGAATTATAATACTTTGAAATTAAAATTCAGAAAATGAAAATAAACAGAACATAAATCGCGCAATTAAATTCTAGGATTGTTTTCTAAAAGAAAACAAAGATTCCACAACGAGAGAGCTGCAATATTTTGACAGCAATTAATCAATTGACATTTTCATAATATTCTACATGCTTAGGCAGTGTAAAGCCCCATATTTTCATTTCCATAAATAAACTAACATACAGAGATCTTTAAAAATTCCCTCTTTGAATTTGTACAGGTCGCCTTGCCAAAACAAATTACTAACATTAACTAACAGTCATACAACATTTTGTAGTGGACCAATAGAACACCACCATCAAGGTTTATAAAAATTTCAACCACGCAAAAGATAAATTCCTTCCAACATCAAGGCACAAAACAAAACGAAATTGTAGGTTCCAATAGCATAGTAATGACAGCTCTGTGATGTGTGAAAATTCTCAATCGTTTTCAATTCTACGAACAGGCAGAGAGCTTCGTTTAAATAATCATACCCACATTCACTTTTTTAACAACATTAAATCTAATCCCGCAAAATAACAATCATGGATTCAATTAAAATTATGTAACCAGACAGACGGTAATTTTATCAACATGTGCAGCAAAAATAAAAATTTGAAACATAAGTAAAACTTGATAGCAACCACAGAGGATCACCTCAGGATTTCCAGTCTAGATTTAAAATCACCACGAGATTTCCTTTTCCAGAAAGTTCAATTATTCAAGCAAGGAAAAGGAAATTGGTTCGACAAGACAATATAAATTAAATTTATGGCAAGCAAACAATGACAGCGATCAAGAATAAATTGCATCTAGATACATGAATCTATTAGCAGTGATTCAACAAATTTTAACAATCCCAAAAGGAAATTTCAGACATCAGCGAACAATATAACCAAGGATTGGAATAATGGGAAGAGAGATAACACAAGTGTTCCAAATACTTAGTTGAGAAATTGAATGGCATCACATTTCAAGAATTTATTTTTTCATGAAAGTCCATCCGGAATTTTCCAATTCAATAACAGAAATAAAATACAGTTTATGACAATATTTCGAAAGAATATCTACAAATGTTAACTTGTTAAAACTACAAAACTTAGATAAAAATACTGTAACCGAAGACGGCGAAATCTGAATATGTTCTTCAGCAAATGGCGCTCCTTCCTTTCTCTCGCTTGTTAATCATTGAGACTTCACTGGTACCTCCCAACCAATGCTAGGGGTACTCTTCTTCCCCCTTAGCCCCCCAAGCCGCAAAGGGGCCAAGCACACACAAACTAGAAATACTCTAGCTCCAAGCTTGCCTCACAAGGTAGAGCCACCACTCTATATAAATCTTGGTATCCCAACTCTCACAAGTAAAACCAGTCAAAAATAATTTGGCAGCATAACTTTACCAATAACCAGTGTGATCCTTTTCCCATCTAGACCATTTTCTTTATAGGAATTTCCTCACTGACACATGTCCACATGCACAATTAATTAGTTTTTTTTTTAATTAAATAAATTAGGATTATTCATCCTCTCCCCAAGTTGCACAAGTAATTACATATTTTATTTTAATTAAAATTTCATTTCCCTCACATTTCCCAAATGTGTTCCTTAAATCGCTCCTTGTTGTCTCTTTATTCCCCAGATTCTCATTTAATGACTTACTCCTTACTAAATCTGAGTTAGAGTTAAAATAGGAGTCTTCTTATAGTTAGACCAGTGGTAGCTAAACTCTAGATACCATTCTATGTGTACACCTATTCTCTCATGCTTTATTCCTTCCATTTTGGTATTTTCTTGTGAACATGTGCATTATATCAAATATTTTCTATTTATCTCACTTTTTCTTTTAGATTGATTTATCTCTAATCTTTTCTTTTATTTAACATTTTATTTTAGTCCCCTAACTAAACTTAGACTTAGGCTTTGTCTTAGAATAGGATTATACTTATATGGGGATTTATAATTAATAAAATTACTCATTAATTAATTATTTTAAATCCGACAATGTCAAATCAATTCATTGTTTTCTAGGCCACATAGATTCATTGACTCAAGTTTTTGAATTACGCAACGTTCCCTTCGAGATGCACTCACGTGCTCCAAGGGTGGAACTCACCTTTTTACTAGTTTTGGTAGTTTTCCAACCCTTGGAGTCAGCACTTTACTCAGGCGACCTTGTGAGAGACTAGGGGCTTCTAAGGAATAAGGACTCTACCTTCTTGTGCGCCCCTTAGAAATATTCATGAGCGACTATCTCAGTATTCCCTCACGACATCGTGGATCTATCAAACTAGGTAATCGTTAACCTACAATTCTATTAACGGCGGGAGTGCTATTATGGTATGTCAAGGACTCTACCACACCTCTCCCTAAATGTCTGGTTTTTTGTGCATGGCCCCTTTACTCCTTATGTGATTCATATTAGCAATCATTTTTCAGCCTTCATCCATCGACGAAACATTGTCAATGATCCATATACAAAATCATACTACAATCAATCATATGCATAAAATGAAATACTCAAACCAAATACAATCCACTCCCCGACTCAATCTGGAGTCCAAGGAGGTCCATTGATGCCCTCAGCATCTATAATTGGTCATTTGTCCTGCACACTCAGGTAAAATCATCAATAGCATCTGCCAATACATGTATCAAGTAACAATAAATCACAACCCATCACATCATCATGTAAAATCCATAGTTGAAACAAATAACATTGTACTACAACCGGATCACTTGCACGTAAGTGTCCTCAAAGAATAAGTCGATAACATGTGCTCAGTAGAGAGGGGTTTTACATACACCCCCTGTTGTTTTTAACTTTATCCCGAAGTTGTACAATATATAAAATGCAGTAAATAAAAGTATCTGACAATATCTATATGTCTAACCTATCAAACAAGTAAGGAAACTGCTGACGCATATCATATGCATCCTCCCAGGTAGCCGAGTGTAGACTATAATCGTCCCATTGGACCTTGACATGATCAACTATTCGATATTGTAGTTGTCGAATGCGATGGTCCAGGATGCGGATTGGTTCCGCCGTGAGAGAAGCCTCGTTTGACACCTGTAAATAACTCATGTTAATCACATGTGTAGGATCACTAACATAATGTCTCAAAACAGACACATGAAAAACATCGTGCTTACGCCTCAAAGAATCAGGCAAGGCTAGTCGATAATCCACAGGTCATTTATTTTCCACAACTTTGAAATGTCCCACAAACTTAGGAGACAGTTTAACACCCTTTCCAAACTTGATCAAACTCTTGTGTGGTTTCACCCGCCAGAAAAAACGGTCACCAACTTCATAATTGTGGTCAACGTGATTCTCATCTGCATAACTCTTTTTTCGATCTTGTGCTTCTTTAACCCTTTGTCTTACCGATTCCATTTGTTCTTCCATTTCTTGGATCACTTATGGTCCTACTAGGACCCTATCCTCAAGTTGATCCCAGCTCAATGGCGTCTGACACGGTCGCCCATAAAGAAACTCAAACGGTGCCATCTTAATGGTACTTTGATAGTTGTTGTTGTATGCAAATTATGCCAGTGGCAAGAACTCTTCCCAACGTTTAAGTTGGTCCATTACATACATATGCAACATATCTTCCAAAATTCAGTTCGTTCTTTTTTTTCTGCCCGTCTGTCTCAGGGTGATATGTTGTACTAAAGTTCAATTGTGTTTCCAAAGCCTCTTGGAAACTGGTCCAAAATCGTCTTGTAAACATCGATCCTCGATTGGATATGATCCTTTTTGGTACACCATGTAACCTTACATTCTCATTGACAAAAATGCTAGCTATGTCTGGCGCCTAATATGTCATACGTACAGGAATAAAATGTGCATTCTTTGTGAGAGTGTCAACTACCATGAAAATCAAGTCATGTGTCCTTGTCGTCAATGGAAATCCAACTATAAATTCCATTGAAATGACCTCCCATTTTGATTATGGAATGAAGTGTGGTTGTAGTAATCCTACTGGATGTCTATGTTCATCTTTCACTTGCTGACATTCTAGCCATTGAGCCACATAACTAACTATGTCTACTTTCATTCCCTTCGCAAAGAATAAACGATAAAGGTATGCCTTCATCTTCGTGACTCCCGGATGAGCCATGTACACTGCTCAGTGCACTTCACTCAAGATCAAAATTCTTAATTCGTTATTAGGCGGTACATAAATTCTATTGTTATACCTCAACAATCCGTCATTATTCAATGTATAACCTTCAAACTTTGGTGCCATCACGATATATTGTCCAATATTTTCCTTAACCTCTTTGTACCAATCATCATCGGTCTATATAGTTAGAATATTTTCTCAAAGATTCATTTGAAGAGGTATTATCGATAATATGTGTGGCCTCCGACTCAACGAATCTTCCACTCCGTTCACCATTCCTTTAATGTAAGTAATATCAAAATCGTATCCGCTAATTAATTTTGACCAGCGCCTTTGTCGCGCGTTCAAGACACTATGCGTAAATATATGTTGCAGTCCATAGTGGTATGTATTTAATTCGAACTTTCTTCCAATTAGATAGTGTCTCCAAACTCTCAAGGCATATACAATTTCCTATAACTCCATTCATGCGTTGTGTAGTTATCCTCATGCTTTCTCAATTTCCTTGAAATGTAAGGGATCACTCGACCATCTTGCATCAAAAATCTGCCTAAACCTTCCTTGGATGCGTTCGTGCATACCAATAATTCCTTTTCCATGTTGGGGACTTTCAGTATTGGCGTTGTCGTCAAAAACTCCTTATGCCTTTGAAATTCTTCCGCTCATTTCTCATTCCATACAAACTTCTTGTTTTTCTTCTGCAATCTTGTGATCAGATTTGTTATCTTTGAAAAACCTTCGACGAACCATCGGTAATATCTTGTTAAATCCATAAAGTTGGGTACTTCTTGTATGTTTGTCGGTGCAGGCCATTCCATAATAGCCTCTACTTGTGTTGGATCCACAACGATACCTTCACTAGATATGATATTCCCTAAATAATGAATCTTTGATTGGTAAAGAGAACATTTCGATAGTTTCTCGTATAATTTGTTTTCTTGTAGACACTGTAGTACCAATCTTAAATGTTTGTCATGCTCTTCTTTCATCCGAGAATAAATCAATATGTCATCAATGAATACTTGAATTAACTTGTCCAAGTAGTCGTGGAACACCCCATCCATCAAGTTCATGAATACCCCCGACGTGTTTGTCAGTCCAAACGGTAGAACTGTAAACTCATAGAGTCTAAACCTCATCTTAAATGCGGTTTTAGGAACATCTTCCTCTTTAATTTGTAACTGGTGATATCTTTCTCTCAAGTCAATATTTGAAAACATAGTCGCTCCTTTCATCTGATCAAACAAATTGTCTATTCTTGGAAACAGATATTGGTTCTTGATCGTTGCTTTGTTCAATTGACGGTAGTCAATACAAACCCTCCATGATCCATCCTTCCTTATTACGAAAATAATTGGTGCACCCCAAGGTGAAACACTTGGATGTATAAGTCCCAAGTCCAACAATTCCTCCAATTTCATTTTCAACTACTATAACTTAAGCGTTGACATCCGATATGGTGTTCTTGCTATCGGTTCAGTTTCAGGTTTCAAGTCAATTGTAAACTCCAACTCCCTTTCGAGTGGGAAACTTGGTAACTCTTATGGAAACATGTCTGCAAACTCTTGTACTACTGGAAGGTTTTATAATCCTTCTACCTCTCCTTTTTAGTTTAACACTAAGATTGCATATAACTTACATCCCTTGCACATTCTCTTCTGTAATTGTAGGGAAGAAATGAACCTCAAGGACACTCCCTGGTTTCTCCCTACAATCACTCTTCTATGTCCCACATCATCTGTCAAAATTAATTGTTTCATCTTACAGTTGAGTATCGCATTATGCGATTCCAACCAGTCCATATCGATCACTATGTCATAATATCATAAGATCATTACATATAGGTTGGCCTTCGTTACAAAATCTCCCAAGTTAATGCTACAGTCTGTAACCTTTCCTCCAACCTTTTGTTTGGAACCCGAAGCCATTTCTATGTATCTAAACTCATCCTGCTTGACTTCCTTTACCTTAATTATCTTTAGCGATGCACTAGAAATAAAGCTCTTTGTAGCACCTGGATCTATCAAAATACTAAAGGTTAGATCGATGATCATACCTGACATATCGAGCACAATGGACTAGTGCTCGTCCTAAGGGTTGTTCACTGCGACATGAATCATGTGGGCCTTGCCCAAATCTCTAACTGTAGTGTGTCCTGTTGATCTGGTTGCTCTGGCCTTCTTAATCGGATAGTCTCGTTGGTAATGTGGCTCTCCACATGTCCAACATCCGGTCTTCGGTCCAGTACTCCTGGTCCTCGAAGTAGAAGTTGTTGCACTCTTGATGTTGTCTGTCAAGTTGGTCTAGAAGGATTCATTCCCTGACCCACGTTGCATAGCTCTTCCTCATCTATGAGGGCCTTCTAGACTGCATCGTGTAGCGTCTGAGGCATATGGATCCTCACCTTCACACGAATGTTGAAGTTAAGGCCGAACACAAACTTCTTGACCTTTAGCTTCTCCGTGTTTAGATGTGGAGCATACCTAAGTAGCTCCATGAATATGGCCTCATACTTTGGCACCATACAACCACCCTATCGTAAGGCGTTGAACTCATTGTGTTGGTGCTTAATGAATTCCCCTGAAAAATACCTCTCCCATAACCGTTCTTTGAAAAAATCCCATGACACGTCTTCAACGACCACGTTTAGTTGAGGTAGGAGCGTCTTCCACCATAGAAGTGCACTCCCCTTCAACTGAAAGACTGCCATGCAGACTTTCATGTTGGAGGTGTAGTCACTAAGTGCGAAGCACATCACCATGTTCTCGAACCATGCCTCAGCGGTTGAGTCGTTCGTGGCACCCATGAACTCGAGAAACTTCACCTTCTCGATTTCTCTATGAATGCTACCACTACTTGTTGGAGCACGTTGTGAACCCTCATTGGGTACAAACGCCCTGCCCTTATCTCTATCCAGTCAGTTAATGAAGGCCTTTGACATCCTTTGAAAGGATCTCATCAAACCAACCACATCTCCCACATCAACCTACTCCTGCTCAAGGAATTGTTCTTCTCCTTGGGAGTTAGACCCCTCTGGCGTGGATGCTACTAGAGGTGTCTCACCTCTTCCCCTAGCACCACTCCGTCTACCTCCACGATGTTCTCTAACCATGATTACCTGCATGGATGAATTTCAAATTTTAATTAGAGACATTAATTTTAATCATAAATTTTAATACCATGGAAGGTGTAAAGGTCCAATGTCGCAGGGTTGAACCCGCTCTAATGCCATATGTAACGACCCCTCTGTTACGTCAACAATTAGTGATGTACAAAAGAGGTAAATATTTTTTCGAACAAACGTTAGTACAAGTGAAAATGTGTCATAACATGTATTAATAACTACACAATCAATTTCATCACAATCAATTGAAAGCAACATCACTATTATTCAATCAACTGTATCTTAAAAAGATAACATGAGGAAGCTACCCACCCAACCTATCCTTCATGGTTAGGACCTCCGAGACACATAAGAAACGCTCAAGTCCAGGATTCATCCGATTGATTTTGACCACTTAAGGTCTTAGGATTGGCGATTGTTCTAAGGAACAAGAGAGTATCTAATTCCCATTAATTCAATCATACACCGCTATTCAAAACTAGAATTATCGTCATACTTAACCATCAATTCATCATAGTGAAAATAATAATCTACTCTACTTAATAAATCTTCAAGAAACTTTGAGTGTAAATCCAAATTTCATTCCAGACCTCAATCCGGCCCTCCATCCAACACTTAATCTGGCCCTCCATCTAACACTTAATCCGGCACTAATTTCTAATAATTTAAATTAATTTCAACATGAAACAAAAATGATTTTGTTAATTGCATAGCCTCAGAGGAAGGGAAAATTATTGATGCAAGGTCTATCAGGAAGTGGCAACGATGGGTAAAAGGTGGGTGAACGTGTATACATCAAGCCAATCAAAAATTACAAAACTCAACCTTCTTGGTGTTTACTCTACGAATAATACCATCGTTTTTAAACGTGGAAAAGCAATACAAAAATAGTTAACTGAAAATGGGGAACCAGACACAAACATGTTAAATAAAATTGTTAATTTCAAGAGGGACATTGCCATACAGAACTTAATTCGGCACCTGATTCGACACCTTGATCAGACACTTGTTCCAGACCTTGAAACAACAAAAAATTCTGATAAATTCGAATTCAAAATTTCAGGCAGCGAATAGATTTCGTAAATGATTAAGCCTGAAGGAAGGGACAGTAAATAAACACAGAGGTACTCGGGAAGGTCAAGCTATTACTACAGCCCCAAATTCGTTCCACGAATTATAATACTACGACATTAAAATTCAAAAAATGAAAATAAAAAGAACAGAAATCGCTCAATTGAATGCTGGGATTGTTTTCTAAAAGACAACAAAGATTCCACAACGATAGAGTTGCAATATTTTGACAGCAATTAACCAATTGAAATTTTCATAAGCTTCTACAGCCTTGGGCAGTGTAAAGCCCCAAATTTTTCGTTTTCAAAAATAAACTAACATACATAGATATTTAAAAATTCCCTCTTTGAATTTGTACAGGTCGCCTTGCCAGAATGAATTACTATCATTACCTAGCAGTGATACAACATTCTGCAGTTGACCAATAGAACACCACCATCAAGGTTTATAAAAATTTCAACCACACAAAAGATAAATTCCTTCCAACATCGAGACACAAAGAAAAACGAAATCGCAGGTTCCATTAGCATAGTAATGACAACTTTGCGATGTGTGAAAATTCACAATCATTTGCAATGCTACAAGCAGACAGAGAGATTCGTTTAAATAATCATACCCACATTCACTTTTTAAATAGCATTAAATCTAATCCTGCAAAACAAAAATCATGGATTCAATTAAAATTTTGTAACAAGATATTTGGTAATTTGATCAACATATGCAGTGAAAATAAAAATTCAAAACAGAAGTAAAACTTGATAGCAACCACAGAGGATCACCTCATGATTTATAGTCTAGATTTAAAATCACCACGAGATTTCCTTTTCCAGAAAGTTCAATTATTTAAGCAAGGAAAACGAAACTGGTTTGACAAGACATTATAAATTAATTTTTTGGCAAGCAAACAATGGCAGCGATCAAGAATAAATTGCATCTAGATACATGAATCTATTAGCAACGATTCAACAAATTTTAACAATCCCAAAAGGAAATCTTAGACATCAACGAATAATAGAATCAAGGATTGGCAGAATGGGAAGAGAGATAACACAAGTGTTCCAAATACTTAGTTGAGAAATTGAATGGCATCACATTTTCGGAATTTCTTTTTTTCATGAAAGTCCATTAGGAATTTGCCAATTCGATAACAGAAATAAAATACAGTTTACGACAATATTTCGAGAGAATATTTAAAAATGTTAACTTGTTTAAAATACAAAACTCAGATAAAAATATCGTAACCGAAGATTAAGAAATCTAAAGATTTTCTTCAGCAAATGGCGCTCCTCCCTTTCTCCTGCTTGCTAATCGTTGAGACTTCACTGATACCTCCCAGCCAACTCTAGGGGTACTCTTCTTCCCCCTTATCCTCCCGATCCACAAAGGGGCCAAGCACACACAAACTAGAAATACTCTAGCTCCAAGCTTGCCTCACAAGGTAGAGCCACCACTCTATATCAATCTTGGTATCCCAACTCTCACAAGTAAAACCAATCAAAACTAATTTGGCAGCATAACTTTACCAATAAACAATGTGATCCTTTTCCCATATAGACCATTTTCTTTATAAGAATTTTCTCACTGACACATGTCCACATGCACAATTAATTAAATAAATTAGGATTATTCATCCTCTCCCCAAGTTGCACAAGTAATTAAATATTTTATTTTAATTAAATTCCATTTCCCTCACATTTCCCAAATGTGTTCCTTAAATCGCTCCTAGTTATCTCCTTATTCCCCGGATTCTCATTTAATGAATGACTCCTTACTAAATCTGAGTTAGAGTTAAAATATGAGTCTTATTCTAGTTAGACTAGTGGTAGCTAAACTCTATATACCATTCTATGTGTACACCTATTCTCTCATGCTTTATTCCTTTCTTATTTTAAAATTCCATTTTGGTATTTTCTTGCACACATGCGCATTATATCAAATCTTTTAGATTTATCTCACTTTTTCTTTTAGATTGATTTATCTCTAATCTTTTCTTTTATTTAACATTTTGTTTTAGTCCCCTAACTAAAATTAGACTTAGGATTTGTCTTAGAATAGGCTTAGACTTATATGGGGATTTATAATTAATAAAATTACTCATTAATTAATTATTTTAAATCCGACAATGTCAAATAAATTCATTGTTTTCTAGGCCACCTAGATTCAGTGTCTCAATTTTTTGAATTACACAACGTGCCCTTCAAGACACACTCTCGTGCTCCAAGGGTGCCACTCACCTTTTTACTAGTTTTGGTAGTTTTCCAACCCTTGGAGTCAACACTCCACTCGGGAGACCTTGTGAGAGACTAAGGGCTTCTAAGGAATAAGGACTCTGCCTTATTGTGCACCCCTTAGAAATATTCATGAGTGACTGTCTTAGTCTACCCTCATGACATCGTGGATCTCTCGAACTAGGTAATCATTAACCTACAATTCGAGCCATGGAGGGAGTGCTAGTAGGGTGTGTCAGGGACTCTACCGCACCTCTCCCTCAATGTCTAGTTTTTTTGTGCATGGCCCCTTTACTCCTTATGTGAGTCAGATTAGCAAGCATTCGGCAGCATGCATCCATCGACAAAACACTGTCAATGATACATATACAAAATCATACTACAATCAATCATATGTCACGTATGCATAAAATGAAATACTCAAACCAAATACAATCCACTCCCTAACTCAATCTGAAGTCCAAGGAGGTCCATTGATGCCCTCGGCATCTATAATCTGTCATGTGTCCTGCACACTCAGGTAAACTCATCAATAACATCAGCCAATACATATATCAAGTAACAATAAATCACAACCCACCACATCATCATGTAAAATCCATAGTCAAAACAAATAACACTGTACTACAACCGAATCACTTGCACATAAGTGTCTTCAAAGAATAAGTCGATAACATGTGCTCAGTAGAGGGGGATGTTACAGTAACAACCACTAAGAGCCCCTAGCTTATATTGGTATTATTTTAGATGCTCTACAATGACTTTCTCTTGAGTTTTCCATATATACACTTATGTAACTTGTGAAGATTTGTGGATGAAGTCACACATATATCTTTGTTCTATGAGAGGAACAATGGTGAAGGATGGAAGCCTTTGTATGTGTGGACACATATATCTTCATCCTCTAAAAGTAAGTGGTGAAAGCATGAACTTGTAAGTCATTTTTTTGAAATATATTTAAAATATAAATTATATTAATAAAATATTATACATGACGATAATGATGGTTATCTTATTCTAATATGAATAAAGTATATTAGATAGATAAAGGGAACCAAATTAAATATTTTCTAGAATGCAATTTTGTATCATGGTGGGAATAGAAGTATCAAGATTATTATGATTTTTGTAACCGAGGAATATGTAAGTTCCAAGTTCGTGATAGGGTGTGATTCTAGGAGGTGCACATCGGATGATCTCGCCACTGAATTCGATGAGTGACATTTAGGTTTGAATGAACTTGGTAGGTGTATTTGAATTATATGGGACCTAGTTTAGATAGATAATATAGTTTTGTAAATATGGGTAAAGTGAATATTAGAATGACTGGATGACTATAATTCTTGAAATATTATAGACTCGTCAACACTAAAATATGTGAATGCAACTGAGGAAAGAAGTAAAAACATTCAACCTTGCTCTAGCTAACTTGGATCCAAATAAGTCAGGGTTAAACTTAAATTTTTTGAAGATTACCCAAGTTGAAAAGTGGTTTTGTCTTAACAGGTTGGGTCATTATAAGTGGAATTATTGATGATGGAATGGATATACAATGGAAACTTATGATCAAGGAAAATGCATTGGATTAGTACGGTGGATTGGTGTACCTAATTGTGTTCTTGAATGGATGTATGTCATAGATATCATGGATTTATAATATATGAGAAATAATATGGTACCATACCTTTAACCTTAGTATTGGAAACTATGGGAACATACCATTGGGATGCATACCTTCAAAAATTGATCTGATTGTGAAAGTCATTGGATAATGATGGGCAATTATATCATTACAGTGGGTTAATCCTACAAAGGATGAGTTTATAAATACATTAACTAGAAGCTTATGAATGTAGGTAAACTTGAATGAGCTTGATGAATTAATATTATGAGTTATAATCTCACCTTTAGGAAGGTGATGCACAAAGTTTAGTTCCATATATGTACCTAAGCTAGTGGAAGGAATGATGAGACAAAGACTCACCCACAAGGTGTGTGATAAGAATGAATGAGAAGCATAATGATGGTTGTTGAAAGGATTGATAATCAATGTTAAGTCCCATAATAGGAATTATTGTGAATTACTCTTTGATTAAGAGTATTTGAAACCATGAATTCTTTCCATAACCTAAAATAGAAAAGTTTTCATTGCATTATAAAGCTTGTAATTGCTCAACATTGGTACTTGGTAAATGCATGATGCCTTGGTCCATGAAATGATAACAATATGGTTGTTATATCCTTGATATGTGTCACCTTTGAATAGAAATACTTCACAAAGCTCTTACTCTCCTCTCCCATCAAATGGGATCACTTGTGAAACTTTTCAAAGAATACAAATGGCATTATTAGATAAGGGTACCTTGAAGTGAGGAAGTCAAGGAAAAATGAGGGTACAATCGTTAGTAATAAACGATGGTAAGTGTATGTGGGTAAGTGTTCTTTGGCCTTCCAATAAGAACATATTGAAATCATTTATTCTTTTTGTCTTTCAATACCAAATTCAAAATGTTAGTTATTGTCTTTGATACCTATGTCATATGCAAGATAAATAACTATGATCAAGGCTAAACAAACAATGAATTAGTTTGTTCTAATAGTTTCTATGGTTTGTATGTTTTATTTTTACATGGAACTAGATTCTCTTAGTGAAATTTAATAGGGACCATCAATCTCTTATGCACAAGGGAATCTTGATGCATAGGATGTGTTGACACGAAGTTTAATGTTTTACCCTTTAAACCTAAAGCGTCGCTTTTTCCTAGTCATGGAGCCACCCTTAATCTTAAAATGAGTCAAAAAATCTTTCAATTTTTTGCATTTCGGGATTTAGCATTTCACAAGGCATGTTTTCCTAATTAACAACTCCAGATTTCCCGGTGCCGAAATCCCAAAATGGTCTTATATTAAAGTAATAAATAAAATAAAAAATAAAATAAAAGGGAAAAAGGGAAAAAGTAGGTGCTATAAACCTCGACGCGTGTTTCACAAAGTATCCTCTAATTGTGATTAATTAAACTCTTAAACACGATCAACAACTTATTCTTTCGCGTTTTGGGTTTCTTTGTATCAAAGTGTTGTCAAAGCACTAGCCCTTGAACTCTCGGTCCCCGATTTTCTGAAAGGAAGAAGTTAATTACTAATCTTAAATTATTAAATCGTTAATATAAGTAATCATCGTCTAAACTAATCCCATCGCGATTTTGCAATTCGGGGTTTGCTTATCACATGCCTCATGGGTACAGGATCCCCGAAATGCCGAAATCCGAAATCACGATTTTTTTTAATAAAGTTTAAGATGAGTTTAAGTTAATTTAAAATGGGATTAATAAGGATTAAAGCAACTTTTCGCGTTTCGCATTTTGGGATTTAGTGAAAGAAGTTCTTATAATGCTCCAGTTTGAAATCGTTGATATACGGTAATATTTGCAACGGATGAATAGAGATATTTTTTACTTAATTGCGTATCTCTGGGCATATCTTCCCCATTAAGACATTAAATTTTTACCACCTGTCTCATCATGCCCCTCGTAAGAAGAGTTAAAGGTTAATAGAAGATTGGTTTATTTTTTGAAATTCATTTTTCTCGTTTGAATTCAGAAGTGAATTGCATTCAGCAAGCTTACACATTTGTCTCTGCGACAGGAATTCATCCTAAACACGAACATTATGGCACCTAGAAAGGCACCTAAGAAAAGTGAAGAAGCAGTTGAAAGCTCCATCCCAGAAGGAGTTGTTGTGTCTGATACTACACTGCATGCCATTGACTCCATCAAATCCTAGAGGCAAAATTTCGAAACCCTGGACTACGAAATCAAGAATTTTCCCGATGATTTTGAAAACAAACTCTGGGACATAGCAGAGTCTGAACTTCACAAAGTGACTACGCGCCCATGACTCATGACATACAATGATATGATCAGTTGGGCTTTAGAGAGGATAGACGTGCAGACAAGAAGCATTTTGGACAGTCAAGGGGTCGTCATCGACTCTTTTAGACCGGAGCATATACAAGTAATGTACAAACTATCTCCCACTTCTAAATATATTTATAACAAAGAATTCGTAAGTGAATTTCAAAGGAAAGAATGCACATAGGCAGACCAAACATACCCCAACATAATCAGAGACTGTTGGAGACACCCACCAAAATTCAGGGCCGATACCCATAACATTTATGCCACAACCTCTTTGAATGAGTACATGGTTTATGTGGCTATGATGTTATGTAGAATTTTCAGAAAGAAAAGTCCTACCCATTTTCCTGCAGAATGGGTGCCCCTTTTACATGAAGCAACCGAAGGCTATAGCTTCAATTGGAACAAAATCCTATCAGACAACCTAGCTAAGGAGGTTATGGAGTATCAAACCGCGAGGTCCAGTGGTAGACCAGTAGCTTTTTACATGTTGGCATACATCATGGACGTTATATGTTTCACAACTCATTTCCTTTTGATGAATTGGAGTTGGAACCCAGCTTGCCCTGAACTGATTCATGAATATCATTCTAAGTTGTGGGAAGAAAATGCTAAAGATTCTTTTTACGAAATTTTTCATTTCGTGGTGATACCGGTGCATCAGATGATGTTTGGTTGTGCACCCCCCCGTATATCAGAGTCAGTCATAGGAAATATCAAGGCGTTTTTCAATTGGTTTATTGAGAAGAATTTCTTCTATATCAGGGTTTTCGGATGTTCTATCCCTCCTCTTGCACTTCCCAAATTCCTCCCTAACAGAGTGGTATGCAGGGAGGTAGCTCATCAGATAATAACAGGAGGTATTGGGATAGAGCTGAGGATAGATCAAAAGAAATTTTGGCCAATCTTTCCCATATAGATTGGAAGGTTTTCGCTACTCAACCTGGGTCATTCCAAAGTTGAAGCTGCAGCTCTTGAGGAGGTCAAGTTGGTGAATCTTGAGCACAGGAAACACAACCCTTATCAAATAGTGGGGATCCAAATGGCTCACTGTGGCATGAAAGCGTTTGAACATGAGGAATCCCCTCGCGATGACATTTTCAAAGGGGTCAAAACCTACAAAGAGGTGTTAGGAAGGGTTCAGACATTATCATTCGACTTGCAAACCAGCCTTCTAGCCTTCTAGAGACATAGGCGAAGCGGTTTGCCCAAGGTATTGCAGGTCGAAGCAACAATGCCCCCTCCAGAACAAGAAAACATTCCCCCAGGCTTCGGAAAAAAAGAACAGAATAAAGAAAACACCGAAGAAAACCCACAGAAGGTCGAAGGATCTTCACAAAACAAAGAAGTCCCACAGACAGAGAATCCAGGAGCAGAAACAGAAAAAGGGTCTCAGACACCTCCCGAGTCCAGTCAATATCCCCCTCCTGCGTCATCTACTCTTCATATTGATACTCCCAATACAACAGTTGAAACAAAATCCATAGATTTGGGAAACCCCATCACTTCCTTGACCCCTTTACACTCTACTTTTGGTTTCCCTCAGGTAGGATTCATATATGTTAGCGACCTCGACCCTATCTCTAGAGATGAAATTCCTCCCTCTGATTACTTCTTTAGTAAAAAGAGGAAGGATGTATTAAAAAAGGAGATGTATATGAGAGAATGTGGTATGGTAAAGAAACATAAGGTGCTGGTGGATGGGAAAAACTTGGAAGAGGGAGATTTTTCCATAGAGGTGGTGGGCTCCATGGGAGCGCTGGCAACAACAAATCTATTCACTGTTAACAATATGAGAGCAAGGTTGGAACAGAGTAACCACAGGATAACCCAGTTACAATATCAACTAAAATATACCGAGAAAAGTATCAAAGCATAAATAAATAAAGTTCTAGAACAGGCCAGATCCGCTGACAAGAAAGAAATTCAATCGCTTAAGTCATGTTTAGATGAGATGAACGAAAAGATGCAAACTAGCCAAATACAAGTTATTCGGCAAGAAGAATTGGTAAGACAACTACAGGTTAAATTGAATTCAATAAAAGGCCAGGTTATAGACCTGAAAGATTTGCAGGACCAATCACTGGAAATACATGCAAAGGTAGAAGCTGAGCAACAGAAAGTAATCTCCCAAGTAGAGATTATTCAAAATTATTTTCAGGAAACAAGCAATGCTTTTGATAATGTTATTTTTAAAGAAAAAAAATCTAAAGCAGCGAGGGCCACTTTCCAAAAGTCAGTTGTATGTTCTGAAAATGAAGAAGTATCGAAAATTCTAAAGCTCTCTTTCACAGAGCAGATTAGAGGTGACATCATGCTCAAGGTATGGGAAAACAACATAGCAGAATACAAGAAAATAGTCAAAGAAATCAAAGATGATTGTGAAAGAATATTTGATTCATTGGACAAGGAATCATTAGGTATTGGAAGAGACAATTGCATTGGGAAATTAGGACAAATAAACATTGTAAGACACCAGTTGAATTTCAAAGAGGGTTTGAACAAATTTCAAATGGAAATTTCACAGTTAAAGGAAATGGATGTTACTCTAATAGACAGGTGGCTAGTAAATGATAATCATGTAAACGGTTGGGGTTTGTAATTCTTGTAACCGTTTGTCCCTAGGAGTTAGGAGATCATCAACCAACAATCATCAGGGGTCTGGTATAAATGTAATTTCATGATATTGATCAAAGGATTTTTCAGGGCGCATTGTAAAGAAGAATTTGAAGATATTTTTGAATAAATACAAATATGGATTGAAGATTCTAGATCTGGTCCAATTTGAGTTACGTGTTTCTCTGTTGTTTCATATTTTTCATATATATATTTAATGAATACTTAACTACAATTTAGTACAACCTCTACTGTGGTGAGAAATTATTCTTGCAATTTAATCATTTACATATTTTCCTCAGTATTGGCTATCAGCGGATATCTTTTAAATTTCAATATCATATGCTTCATTATGAGTTTTTCCTCATTATTTTCTTCTCCTGTCAACAAAGTGAGATTCCTCTTTAATTGATGCCTCGCCCTGTTCAGTAGTTTTATGTTTTATTTTCACTTCATGTATCTCCCCTTTTTAAAAATTTAACTCAGATACCAGAAGCGGCCTTTGATTTCATCACACTATTAATTCAAGGTTTTTTGAGTTCTTTTTACATGTTTTGAAGCAGAAATAGCGAACTCTTAAAGAAAACACAGATTTTACCCCTTTCTATCCTTTTCACCCATGATTGTCCCAGTCACGAGACAACCCAATATTGAACCTGTACTATCGTATCAAATGAGCATTTCTTTGAATTTACTTAACACCATTTTATAGACAACAAACAACAGGGTTGAGTTAGAGCGCTCATGGGTGGTTATTGAAAGAGACATTAGCATCCATGAAAACTGGGAAGCTAGACAGAGACTGTTAAGGAACAAACAATAACCCTTTTCATATAAACTACCTTTTATCCTTAACCCTCTCTTTCTTTTCGGATGCCTTGACGATGTACTTTAGAGCCTTAAATTACAAACTCAGGAACAACATCTTTTTGGCGTCGTTGCCAGGGAACAAAGAAACGAAATATTTCCTTGGGAAGATCAACATTGACACTTTCTATCTTTGATAGTGAACAAAGATCAAAAACCTTATAAGGCTACCCTTATCTTTCACTTGGCGACTCCATGATAAATAAACTGGCTTTTAACCAGAAGAATACCAAAAGAAACCTAGACGACAAACAGACTTCGCCAGTTCTAGATCCAGAAAAAAATTTAAAATCAAGAAGATATCTTAAAAATACTGTATCATTGACAAATAGATTTTATCAACCTAAAATTACAGAGTCGAATACTAGAGATATTTTTGAAGGATTGAATACCCCACGATATTACGGGGGATTACCTACCAATAAGATTACAACCTTGGAGCCTAGTTTGGTCTCGCCTAATTTTAAAACTAAGATGCCTTCGTCTTTGTGACTCCCGGATGAGCCATGTACACTGCTCAGTGCACTTCACTCAAGATCAAAATTATTAATTCATTATTAGGTGGTACGTAAATTCTATTGTTATACCTCAAAAATCCGTCATTGTCCAATGTATAACCTTCAAACGTTGGTACCATCATGGTATATTGTCCAATATTTTCTTTAACCTCTTTGTACCAATCATCATCGGTCTATATAGTTAGAATATTTTCTTGAATATTCGTTTGAAGAGGTATTATCGATAATATGTGTGGCCTCTGACTCAACGAATCTTCCACTCCGTTCACCATTCCTTTAATGTAAGTAATCTCAAAATCATATCCGTTAATTAATTCTAACCAGCGCCTTTGTCGCACGTTCAAGTCACTCTGCATAAATATATGTTGCAGTCCATAGTGGTCTGTATTTAATTCGAACTTTCTTCCAATTAGATAGTGTCTCCAAACTCTCAAGGCGCATACAATTTCCTATAATTCCATTCATGCGTTGTGTAGTTATCCTCGTGCTTTCTCAATTCCTTGAAATGTAAGCGATCACTCGACCATATTGCATCAAAAATCCGCCTAAACCTTCCTTGGATGCGTCCGTGAATACCAAGAATTCCTTGTCCATGTTGGGGACTTTCAGTATTGGCGTTGTCGTCAACAAATCCTTACGCCTTTGAAATTCTTCCGCGCATTTCTCATTCCATACAAACTTCTTGTTTTTCTTCTACAATTTTGTGATCGGATTTGTTATCTTCGAAAAAACTTCGACGAACCATCGGTAATATCTTGTTAAATCCATAAAGTTGGGTACTTCTTGTATGTTTGTCGGTGCAGGCCATTCCATAATAGCCTCTACTTTTGTTGGATCCACAACGATACCTTCACTAGATATGATATTCCCTAAGTAATGAATCTTTGATTGGTAAAGAGAACATTTCGACAGTTTCTCGTATAATTTGTTTTCTTGTAGACACTGTAGTACCAATCTTAAATGTTCATCATGCTCTTCTTTCATCCGAGAATAAATCAATATGTCATCAATGAATACTTGAACAAACTTGTCCAAGTAGTCGTGGAACACCCCATTTATCAAGTTCATGAATACCCCCGGGGTGTTTGTCAGTCCAAACGGTAGAACTGTAAACTCATAGTGTCTGAACCTCATCTTAAATGCGGTTTTAGGAACATATTCCTCTTTAATTCATAACTGGTGATATATTTCGCTCAAGTCAATCTTTGAAAACATAGAAATGAAGAAACGAAGCATTTCCCTGGGAAGAACGACATTGACACTTTCTATCTTTGATAGTGAACAAAGATCGAAAACCTTATAAGGCTGCCCTTATCTTTCACTTGGAAACTCCACAATAAATAAACTGGATTTTAACTGAAATAATACCAGAAGAAACCCAGACGACAAACAAACTTCGCCAGTTCCAGATCCAGAAAACATTTTAAAATCAAGAAGATATATTAAAAAGACTGTATCATCGACAAATAGATTTTATCAACCTAAAATTACAGAGCCGAATGCTAGAGATCTTTTTGAAGGATCGAATACCCCACCGTATTACGGGGGATTACCTAACAATAAGATTACAACCTTTGAGCCTATTTTGGTCTCACCTGATTTTAAAACTGAGATTTTCCCAATCGTTTCTTTCACCAACAGAGGTAAAAGATCTACGTCACTTCCCGCCTCAATTGACACGTCATCACTTCATGAAGTTCATTTTCCTATCCCTCGGAACTCCTATGGCCACCCTATTCTTCTCGACACAACTCATGTAGATTCTCCTTTATATTCACCCTGTGAGTCCGAAGAAACTAGTCCACTTTTCCCTAGTTCCCCTTCCTCAAGTTTCCTATCTCTCGATAACCAATTTCCTGAAACCCTTCTTCATAATTTCCAAGAAACAACCTCTAAATCATCAATGGTTGCAGCCAGAGGAGGTGTTGCTGGAGGTGGGGCTAGCAGAGAAGGAGCAGGTGGCCAAGTACCACCCCCTAGAATCTTTGCAAAGGTGGCTGCTATATATGCCCCTTTGATCCTCCTAGTTCCCCTACATGACTTACCTGAAAACTACATGAAGAATCTTCTGAAATTCACAAGAGAGGGCGATTTAACTGCAGCCAAACACATCAATTTCTTTGACCAATTTGTCGATATCCTCGGACTCGAACACAAAGATGTCTATTCGAGACTCTTGGTTCAAATTTTTGAAGGACAGGTAAGAACCTGGTTCCGAGGCCTAGCAGCAAAATCTATATCGTCTTATGAGGAACTTGAAAATGCCTTTATTAGACAGTGGGGGGGAAGGAAAGACCGTCTCTATTATCTAACTGAATTTGGGGCTCTAAGAAAGAAACACTATGAATCAGTCCTTGAGTTCACTCAGAGGTTCAATAAATTGTATAATAAGATCCCAGCCGAGATCAAACCCTCCCAACCTGCAATGAAAGTAACCTTCGCTTGGGATTTCGACCCTGATTTTTCCCTATTATTGAGGGAGAGGAGATCAGTAGACCTCACCAAGATGCAAGATGATGCCTTAGAGATTGATTCAAACATGATTGCATCAAGAAAATTGAAAACCAAATTTGAAACTGGAAACAAAGAAACCAAAAGGTATAGAGATCAAGGGGGACCGTCCGAATTAGGAAGATCTTCGGAAGACAAAATATATGACATGGCAAGAATAATCAAAGAGCTCTCAAATAAGATCTCAAGAATAGATCTAGATCAAGAGAAGAATGAGCACTTTCCCAGAAAGGATTTGAAAAGGAATCCTAACCCTCAAAATCCACCAAGACAAATTAAGAATGAGGATCAAAAAATCCAAACTCCTTTTAAAAGTGAAAGCTTTATAAGAGGAGAAGATGCAGAAGATTTTAAGGAACTAGAAGAAGACATCAATAATCTTGGAAACGACTGCCTACAACCTTTTTTAACGAGGCAAGATTACGAAAAATTTGCAACCACGAAAGATAGATCCCAAAATAACAAAAACAGTGATATTATTGAAGATTCAACCTATCAGGAAATTGCAGACGATATAATGATCGAACTCCACCAAAAATACAATCTAAGGCCTAGAAACAAGAGCCTCGAAACTCCCTCAATGAAAAATATTTTTCCGAGGGGTGAAACGGATGAGTCAGTTTCAAAAAACACTGAGAAACAAACTATAAAAACTAGAACCGGTGACACACACCCTACCAAGACAAAGTCAGCAGAAACATCAGCCACGAATGCACAGAAAACGGAGGCCCCTGTAATTGAAACTAAAACCTCACAACAAAGGAAAAATGAGAAGAAGTGGTTAGAAACCCAAACCATAGAGATTGACAATACTATAGGAAGTTTTAATCTGGAAAATGAAATAAATAAAATCAAAATCCCTATACCTCTTGTCGAACTGGCAAAAAATATGATTTACAGGAAAAAAATCACCAAATTAATCAGTTTTTCAGAAAATGAAAGTCAGGCTAATGTTATAAATTTAGAAGATGACAAGCCTAACATAATTTTCGGCCCACATTTCGACAGTACCACAGACACCGTCTCCCCTTTCTATATCACTCTAACTGTGCACGACCACTTACTCCATAATTGCATGTTAGATTCTGGAGCCTCTCACAATGTAATTCCTAAAGCCATTATGGAGAGACTCGGTCTTGAAATTACCAGACCTTATGGAGATTTATATTCTTTCGATTCAAGAAAGGTTAAGTGTATAGTCATGATAAAGGATTTAGTCGTAAATCTTTCACAGATACCCGTGAAAGGTGTTCTAATGGATGTTGTCATCATTGATATACCCTCGAAGTACGATATGCTCTTATCAAGGTCTTGGGGTGCTAAACTTGGAGGATCCCTCCAACTCGACATGACGTACGCCACAATCCTGGTCTTTGGAGGATAGTGCACTCATTTGTATAGAGAAACCAGGTTATCATTCACGGTAAGTGACCCACACAACCAAAACAACTACCCTATTTATATTGATGATCAAGATTTAAGAAATTGTATTTTATCTATCGATGACGATATTGATGTATGTATACAAGAAAGTTGTACGGAAAAAAAAAAAAAAAGTAAAACAGGATGTATATAGCACTGGTGTCTGGAAAATGTTTTTTGATGGTGCCTCATCTTATTTTGGGGCCAGAGATGGGGTGCTTTTTGTGGGACCTGGTGATCAGGGGATTAAATTTTGCTCAATTTTCAAAGTGCTCGAAATGCGACGAAAGCAGTGCCATTGCGTTCGTCTCGTCTTCCTGATTCTGGAGGTATATTTACTTTCGCAAACGGAGTCCGTATGGAGGAGATATCGCGATCTGTCCGCCAAGCCAAACAGGCAAAAATTTGGGATGCTGACTGTACCTGTCCGTATAGTCCGTACGGCCACGTGGAGGGCCGTACCATCATGATGATGTGGCAGGTAGGTGACGTGGTGCATTTTCATTGGACGGTTGTCGGCGAATGCGGTGTTGACACGTGTCATTGGGTGGCCTATAATAGGAGGACACGTGGCCCAATCCAAGGGTGCCACATGTCGCTCGCTGGTTGGCTAAGAAGTTTATATGTAAAATTTTGGAGGCCGCGGGGTTCGAC
>ML782308.1:264647-296853 GCA_009831015.1 Picea engelmannii | reverse complement strand
GTTGCTTTAAACACATAACATTTAACTTGCAAATATTATTCAAGTTTTTCAAGTCTTATTCAATTTTAGATCACCTGGTGACAAATTCGTTATCCCTTTCTCTTATAGATTACAGTGGAACACTGAACATACAAACAATGTATGTGAGTATGAATCCCTAGTGTTAGGATTGGAAGATGTTAGGAGAATGAAAATTAAAAACTTGGAAGTCTTCGGTGATGCAGAGTTAATCGTGAAACAAGCAAATCATCAATACCAAGCCAAACATCCTAGGTTAAGATTTTATCAGAACTGTGTTTGGGATCTGATCGAAAACGTTTTCTCCTCTGTTAATATTAATTATATTCCCATAATAGAAAATCAACATGCGGATGCGTTAGCCAAAGAAGCTTCAACGTTCACACCTCCCATTGCTTTCAAATTAAAATACCATATACTAATGAGACATAGGCCTTCCATACCGAATAGCATACAACATTGGCAAGTTTTCAAGGATGATGAACAACTCCGAAAATTTTTAGAGATAGTAGATGACTTTGTTGAAACGCATGTTGACCAAGAAAACCAGAATGACCCTATTTGGATCATGCAGGAAGGCGAAGACCCCCAAAAGTTCCAAGATAAAATCACTAACCATTGGATGCTTGTTTTAAAAAATAATCAAATACCTAAGGGTTTGATCCCCTTAGAAAGGTTATTTAGTCATGATGACATTCCTTTGAAGACTACCTTATTGCCTCAGCCAGAGGAGGTCGAGGATTGTGATGTAGGTACCAAAGAAGTTCCTAGGTTGGTGAAATTATCCAAATATCTGTCTCCCGAAATCAAAAGAAAGTATGCAGAGTTACTTAGACAATATAAGGATGTTTTTGCTTGGTCTTATGACAAATTGAGAACTTATGACACTACCATTATGGAACATAAAATTCCTTTGAATCCAGGCGTCAAACCTTTTAAGCAAAAACTCAAGCAGATTAACCCCATCCTACTACTAGTAATAGAAAAAGAAGTTAAAAAACTCTTGGACGCTAAAATCATTGTCCCACTGAGATAATCTGAGTGGGTATCCAATTTAGTCCCAGTGAGAAAGAAAAACAGTGAGATCAGACCGTGTGTAGATTTTAGAAACCTGAATCGATCCTCGCTTAAAGACAATTATCCATTACCTAAGATGGATCATGTTTTAGAAAAGCTAACAGAATGTCCATGATTGATGGTTTTTCAGGCTATAATCAGATTGTTGTACACCAAGATGACAAAGAAAAAACTGCATTCACTACCCCTTGGGGTACTTTTATGTATGACAAAATGCCTTTTGGCTTAATGAATGCAGGGGAAAATTTCCAACGAGCCATGGATATCGCTTTCATGGGCGAAAGAGATAAGTTTGTTGTTATATATCTAGACGACCTGACTATTTTCTCTAAATCTGATGCATAACATCTAACGCACCTCAAACAAACTTCCGAGAAATGTCGAAAATTCGGTTTGTCACTTAATCCCAAAAATCCCATTTCGCAATGCAAGAAGGTAAACTCTTGGGTCATATCATGTCAAGAGATGGAATCAAAATCGATCCCAAAAGGGTTGAGGCGACAGATACCATAAATATTCCTAGAAATGTAAAAGAAATTCAGTCTTTTTTAGGAAAAATAAACTTCTTGAGAAGATTCATCCCTACCTTTGTCGAAATTGTTAAATTAATTACAGATATGCTTAAAAAGAACAGCGAGGTGAAATGGACAAACGAAGCCAAAGAATCATTTCAACGAATCAAGAAATTAATAAGAAAAGCTCCAGTCCTAGCAAGCCCGGATTACATAAAAGAGTTTTTGATTTTCTCTTTTGCCTATGAACATACAATCCCAGTTGTATTGTAACAGAAAAATGATGAAGGTTTTGAGTGGCCTATTGCATTTTTTAGCAGAATTGTCAAGGACACTACGCTGAAATATGACATTTTGGGAAAACAAGCTTATGCAATGGTAAAATCTCTCAAGGCTTTTAGAACCTACGTATTGCACTCGAAGATCATTGCCTATGTGTCGTCAAGTTCTGTTAAAGATATATTGGTGCAGCCACACAGTGACGGAAGAAGAGGCAGGTGGTTGGCTAAGATTCAGGAGTTCGATTTGGAAGTCAAACCAAATAAAATTATCAAAGGCCAAGGTTTAGCCAAATTGTTAGCCGAATCAAATCTAAAAGCACTTGGGATAAATCAGCTACAAGGAAATGAGGGATTTCTAGAAATAGATGAGCTTGACGTCACTCCACCCACAACTGAGATTCAAGACAAGTTCTCTACTTCATTCTGGTACCGCGATATCATTTCTTACCTACTAACACTTATATGTCCTAGTGAGTTAACCCCATATAAAACCAGGACACTGAAGTTACACGCTGTAAAATATTGTATCATAGACAGTAAATTGTATTGGAAAGACCCCTTGGGTTTCTTGCTCAGTTGCTTAGTCGAGACCAAAACAGAAAGGGTTATAGACGAATTCCACGAGGGAGTGTGCAGCGGGCACCATGCTTGGCGAGCAACGGCTTATAAAATATTAAGAGTCAGGTATTACTAGCGTAAATTATTCACAAATGTAAACACTAAAGTCTGAACTTGTACTCCTTGTCAGAGGTTTACAGGAAAACATAAAGTCCCAGCCTTGCCTTTAGTGTCGGTTAAAACTGAAGCTCCATTTCAACAATGGGGTCTTGATTTCATTCGAGAAATTCCACCACATTCCAGCGCACAACACAAGTGGATTCTAACTACAACAGACTATTTCACTAAATGGGTGGAAGCCATTCTGACAAGAAATGCAACTGACTCAGTAGTAATCAATTTCCTAGAAGAAAATATTTTATCCAAGTTTGGTTGTCCCCGAAAGATAGTCGCCGATAATTCCCAAGCATTTAAGTCAATGGCCATGTTAAGCTTCTGCCAAAAATACAACATCATATTAGGACACTCAATAGCTTACTATCTGCAGGGTAATGGTTTAGCTGAGTCATCTAATAAGAGTCTGATTACTGTGATAAAGAAGGTTTTGACTGAAAATAAGAAAGCATGGCATAAACATTTAAAATGTGCTATATGGGCTAACAAGATAAGTACCAAAATATCAATTGGGATTTCCCCTTTTCAGATGGTATATGGTACAGACGTCATTTTACCAATAAATCTTGCTCTACCCGTGATGAAACTTTGGCAAGATTCAAATGAAGAACCCAATGACGTTACCAGGAGGATAAACCAGTTGGTTGAAGTTCAACAAAATCGGGCCGAAGTGAATGAGAGGTTACAGAGATATCAGGATAACATGAAGGCTTTATTTGATCGAAAATCTAAAGATAGAGATTTCCTCCCTGGTGATCTGGCCTCGAAATGGGAAGCCAGGAGATAAGACATTGGTAAACATGGCAAGTTTGATCCCATCTGGTCCGACCCATATAAGATTTCGACTTCTGAGGGAAAAAATGTTTTTTTATTAGAAAATCTCGATGGAAACATTCTCAATGCCCTGTAAATGGGCAGCACCTCAAACACTTTATGCAGTAATGTATTTCTGAACTCTCATTGTACATACCGGTTTGTTTTCACACTTACTATATAGTTTCATTTCCTTCGGTATATATATTCATGAGATTTCCTGACAATCAGCATGCTAACTTATTCTGTAGAAAAGTTGTTGACCAACCAAGAGACTATAGATGTTAAAAAGGCGACAGGCACAGATAAGTATATTAATTGTCTTCCGATGAAAAAGGTAAGAAATTAATGGCCTTTTGGCCGACAAACTAGGAGTTACCAAGGTATGATATTTTGTTCTGAAAATTCAAGCTAAATTATCCTAAGAGATATGAATAAATAAATCATTAGTTCGATTGATGCTGATGTTATCACTGAATTAAAAAATAAATAAATAAATAAACTTTAAAGAGCAGTCATGTGTGCAGTAATGCTTTTTAAGCCCTTTAATTTCCCTTTAAGCACGATGAAGCCCGCTTCTCACCTGACCCTGAGTGTTTATCACGAGTTCTTTGAGAAAAGAAAGGTTTCAATTTGGTTCTGAAAATTCTCAATCAAACCTTCAAAAATGAGAATAGGTTGAGTTTATAGTTCTTTAACTTTAGTTGAACCAAAAGTATGTCTAGGTTAATCCTAACCTTATTAGCTCTCCTAACAGGAATAAACCGATTCGTTTTTCTCAAGGAAATCCCTTAAAAGATGTCAAGAATTTTCCCTCAAGAATTTCCCTGAAGCCAATGATGTTTGAAGGCAAGAGAGAAGATTAGCCCAGAGCCATTTAAGTGATTTGACAGGCCTCTGTCCTTAAAAATTTCAAGCGGATATCTTCCCGAGTATATTACATATTGATCGATTGCCCCCACTTCATATTAAAAGAAAAGATATGAAAACAGATGGTGAAAGGAAATTCAATATTGATTGCCCCCATCTAGTCCAAAGAGATGAAGAAAGGAAATTCATTATATTGATTTCCCTCATCTCATCATTTAAATGCTAGAAAACAATGAAGTGGTGAAAGGAAATTCGATATGGGAAGTCGGATAACTTCACCAGGGTACTGAACAGGCTCGCTGGCAATGAAGAAATATATTCATATATGATAAGGTTGGTATACATGAATTACAAGATGCTCTGGTAACTTTTCTTCTCTCAGCTGGATTCACATTATAAGTTTTTGGGATCCCCTAATTTGACACCTTTAAATTTACTTTACCTTGATGTAAAGGGAATCAGATGAAACCTGGTAGAATGGTTAATTTGGTTTTTATTATCTTATACATATCTAAGGTCAGTTTCAGAAAAGGAAATCTATTGAGAACCTAACTCGAGAAAATCAGATGTTTTATTTTTGAAGAATTTTCAAAGTCAAATGCAGAGATCCTAAAGTTTTCTCTCTTTTTCCCTCCTGGTCTGTTTCATAAAGTTGAGTTATTGACCCCATTTACCCAATAAAGGCACTCGGTATACATGTTATTCTCGTCCCACAAGGAAACGAGATCCCTAGATGGAGCCTAATGTTGACACGAAGTTTACTGTTTTACCCTTTAAACTTGAAGCGTCGCTTTTTCCTAGTCATGGAGCCGCCCTTAATCTTGAAATGAGTCAAAAAATATTTCGATTTTTCACATTTCGGGATTCGACATTTCACAAGGCATGTTTTCCTAATTAACAACTCCAGATTTCCCGGTGTCGAAATCCCAAAATGGTCTTAAAGTAATAAATAAAATAAAATAAAATAAAGGGAAAAATTAGGTGCTATAAACCCCGACGCGCGTTTCACAAAGTATCCTCTAATTGTGATTAATTAAACTCTTAAACACGATCAACAACTTATTCTTTCACGTTTCAGGTTTCTTTGTATCAAAGTGTTGTCAAAGCACTAGCCCTTGAACTCTCGGTCCCAGATTTTCCGAAAGGAAGAAGTTAATTACTAATCTTCAATGATTAAAGAATTAATATAAGTAATCAGCGTCTAAACTAATCCCATCACGATTTCGCGATTCAGAGTTTGCTTATGACATGCCTCATGGGTACAGGATCCCCGAAATGCCAAAATGTGAAATCACGATTTTTTTTAATAAAGTTTAAGATGAGTTTAAGTTAATTTAAAATGGGATTAATAAGGATTAAAGCGACTTTTCGCGTTTTGCATTTCGGGATTTAGTGAAAGCAGTCCTTTTAAAGCTCCAATTTGAAATCGTCGATATACAGTAATATTTGCAACGGACAAATAGAGATATGTTTGACTTAACTGCGTATCTCTAGGCATATCTTCCCCATTGAGACATTAAATTTTTACCACCTATCTTAGTACGCTCATCGTAAGAAGAGTTAAAGGTTAATAGAAGATTGGTTTATTTTTCGAATTTCATTTTTATCGTTTGAATTCAGAATTGAATTGCATTCAACAAGCTTACACATTTGTCTCTGCGACAGGAATTCATCCTAAACACGAACATTATGGCACCTAGAAAGGCACCTAAGAAAAGTGAAGAAGCAGCTGAAAGATCCAGCCCAGAAGGAGATGTTTTGTCTGATACTACACTGCATGCCATTGACTCCATCAAATCCTGTAGGAAAATTTTCGAAACCCTAGACTACAAAATCAAGAATTTTCCCGACGATTCTAAAAACAAACTCTGGGACATAGCAGAGTCTGAACTTCACAAAGTGGCTACGCGCCCACGACTCATGACATACGATGATATGATTAGTTGGGATTTAGAGAGGATAGACGTGCAGACAAAAATCATTTTGGATAGTCAAGGGGCCATCATCGACTCTTTCAGACCGGAGCATATACAAGTAATGTACAAAATATCTCCCACTTATAAATATATTTATAACAAAGAATTTGTAAGTGAATTTCAAAGGAAAGAATGCACAGAGGCAGACCAAACATACCCCAACATAATCAGAGACTGGTGGAGACACCCACCAAAATTTAGGGCCGATACCCATAACGTTTATGCCACAGCCTCTTTGAATGAGTACATGGTTTATGTGGCTATGATGTTATGTAGACTTTTTAGAAAGTAAAGTCCTACCCATTTTCCTGCAGAATGGGTGCCCCTTTTACATGAAGCAGTCGAAGGCTATAGCTTCAATTGGAACAAAATCCTATCAGACAACCTAGCTAAGGAGGTTATGGAGTATCAAACCGCAAGGTCCAATGGTACACCAGTATCTTTTTACATGTCAGCATACATCATGGACGCTATATGTTTCACAACTCCTTTCCCTTTGATGAATTGGAGTTGGAACCCAGCTTGCCCTAAACCGATTCATGAATATCATTCTAAGTTGTGGGAAGAAAATGCTAAAGATTTTTTTTATGAAATTTGTCATTTCGTGGTGATACCGGTGCATCAGATGATGTTTGGTTGTGCACCCCCCCGTATATCAGAGTCAGTCATAGGAAATATCAAGGTAGTTGTCGATTGGTTTATTGAGGATAATTTCTCCTATATCAGGGTTTTCAGATGTTCTATCCCTCCTCATGCACTTCCCAAATTCCTCCCTGACATACTGGTATGCAGGGAGGTAGCTCATCAGATAATAACAAGCAGTATTGGGATAGAGCTGAGGACAACTCTAAAGAAATTTTGGCCAATCTTTCTCGTACAGATTGGAAGGTTTTCACTACTCAACCTAGGTCATTACAAAATTGAAGCTGCAACTCTTGAGGAGGTAAAGTTGGTGAATCTCGAGCACAAGAAACACGACCCTTATCAAACAGTGGGGAGCCACATGACTCACTGTGGCATGAAAGCATTTGAACATGAGGAATCCCCTCGCAATGACATTTTCAAAGGGGTCAAAACCTACGAAGAGGTGTTAGGCAAGGTTCAGACATTATCATCCGACTTGCAAACTAGCCTTCTAGCCTTCCAGAGACACAGGCGAAGCGGTTTGCCCAAGGTATTGTAGGGCGAAGCAACAATTCCCCCTCCAGAACAAGAAAACATTCCCCCAGGCTTTGGACAAAAAGAACAGAATAAAGAAAACACTGAAGAAAACCCACAGGAGGTCGAAGGATCTTCACAAAACAAAGAAGTCCCACGGACAAAGAATCAAGGAGCAAAAACAGAAAAAGGGTCTCAGACACCTCCCAAGTCCAGTCAATCTCCCCCTCCTGCGTCATCTACTCTTCATATTGATACTCCCAAGACAACAGTTGAAAAAAAATCCACAGAGTTGGGAAACCCCATCACTTCCTTGACCCCTTTACAATCTACTTTTGGTTTCCCTCATGTAGGAGTCATATATGCTAGCGACCTCGACCCTATCTCCAGAGATGAAATTCCTCCCTCTAATTACTTCTTTAGTAAAAAGAGGAAGGTTGTATTAAAACAGGAGATGTATATGAGAGAATGTGGTATGGTAAAGAAACATAAGGTGCTGGTGGATGGGAAAAACTTGGAAGAGGGAAATTTCACCACAGAGGTGGTGGGCTCCATGGGAGCACTGGCAACAACAAATCTATTCATTGTTAACAATATGAAAGCAAGGTTGGAACAGAGTAACCGCAGGATAACCCGGTTACAAGATCAACTAAAAGATACCGAGAAAAGTATCAAAGCAGAAATAAATATAGGTCTAGAGTAGGCCAGAGCTACTGACAAGCAAGAAATTCAATCGCTTAAGTCAAGTTTAGATGAGATTAACGAAAAGATGCAGACTAGCCAAATACAAGTTATTCGACGAGAAGAATTGGTAAGACAACTACATGTTAAATTGAATTCAATAAAAGGCCAGGTTATAGACCTGAAATTTTTTCAAGACCAATCACTGGAAATACAAGCGAAGGTAGAAGTTGAGCAACAGAAAGTAATCTCCCAAGTAGAGATTATTCAGAATTATTTTCAGGAAACAAGCAATGTTTTTGATAATTTTATTTTTAAAGAAAAAGAATCTAAAGCAGTGAGGGCCACTTTCCCAAAGTCATTTGTATGTTCTGAAAACGAAGAAGTATCGAAAATTCTAAATCTCTCTTTCACATAGCAGATTAGAGGTGACATCATGCTCAAGGTATGGGAAAACAACATAGCAGAATATAAGAAAATAGTCAAAGAAATCAAAGATGATTGTAAAAGAATCTTTGATTCATTTGGCAAGGAATCATTAGGTATTGGAAGAGACAATTGCATTGGGCAATTAGGACAGATAAACATTATAAGACACCAGTTGAATTTCAAAGAGGGTTTGAACAAATTTCAAATGGAAATTTCACTGTTAAAGGAAATGGATGTTACTCTAATAGATAGGTGGCTAGTGAAGCCCCACTTAAAGTTGCAATCAATCAAGTTTGTTGGTAAGGAAATTGAAGATCGGCTTCCAGAAACTCAGAGAAAATTATATTTATTTGAAGCAAAGGATCTTCCAGAGTCTCCCAGAAATTTCGTACATCTTCTTGAAAAATGTATTCAATGTATCAAGTCAAAAGAAGGAGATACTTCAGTAAAACAATGAAGTATCATTTTTAAAACTTATATCATCAAAATGATAGGAAATTAAATGATAATCATGTAAACGGTTGGGGTTTGCAATTCTTGTAACCGTTTGTCCCTAGGAGTTAGGATATCATCAACCAACAATCATCAGGGGTCTGGTATAAATGTAATTTTAGGATACTGATCAAAGGTTTTTTCGGGGCGCATTGTAAAGAAGAATTTGAAGATATTTTTAAATAAATACAAATACAGATTGAATATTCCAGATCTTGTCCAATTTTAGTTATGTGTTTCTCTGTTGTTTCATATTTTTCGTATATATCTTTAATGAATACTTAACTACAATTTAGTACAGCCTCTATTGTGGTGATAAATTATTCTTGCAATTTAATCGTTTGCAGCTTTTCCTCTGTATCGGCTATCAACAAATATAAGACCTGCAAATGTTTTAAATTTCAATATCATATGCTTCATTATGAGTTTTTCCTCATTATTTTCTTCTCCTGTCAACAAAGTGAGATTCCTCTTTAATTGATGCCTCACCCTGTTCGGCAGTTTAATGTTTTCTTTTCACTTCATGCATCTCCCCTTTTTCAAAATTTAACTCAGATACCAGAAACGGACTTTGATTTTGTCACACTATTAATTCAAGGCTTTTTGAGTTCTTTTTACATATTTTGAAGCAGAAATAGAGAACTCTTAAAGAAAACACAGATTTTACCCCTTTCTATCCTTTTCACCCACGATTGTCCCAGTCACGAGAAAACCTAATATCGAACATGGACTATTGGATCAAATGAGCATTGCTTTGAATTTATTTAACACCATTTTACAGACAACAAACAACCGGGTTGAGTTAGTGCGCTCATGGGCGGTTATTGAAAGAGACATTAGCATTCAGGAAAACTGGGAAGCTAGACAGAGACTGTTAAAGAACCAACAATAACCCTTTTCATATAACCTACCTTTTATCCTTAACCCTCTCTTTCTTTTCAGATGCCTTGACGGTGTACTTTAGAGCCTTAAAGTATAAACTCAGGAACAACAGGAGGGTTAAATTGTATTTAAGATACACACTTCCCTAGTTGGTCTTTCTACCTTTGTAAACTTGGTATCTTGAAGTAATTATTTTCTAGTTAATGATATATGGAGATTTGTTTTCTGTGTGGTGGTTTTCTCCATTTAAAAATGTGTCTTTGTGCATTCATGTGGTTATGTTTGTTGGTTCATAAAATATATTTGGGTACTGCATCTTAAGAATTTCCCTTTTTTAATCCCATTTGCTAAAAAAACAAATTGTATGAAAAGATAGACAGAGAATATAGGTGAGGCACATGTAGTGCAAGCATTCACTCACAATTCACCATTAAATGCATTCGCTTAGAAAACCAACCTAGAAAACTCACTTAATGAATGCACCTACTACAAATATTTGAAGAATACAAATAAATTAACATTTCTCCTTACCATTTGAATATTATAGATATAGAGGAATTAAGGAATAAAAAAAAATTAAATCCTTGTCAAGAGATGTGGAGAAGATTGCATAGAGATTTTTGGCTCAAGGATTGTGACTCAATCACACTCATTGTCACATAAGTACTCTTATTTTCCAAAGAAAAAAGTTAATTTATTTTATTTATTAAAAACAATGATTCAACATACAAGATTTCTTACAATACATCACATAGTGCATATGCTAGCTGAAATACTCAAATCTTGAACCCAAATTTTCAAAAAAGTAGCTTGAAAACAATAACTCCTATGTAGGGGAAACGACTCAAGAAAAACTCCAAATTTTAAAATAATAGGATCACATCCCATAAAGACAAAAAAAAGTAAACCATAACCAACCTCAAGCACTATGATCCAGGTGGATATCGGTGGCCACCCACCTATTCCAACTAGCTCCTCGGGTCCGTTTTTGTTCAGCACGTCTTTTTGTACTACTTTATAATTGTGAGTTTTACACTTCTGGGGTTGTCTGAAGCCTCACACATTCTCTAGGTGGATATGGGTGGCCTCTCGCCTAATCCAACTGGCTTGTTTTGTATGTTTTCATGTCAGCACATATTGTTGTACTTTCAAGGTTGTTTTGGTTCCCTAAACGTTGTTTTTTTTGGCTTGCCAGAGTTAGAATAAAGGAAAATTCAAAGTCTAATGGAAGAATGTGTGGTTCTTTGAAATACCTTTCCAACGGGCTATCACACGCCTAAAACAGAGGTCGTATGCAAAAGTTATGACCCTCGAAAGTTGAGGTACCAAATTACACCAACTTACCCATAGGGCCCACATGACTTTTGGTGTTTCACCTTCTAGGGTTAGGTTTTTGGATGTCTAGGGTTTTGGAATTCATGAGTAATATTAAAAGGGTCTATGGAGCCTCATTGTAATCCATTCTGCTCAGACGGATGCTCGTAGTAGCCACATATCTTCTCAGAGATAGCTACCACCATTCGAGCAAGTTTCAGTTCTGCAGTTTTATAGTTTCAACCTATTTCTTTATTTAATAGAAGATATTGTTCACTGGATATTTGTGTTATTATTCATATCTCTGTGTTTATTGTATTCATTCTGTTAATCAGTTTGTTCTTCTCCTAAATCTGGATCAATGGTATCAGAGCAGTCTGCTCTTCATTTATTTTTCTTCGTGCATGTCCCCAACAAGRTCTAGGTACAAGAAGTTGGGACTCGAACCCATCGAGCCATTACTATATCGRTCACGCCGAGCCTGAAAAAAACCCATGGGATATGAAAAGAAAGATGATGGAGCAAGAGATCTTATTAAAATGTTGCTCGAGGAAGCCCTCGTGTGACAAAGGAACAAAATGATGGACAACTTCCCACAGATCCTTCGACGGTTGCCCACGGGAGAAGCATCTTCATCAAGCGGCAATGCAACCCCCTTCAAGGTACAGGTAAATTTTGATATTCCATTATTTTAAGGACTGATAGATGCGGATGTTGTAGATAAATGGTTGAATCTTCTCGAAGGATATTTTTCGGTCCACAATTTTTTTGATAGGGAAAAGATCACTTTTGCACTCCTCAAGGTCATTCCCCATGTGAAATATTTGTGGTATACTGACTCTGAGCAAAGGGCCATGGAGGAATCTGCAGTTTTTGTGGTGGCCCCTACATGGGATTCCTTCCGAGACACCATTAAATAACAGTACTACCATGTTGGAAGCTACGAGGACCAGTACACCAGATGGACCACCCTACGTCAAGAAAGGGACCAGACAGTACCAGACTTCACCAATATTTTCCATACCCTACACACCAAATTGGGTATCAAAGATTCTGAGCATCACCTAGTGCTCAATTACTATGATTGTTTGCATCGATACATTCAGAAAGAAATGGAGTTCCTAGACATCGCCTCATTGGGCACATCTTATAGATACGTTGTCAAGATCGAGCAGAAATTTAAGCAAAAATGACGAGAGTTTGGATCTGTAAACCCCTCACAACTAAAGCAAGGAAAAGGAAGCTCGAACCCATAAAGCAAAGGACCAAGCTGAGATGGCCGCCCTCAGGATAATTCGTTCAAGCCACAACAAAATAAGGGCAACGAAAAGATGAAGAAGGACAGGGGAAAATGGTGTGAGTACCATAAAAGTCCTTAGCACAACACCGACGAATGCCGCTCCAAGCAGTCCCTCGTGGCCGAGTTGAAGGCTTCTGATCCAGAGGTTGATTCCTATTCCAAGTCAAATCATGAAGGAGGGAAGCAGATTATCGATGTTGAACCCAATGCCATGGTCACTACCACCAAAGTCCGTCCAAGCAAACCAGAAGAACCAAATGAAGGGGAACGCCTCTTTCACTTGCAGATGTGGATCAAGGGGGCTCCAATTCATTTCGTTGTTGACAGTGGTATTTAGAAGAACCTGATTTCAGCAAAGGTCATCAAGCGGTTGGACCGGCCAACGACACCGCACCCACATCCCTACACCATCGGTTGGCTTTGTCAAGGAAGAGATCTCCGCGTCAGTCAATAATTTTGTCTGCCCTACGGAATCAAGCCTTTCAAAGATGAGGTACTGTGTGATATTTCTCCCCTTGAAGTTTGTGATGTTATTTTAGGACAACCATATTTGTGGAAGTGTCATGCTATGTATGAATCTAGACCCCGCAGTGTTATTATTACTTTGGGTAGACAATTGTACAGGATCCCAGAGGTGGCATCGCCTTCTGTTATTTATTTAATCTATGTTAAGTAATGTAGTAAGGTCATTTCATAGACTGGGAAGTTCATCTTCTTTGTGATCTGTGCTCACAGTAAGCAGAAGGTCGCCACCACATATGTGGCCTCTACACAACTCCTCTCTTTGCAGCAGAAGCAAGTGGACGGGACTGTGGAAGAATACAGAGATATCTTCATCTCACCTACAGGGGTACCATCACACTGCCAATTCAAGCATCCCATTGATCTTACCACCGGCACACCTCTACCGAATGGGCCAGTCTATTGGCACTCGCTGATGGAGAATGACAAAATCAGGCATCAGATCCAAGAGCTTCTTCAAAGTGGGCACATCAGACCCAGCTCCTCCCCTTGCGAAATTTTGATTGTACAGGTGCAGAAGAAGGACGGGACTTGGCAACTCTGCATTGATTACAGAGCCTTGAACAAAATCACAGTCAGGAATCGCTACCCCATTCCTAGGATTAATGACCTTCTTGACCAACTCAAGGGGGAAAAGTTCTTCAACAAGATTAACCTGAAGTCTGGCTACCACCAGGTTCCCATCGAACCAACTGATGTCTGGAAGACAGCCTTCAAGTCTAAAGAAGGTCTCTACAAATGGCTAGTCATGCCCTTTGGCTTAACAAATGCACCAACCACTTTCATGAGTTTGATGGATTATGTATTGAGACCCTTCACCAACTCCTTTGTGGTAGTATATTTGGATGACATCATCATCTTTAGAAGACCATGGGAAGAGCACATGTGGCATATTCAGCAAGTTTTCAGCACTCTGTGGCAGCACAAGCTTTATGCCAACTTGGAAAAATTCTCTTTTGGCATGAACAGGGTCCAATACCTGGGCTGCATTGTTGATTAGTATGGGGTACATGTTGATCCAGCTAAGATCCAAGTCATTCGTGACTGGCCAGCCCCAACCACATTGAATGAGCTTCGAAACTTCTTGGGGCTAACCAATTTCGACCGACAGTTCATGTTGGGATTCTCTCATATTACATGGGCCCTCAGTCAAGTGACCAAGGGTGGTGGTAGGGCCAAGTTTGTATGAGGGAAGGAGTAGCAACGGGCATTTAATGATCTGAAACATCGCTCGTGCTCAACTCTCGTACTCTCCTTGCCTGATCTACAACAACCATTCGAGATTCAGACTAATGCATATAACTATGTTGTGGGTGCAGTTCTCACTCAGCACGGGCATCATGTGGCATACCATAGTGAGACACTCTCTGATGTTGTCCGGAAATACCTCACCTATGACAAGGAAATGTATTCCATTGTACAAGCCTACCTTCAATGGAAACATTACATTCTATGGAAAGAGATAGTCATACACATTGATCACAAGCCTCTGCAGTTCATACAAACACAGGGTAAATTGTAGAATGACCTCCATCAAAAGTGGTCCACCTACCTGCAGCAGTTCCATCTCAACATCAAGTATAAGACAGGTATCTCCAATCGTGTCATTGACTGTCTCAGTCAACCTCCTGTGGCTGCACTCACCACTGTGCTCCAGTCCTGTGGACATGAAGCATCAGAGTGGCCCCAAATTTATCAGCAAGATCCGGACTTCGCCACCACATATCATCTCTTGGGTACAGGCGCCACTGTCACTAATTTTCACATTCAGGACGGACTCTTATGCCACCTAGGCCATCTCTGTGTTCCTACAAGCGAGCATGCAAAGCTGATTTGTGAAGCCCACTACAGTCGGGTGGCAGGCCATTTTGGCATAGAGAAAACTATGGTCGTTCTTCAAAAACATTTTAATTGGCCAAAACTTCGACAGGACGTCAGCAAGTGTATCTGATCTTGCACTTCTTGTGTCATTTCCAAGCCAATCATCAAGAAGCAAGGCTTATACACCCCTCTTCCTATTCCCGAGAAGTCGTGGGAATCCATCTCAATGGATTACATGTCTGGTTTTCCTTCCACCAAGCATGAAAATGACTGTGTGTTTGTGGTCGTTGATCGATTTTCAAAGATGGCCATCCTCACAGCCTGTAAGAAGAAATTTACAGTGGTTGAGACTGCCAAGATCTTCTTCGAACAAGTTTGGGTCCACTTTGGGATACCACAGACCATCATATCCAACCGAGACAGCAAGTTCCTCAACACCTTTTGGTTGAGTCTTTGGCCTCCAGTGGACACCAAGCTCACAAAATCCACCGCTTTCCACCCCCAAACTGATGGCCAAACCAAGGTCATCAATTGAATGATTATGCACATCCCGCGCATGTACAATTCTAAGCATCCTCGTACATGGGATGAGAGTCTCCCATATGTCTAACACAACTACAACATGGCTCTACATAGTTCCATCGGACACAACCCATTTCAGGTGGGTCTGGGATTCCAACCCTTGGGAACCATTGATGTTTCACTTCCTCTTACCACTGCATAGATAGACTCTTCCCCTTATCAGTCTGTGATCAAAAAAGCCACCAGGTTCATTGAGTGGATTCATCACATTTGCCAACAGGTTCAGGAGATTTTGCAGAAATCCAATGCAAAGTACAAGCAGTGCCACGATCAACATAGGGTACCACACCAGTTTCAGGTTGGCGACAAAGTCTAGTTACATTTGTAAAATGATCTTCTCACTGGGCCCCATCGGAAGCTTCTTCCACTACATTATGGGCCTTACACTATCACCAAGGTTGTGGGTAGTAATTATTTTGAGCTCAACACCCCACCCTTCCTTGGTCTGCATCCAATATTCAATGTGGACCTCCTTAGGCCATATTTTCCACCATTATTGAACACCTATGAGATCATCGAACAGTTGACACCAACAAATATCAACCCTGACTGCATGGAACAATCATCCACCGATCATATCATGGACACACAGGTCAAGGGCACTCTCCAGCAGCGGATCCAGATTTATCAGGTTGTCAAGGCAGGGCAACTTCTACACCAAGGCAAGTGGCTCACCCAGGGCCAAATCCAGCAGAATTTTCCTCACCTGATGGGGGAACTCAATGCAATGGATACCATTGCTTCCTAAGGGGGTAGGACTGATCCAGGTGGATATTGGTGGCCACCCACCTATTCCATTTGGCTCCTCGGGTCTGTTTTTGTTCAGCACGTATTTATGTACTACTTTATAATTGTGAGTTATACACTTTTGGGGTTGTTTGAAGCCTCACACATTCTCTGGGTGTATACGGGTGGCCTCTCGCCTAATCCAACTGGCCTATTTTGTATGTTTTCATGTCAACACATCTTAATTTACTTTTAGGGATATTTTGGGGCCCTAAACATTGTTTTTTTGGCTCGCCATAGTCAAACTGTAGACGGAGTCAGATTTTGATGGCATAATGTGTATTTATCTGAAAGACCTTTCCAACAGGCTATCACGTGCCTAAAACGGAGGTCGTATGCAAAATTTATGACCCTAGGAAGTTGAGGTACCAAATTACACCAACTTACCCATAAGGCCCACATGACTTTTGGTGTTTTACCTTCTAGGGTTAGGTTTTTGGATGTCTAGGGTTTTGGAATTCATAAGTAATATGAAAAGGGCCTATGGAGCCTCATTGTAATCCATTATTCTCAATGAATGCGTGTAGCATCCACATCTCTTCTAAGAGATAGCTACCACCATTCGAGCAAGTTTCAGTTCTACAGTTTTATAGTTTCGGCCTATTTATTTATTTAATAGAAGATAGTGTTCAGTGGATATTTGTGTTATTCTTCCTATCTCTGTGTTTATTGCATTCAGTCTGTTAAACAGTTCGTTCTGCTCCTAAATCCAGATCACACCATTAAGAAGTTGGGAAATGAGTGGAGTTCAGAAATTTTATCCCTCACTAAAATGACTAGATCCATACAATCCCTAAGATCCACAACCCATGTAGGGGTAGGAAACTCAAGAAGCACCAAATAAAAAAACCACAATGAGAAGAAAACCACCATATCAATACTCAATCTTTACCAAGCTTCGAAGCAAGATAGGATTGATAATATAACACCATTGAGATAGAATATGAGCCATACTATCAAACTCTAATGGAGTATGATAGTTTGTTAGAGGAGAAATCCAATGTAGAACTAGGATTTGGAAAGGGTAGTTGTCTCTAAGTCAGATGGTTAGAAAAATAATTTTGACCTATGAAAATACTTTTTTATAAATTTTCTTGTAGGTTGAAGTTCTATTTTTTTATTGGATTTATGCATGTAGTGTTGGGGCACTACATGCAGGCAAGTACCCTTGGGAAATTTCCAAAGTTCATATATATTAAGAAAAAATGAAATAAATCTTGCCCCATTGTAGCCAACACCTGATCAACAATTCAAGTGCCTAAGATACTTATTGTCTTGTCCTACTCAAGTAGTAAACTAAAGGACGCTAGTAGCATTGAGTTTTGGTGGTAGTCTCATGTTGAAACTTAGTGTCTTAAAATAATTTTTGATAGCTTATGTTTTTTTTCCATTTCAAGGTTTTGGAATAAAAAATAAGAAAAAAAAATCGATACATATGTCCATAATATATGAATCTATAAGTAAGACTCGAGTAACTGGGTGTAGGACTCATACAACTCTCTTACAATGTTAAAAAATTACAACAGTTCCATAGAATATTACATAACATTTTCAACTTTCTCATAATCAAAAGACTTAAAAACATAGTTGAAATAATAAAAAGTAGTCCATAATCATCCAAAAGGAGGATGAAAGTAGTTCAAAACATGTCCATCTTTTATCTCTTGCATATGCCACAGACCATATTCCCTCTGTGAACTTGCCTTTGACAAAACATTTGCATCTTCATTCATTTCCTTGTGTATATGATGAAAAGAGACAACATTAAAATTTGATTTGTAAATCTAGAGTTCATTGAAAATGGGCCTTAACATATAGTTATCTAAATATATGAACCCCTCATCAAATTTATCACATTCATTGAGTCTCCAAAAATTTGGAGTTTGTTGATTTATTTTTATAGGTTGCTTTTCATAATTTCAAATATCAACAAGCTTGCAAAATAAATTTTCACGATTCAATATAACAAAAACTCACCAAAAATATGAAAATTGTTGTATGTGTTGTCCTCCTCCTGGATCCAAACCTGTCTATAGTGCCTCCCTACAAAAATTTCATGTCCTCCTCCTAGACCCAAACCTATGTATAGTGCCTCCCTGCAAAAATGTCATGCCCTCCTCCTATACCCAAACCTCTCTAAATTCCTACCTACAAAAGTTGCAAGCAACCAATATGGATTAACGGATAAACTATTTTAAATAGATGAACATTCTTATGGCAGCAAGGAAGATAAACAAAAATTACATAAAGATATTGATGCAAAAGTGAAAATGAATGATGAACTTTATACAAGATGACTATAACAAAAAATGTAACAGAAATTGGAATCATAAGTCCTATGGGATGTTCTCTTTATTTTAAAAGTGAAGAAACCTTCATCTAAATCGTATATTATTGTTTAATTATGGATATGTAAGCTCTATACGAATAAACACATAGTTGAATAGAGTAATAACAACTATATCATAGTGAAATCTAGCTTATTCCTACTATATAAGTAAGCATACAACTATCAACTAATCAATTGTTATAGCTAATCAATGTACTCCTATCAGCTTAAGCTCTTTCATCATAGTGAAGAAAGTAAGCTATATCAATAAGTAAGAGGTAATGAAACGTATACGTTCACAACAACTATATCAATAATCAATAAGGTGTCGATACTTTGGTACATGTTACATGCTCAACACAGTAATGGAAATAGAGTAACTACAATGCAAATACATTACCTTATATGGATTCATTGGTGTCCATATTCATATCACTTGATTGAGTCGACACATTGGGCTTGTAGTTCACATATCTATAGTATATGGAGATTATATTGTTATCGTATTAGTATTAACACCATTAATTAGCCTATGTTGCATATTCACTGTAATGATTAGTACTATTATACACACTCATTGTATTTGGGCCTTAACTTGTGATACAAATATCATAGCTAACCTCGTACTCATACTACTTGTATCCACATTGATTAGGCTCTATTGATACGTGTTCAGAAACAAGTGAATTCCAATAATCTAGTATTGTTTCCATGACATCGAAGCTAATGATATAGGGACATAGTACTAATGCTTACCTTATTACAATGAATGCAATGTGTTATAACCTTGGACTCTTATCGTATTCCTTATAAGCTTATCTTAGTATAAATTTCATTAGTATTACAGATGAAACTAGTAAGGAAGCTGAGAAATATTACAGGAATAAGCTTACACTAGATCAACTCTTTGTAATGAGTACAACTTACATCAAGTGGGTTCATAAGAGTAATGTTTTCGATACTAGTAATGATAGTAATAGCCATAGAGTATCCGTTATTGACATAATAAGTGATAGCATGTAGAAGATGTAATGGGTTTGGAATAGTGATAAGGTATCATTAGGGTGGATTATTAATATCAACTATCCATTTCCCCTAATCACTTACACTTACTTATATGTACAAGCTTTGTAATAGTGTAAGTAACAAGAAATCATGGCAGTGATTAGAGTATAAAAACTAGTGGTAATAGCTCTATTGTAAACTATGTTATGTTGAATGTGCATATCCAAAGTAACAACCATATTCGATCTACTAGTACATGATAGTGGTAATCTTAGCTTGTATTACAAGGGTAGTGTATTTGACCTTTATCTAGTAACGTGTTTCGATAGTGATAGTTAACTCATTATGATTATACTTGTGTTGCTTCTATTTCCATCATTATCAATACTATAAATCAATGGTGATGCTACTAGTGGATTGCTTCTACAACAAGCTTGGTTTCATATGGGTTTCTACTACTAGTATACGGATAAGTAACATTAATCAATAGCATGGTTATACTCCATGTTCATCACTAACTATCCATGTTTGTTCTAATACCATATGTAAGTATTACTTCATTGTTTAGAAACATGTATACTAGCTTGGTTACCTATATTAGATATAACACCATTGGTACTGTGATAAGAGTAAGTCCAATGATTACACTATATTAGTACAGGGCTATGTAAGCTCAATAGTAACAACATGCTTAGTGAGCAGGATACCAATGTTGAAATTCGATCCTTAGTTATGCTCTTAATTCATAGCAGGTAACAAGAGTATCAACATAGTGGATTCCACATAAGTAATGATATACTAGTTGTCATAGATAGTGTTGTGTAAGTATCTTAGTAATCAACACTCTATCTCTATCTTGAATCAACACCCATATGGATCAACAATGTATATGATACAAAGAACATAGGATAAAATGGCCAGTCCATTCCACATATTCCCTAATCTATCGGTTATGATTATGTACAAACTAGTAATGGTGTCATTGATATCATAACTACGACGTTTTAATAGTACAAATCAAGTTGCTTGTAACATGTGGTTTAGCTTAGTTATGCTTAAATAGCATTATTATAGATACTTGTATCATTACTATTATCGTCTAAGCTCATATGCTATTAGTACTAGTTGATATAGAGTTAATACAAAGGGTGTGTATAGGTATGATATAAGGTAAAGGTTAGAAAGTTGACTACCATACATAAGTAGTAACCAGTTCCATTACTATCACCCATTAAGCTTATCTAGTAATCATGTATATTAGGTATATTACCAAGATTATTCCAATATGATTACTCAACTAGTATGATTGCAATGGTTTCAAGCTTGAACACTTGGCTAGATGTGTACAACCTGTTGACGTAATTAGAACCACAGTATTTGACATAAATATTGATATTCATGGTTTCAAGTTAGATCAGCTATGTGTACAAGTATCAATATTATGGTAATCTAAGAAGCTTACATCTTCCAAGAAGAGAACGATGATCATTGTGATATAACTAAGCTTAGTGTAATCAAAGCATCTTTCATGATTGATTGAATAAACTTTTCCTCCTACTGAGTGAATTATTGGAGGGATTTTCAATATGGTGGAAGAGGGTGGAGGTAGTGTAGGAGGAAGATCAACCACTATAGGCCTTGCTGAAAAGCAGAGTTGGGATCATTGCAAGTCTGTGCAAGGGACACAATATATCAATTGGAAACATAAAATCCTGGTTGTAGAAGGGTGGTACACCTAGTCCAACAACAACAAGGATTACATGCTTGGTTTGAGGAGTTATATACAAATATGAAAATAACTACTTTTATGAGTCAAACAAAGAGATTAGTCTTAGTAGAGGGAATAATCACAAGATCAAATCATTTACCCATTACTAGTTCTATGAAATCTAGAACAACAATGATAGTTTCAGGCCTTTTGTTGAAGATTTTATCTATGGCACTCTTCTTTAACTCACAAGTACTTTCCTCATGATGTTCCTCACAAAAGTTACACCAACTGCAAGGCATGATGGCTTTGGATTGAAAGTTATTTTCATTGGGATTCCTAAAATATGGTGAAGAAGAAGATGAGGCCCCGTGAGTAAAAGGGACATTTCCCTTTCACTCATATGTTATCATTCGATTATTCATATATTGTACAAGTTGTAAGAGGGAAGACATGTATGTCTGTCTAATTGAATCTCCCTTGGGAAGACAAGTTCTTTTCAGTTGTTCTTCATACTCTAGACAGGTATGTAGAGTGGAGCCAATATTGTCAATAGTTTTTTCTTCAAGCCTATGACGATAAGGGGAAGGTAGAGCATTATAGTAATGCATAAAAGTGGCTTAGTTATGGGGGCAAATAAGTTCAAGAATTTGATTATACAACTTGGTGAAACGTAGGTTGAAAGACTCGGTAATCTCACCGTCTTTGTATGCAATGTTATTGTATTCTCGTAATTGTTCAGTTGGGCTCTTAGACTGCCCATAAGTGGATTTGAACCAGTAAACTAACTCTTCCCAAGTGGAAAGAATCTTGGGAGGGAGATTGAAGAAATGTGTCGTTGCTTTCCCTTCGAGAGAGTTGACAAATAGGCACATACAAGTATCATTGTCATTAGCTCCTATATTGTGGTAGGCATTAGAGAATGCCACCAAGTGTTTGTTTGTAGTGACTGTGTTATTTCCTGAAAAACCTTGGGATATGCTCTTCAAAATTTTGGTAGCGAATGAGTGGTAGGTGCTAGGTTTAAAGGGGAGGATACATGCCATAGGGTAGTAGTAGCATCTTCCTCGAATTGAAAAATTCCATGCTTCTTTATGACCTTAGTGGGGTTGGAAGTGGATTGGACAGGAACCTAATGGCTATACAAGCTACCAATCACTGACGAGGCTGAAGGTTGATATGAAGAAGCACCTCCAGTGCCACCAGAGCCACCTATAGATGCCATTTTGTAGATGATGGGCGAGGGAGAGAAAGATGAACTAGCTGAATCGGACAAAGTTCTCCTTAGAGTACCTTGTTGGGTTCACAACACAACGTTTCTTCTTCCAATTTCAGCGATAGGAGTGATTTCAAGAGATAAACCTCTTCTTCTCCTAGAGATGTGAGGGTTTGAGGACATGAAAAGAAGATAAAAAATTTAGGAAAAATAAAGTTATAGCTGATTCCTAGGCTGCCTTTTCCTGGCCTCCCAATATTCTCGAACACTTATGTCTTGTTCAATTACTGCCCACGAGCATTCAAGCTCAACGCGGGTGTTAGCGGTTTCTAATATGGTATTGAATAAAGTTAAAGCAATGTTGGTTTGGTCTTTAAGACCGGGCTCAATATTGGGTTGCCTTGTAACAGGTATTGTCATGAGGAAAAGAAAACAGTCAAAGAATAAAAAACAAAAGCAGAAATATTCAATGATAATCATGAATACAATCAACCAGAGAGATATGGAAGATCTCCCCAGTATGATCGCCAAATAAATGTTGAGGAAAAGCTATGAATTACCTTACTCAATCATTTTCAAATATTTTCTGGCTAGGACAAGATAGTTGGGAATATCACCCTTGGTTTTATAGCCTCAAAAATATTCTCTCAATCCGTAAGTATTAATTACTAGGATTAAGGTTGATTTATTAATGAAAAGAATGTTGCAATATAAAATAAAATTTATATAAGTTTCTGAAAAATATACAGATTACAGAAAGTAAACATGGAGATCAAAAAGTGAAAAGTAACCAAGTCATCAATACACATATATAAGACAGAATAGAAAGCTGATTAATTTCATTCTAAAAGTGTTTTTCTCTTTACAAAACCCTTGTGGGATATGGACCAAAGTCTGATTTAGAGATCCCCGATGAACACCATACAAAAATACTCTCACAATCAAGCAAAACTGAAATTTATAATCTGGATCAGCTTGCCACAAACTGCTGCCAATTTGACTCTGCAAGATATTCTTTATTAGCCATGAAACTTAATTCACAAACATACAAGAATACACAGACTATCAAGTATGGATCAACACCTCTAAAACAAGCGTCTAAAAAGTTTGGTTCAGTCTTGAACCTTGGTGTCTACAATAAGACCCTCCTGTCACAAAGAGAATTAGGCTTTGAATAACTCAAGAATGAAAGAAAACTGAAACTATCTTATGAAACCAAAAGAGCAAATCTTAGTATTTCTTTCTCCTTATATTCTCCCCTTGTTTCTTCTTCTCATTCAGCTTTTATTCTTTCCAAATAAGTTGAAGTAGTTCAACTACTTTCTTTAGTTAAGTTATTTTGACTTAACTAATTAGTTTAGGAGAAATAAATAATAATAATAATAGTTAAGGATCTTTAATTAATAATAACTAGGTACATGGGACCCCTTGCGACTCTCGTTTTCTTCTTTTCAAATCATAAAATATAACACAAATGGATATTCATTTTAACACATGCCACCCTTGTAGCTCCCTTAAATATCTTTCAAAATAGATATTTAAACATCATAAATAATTTATATCATATCCAAAATATATATAAAAATATCCACATCATTCATATTATCCATATGATCCTCAAAATACCAAAACAGAGCTTGTTGTCCAAAAATTATGAAACCAATAACATTGTCTTCATCAACTCAAATCATAAAAAAAACACAATCTGAAATCCATACTAGCCACTCTGGGAGGCAATTTTTCTTTTTCCACTGTTGTCCCCATTTTATTTCCCAGAAGTAGCCCGTAGTTGATTATAACCTTGAGGTTGTATCTCACTAATAACATGGGAATAGTCATATTTCAAATGCATGCGGGAAGACACAGATTTTGAGGAATCATCTGATGGAGAAGAAGGGGAGGCAGTTGCTTTGCCCTTATCTTGCACATGGGGGACATCATTTTTTAGTCTTTTACTATCATGTTAGGATTGAACAGGTGAATCAGCATGGGAAATCTAAACATTAGGATTGACAGGTGGTGGGAGAGGCAATGACATATTGGGCCAACCACGATGGTGAGCAACAGTCAGATTGACAATCTCTTGACATCTGTCATTTGCAGGGACTTTTGGTTGCAAGGAAACATGAGGAGAAACGGGAATGCCAGGGATGTTCTGAGGTTGGAAGGGAGGTCTCTCTGGCCGAGGGTGTACTATTCCATGACCAATCTAGTTAAAGAACCCAGCTAGGATCAACATCAAAATGAATGGAAAATATAGGCCTTCTAGGACCTATAATCTAATTTTCCCGGCCTCTGTTATTTCTGCCATGGCTGCCCCTACTGAAGAAACTCATCATGTAGCAGCATTTTGTCGGTAACTAAGCCTTTAATAAACCATACATGACATTTTTCTTGCATGAATCAAAATTTGGCTCAGAAATTGACACGAGATACATGCAAATCCATCCATAACAAACCATTTAACAATCTCCAAGTGAACAGGGGGTGATAGGGTTCATGGGAGATATGGAGGGAGTATAATTAGAGAAAAGTGGTAAAATGATAGGGGATTAATACATGAATATTGTTCAAGAATTAATTAAACTATTTAACTGTGTAATAAAATACCAAAATATTAGTCACCAATCATTGTTGTGTTATCTCTTTGTCTCTTTTGCACAGACTTTCTTTTTAATTTATTTCACAGAACATGGATGTCATAAATGAAATTGGGATTATGAGGGGAATGTAATGAGTGAAAAAGTGGTAAAATGACAGGGAAATAATATGGATATTGTCCAAAGGAAAATAAATCAAAACATGCACACAAACATATCTTTGTTCTGACCTTCAAGGTTTAACAGTATTCACTTTTCAAAACCACAATTTGAACTGTTACTTCCTTTATAAATTGCTTGTTGACTTCCAAACAATAATCTATATGCCCAAAAAATATTTAATTATAGTAGCCTTCGTATCCATATAACCTTTATATAAAAACCATAAAAAACAGCATTGCAATAGATATCATAAACCAAATAACCCTTTTAGCCACAACCATTCATAACTGCAATGCTAAATGTTTTTTAAAACGAACAGAAATATGCATAGTGCTTACAGCCATTTATATCCAATACTTATTCTTTAAAGCCAATAGGAACATGCACAGTATTTACCATCACTTATGTCATTATTTAAAAATTGTTCAACGCAATCAAACTAGGTGTTATAACTCTTCATCGGGCCCCAATCAATTCACACACATGTGTCTTTTAAATACAGTCAACATAACATTCGAACCAAATAACATGCAATACTTCAATCCCAAGCTTCACATAAACAATTAGGTACATACTTCTTCCAGAATTTCCAAACAAGGAACAGATCCAAATCGTGCCCAAGTAACCAAGCATGCACAGTGCTTTCATCAACCATCCACCTGGAGTAAAACGATAACAATATCATATTTAGGGTTTAAAAACAACAAGTGGAAGGTATGAACAGGTAGTTCGACCAGAGGATTAGGTATCTGAAAGCACAAATAGTTCATGCCCTTTAACGATTAACCATAGAGATATAACATGTAGCAATACTCTCGACCGTGAGGGTTTCCAAAACAACAGTCAGCCACTTCCAACAGGAAAACCATTGAAGCTAAATCCCTTAACCAACACTGTAAAATGAGCGTTCAAGTACAAACTCGTGCCCGACCACAAATCATCCATAATGCTTCTATCAACTTCTAGGTGATGTTAAACTCATATCGTGCAATGCTTTCCAGGAAACTGTGTTAGTGAGGGCATAAGCAAGCAGCTTAACAATGTGTAGTTTTAACCAGACAAGGCATGGGTTACTTTAATCTTTCATCACTTCACATTGCAACCCATAGGGTCAAAAATACTAGCCATAGAGACGAGCATGGAGTGGGAAACTTAAACACAGGGACGTGTTATGACAATCCATAAGCGGGATACATGCAAAGCTCAGAGCTTTGGCAAGCCATGATACTTTGTAAAGTCCCTGTTGGCCTAGGAAGAAAAAGGAGTGGTTTCACTAGACTAAATTGGTTCCTGTAGGCTAAGTCGGAAAAGTTACCTAGGGAACTCAACTTTTTCCTAGGAAATGACTTTATAAAGTGGAAAAGGGAAAAAGGGAGACATGGGTCTTACGCAAATAAAGTCACTTAAAAATTATAAAGTGTGCAAGCATAAAGTGACTTTAAAAAGAAAATTAAAAGTAAAGTGAGCAGGAAATAACTCAATGGAGAAATAAAAGAGGGGAAAAGAGGAGGCGCCCCTCATTCTTGCATTTTCTCATTGGAAATCCTTCATCTATCTCTGATTTCGGTGTTGAAACTATACACCCTAATCAGATCTAAGGAACAAGTCACTTCAGATTTATTCATTAGAATTCATGGTTAGCAGAGTTATCTTGATTATTTTTTTCTTGTGAGAACTAAAGATTTCTCGGTGACATAGGCATTGATCTCTATGTTAAAGAAGACTTTGAGAAGGGGGGTCAAACCTCTCATTTGGGTGCTTATTCTTCTCTATTTGGTGCACATTTGAATGAGACAGAGGTCAATTACTCAAGAGGAGGGAGAGTTACCCATTGGAGGGTCGTGTTATGAGTAGGGTGATTGCTGCCAAGGTGGAACAAATTTTTTGGGCACAAATTCTTGCAGAGAGGCCGAGTTGGAGGTTGGGAGAAGTGTGTAATTGTTTGTGGGACGAGTTTTAATCACCCAGGCTGAATATGACTCTATTCTCCCTTGTTCTGAGTCTTTAATTCCTTGGTTGGGAGAGTATCCAAGGTGTTATAGGTCGTGATGTTATTCTGGACAATGTTCCTCATTTCTGAGACTCAGTTTTGTTGTGTGGAGATCGTGGGGTCTCCTTCTTACACCAGCTCCAGTTGTGGTAGCGTTGCTGCAATATTTGGGGCACCTACAGGTTGATATATTCCAGAGACACTATTTATGATAAATGTTTGTTGATTATTCCTTGGAGAGATGGGATCTTGAAGAACACTCACATATTGCATAACCCATGTTCTTCTATTTATATCTTGCTATGTATTGAGACTGATATTGTCATTATTTCCCATCTAGTCAAAGAAGTAGAGTGTAGCAAATAATTTTTGAATTGTGCCAATATATCAGTGTGAACATTATAAGTTTCAACTTAATTTACATACTCTTGTAAGAAGACTACATGCAAATTGTTTGTCAAATTACCTGAATCAAAAAATTAAACAAAAATACACATAATCTTGTGGACATAGAAGCAAACCCAATAAGGTATCTAAGGGGTAATCTTACAGTGGTATTAGAGCATGTTCCTCTGTAGTTGTGGGATCTAAGGGGAATTTATAATCAGATTTATGACACCAAAAGATGAGCAGAACATTACTTACAGAAGACGTAGGGGAAGAACCCCAGATCCCCCTAGATGGGAAGAAGAAGAAGTGGTTAGAGAAGAAGGGACAAGAGAGGCAGCACCATCTATCACATATAAGGGAAAAGAAACTATGGGGGAAGAAGATGATACCAGGATCAACAGTTTGTTCAATATCTTGAATGATTTGGCCAAGGGTCAAAAGGCCATGATGGACCTTATGGGGAAGCTTGCTAAGAATTCGTTGGAGGGCCCAACGAAGTAGAATCAGAATGGTGATGGGGGTTCAAACAATGGAGAGGGTATCCAATCACGCACTACCATGAAGATCCACCCCCACTTGTACACCAAATCCCCCAGGCATATTATGCCTCAATTTTTGGGGAATGAGGCTGCAGGCCCATTGATGCAGGTTGATCAGGATGACCCTTATAGGACATATTTAAAGAAGTACAGGAGGCTAGGAGATGATTTCCACTCAGCCGTGTCCTTCGTGGAGTTCTGCAATATGAAGAGAAGAAACTGACCAAGAGGGACCATGAGGGCCATGACACAAAATTTTGAGTTGCAGCATACCATTGGTAAAGTCACTATTCCCAACTTCGACGGGGGCTCTAAACACTCCGCTAGATCGTGGGTGCAGAAGCTCGACACTTACTTCCAGTTGCACTAGATGACAGAGACAAATGTCATTAATTTGTCCACCTTGCACCTACATGGTGAGGCCCATGAGTGGCGGTATCGTGGGTTAGTCACCTTAGGACATGTTGGGGTTACCTCCTACCTAGACTTCACTCAGAAACTCATCGAGAGATTTGACAGGAAGGACCCTGAGCTTCACTTCAGAGAGTTGGCTCAGCTCAAATAGACAGGTAACCCAGAGGCCTATATATCTGAGTTTCAGAGGGTTGATGTGATGGTGTCAAACATTTCAGAGGGTCATTTGGTGATTTTGTTTGTTGAGGGGCTAATGGATCCTCTACGAGGATGGGTCAAGTCCTGCAAGCCTACCTCTTTAAAGGATGCAATTAGAAGATCTCAGGACATGCATGATGCAGTACCTAATATCTAATTTCTTCCCAAACCTACTTTTACCCCGAAGACCAAGAAAATCAAACCACCTCAGAGAAATTGGGACGGCAAGCCCAAACTGGATGAAGAGACCATGAGAAAATTATGGAAAAAGAAATTGTGTTTCAACTGTTAGGAGCCATGGGCACCAGGACACAGATGCATCGGGAAGGACAGAATGGGCAAGGCCCACTACATTGAGGTATACTCTGACAGTGACAGTGATGAGGATGAGGAGGTGAAGTGGGCATAGGACCAGGGACATCTAGCGTCAGGAGAGGAGTCTTCACAGATTGGGGCTAAGGACCCACTCATGGCCTCGATGTCAGGATTTTTTAGGTATCATACCTTCAAGGTCAGAGATTTCCTACAGGGGCACAAGATGATAATATGGATCGATGGGGGAGCATCCCATAACTTCATTGATGGTAACATGGTTGAGAGGAGAGGAATTTCGACAAAGGAATTCGATGGGTTCACAGTAGTCATACCAGGAGGCCACCAGATGAGTTGCACCAAGTGGATTCCCAAGCTCACATTAACCATCAGAAACTACTCAATGACAGATGATTTCTTTGTGGTGTACATACCAGACACCAATGTAGTGTTGGGCATTCAATGGCTTTACTCTATTGGGAGATACACTACTGATCATAGAACCATGGATATGGATTTCATAGGCATGGATGGAAAGAAAGTGGCCCTATGAGCCATACACCAGTACCCACTGAATATTGTGTCATCACACAGCATGGAGGAAGTTATGAGGAATGGTGATATAGAATGGGTTGTAGAGTGTTTTACTTCTGACAAAGAGCCACCTAACCGTCTGCAGCAGCTGCCAGATTACTTACAGGTATTAATCTGCAAACATCACAAAGTATTTAGTGACATTCCTCCTAGCATTCCACCTGATAGAGGTTTTGAGCATATCATAGAGCTAGAAGAGGGGGTCCAAGCAGTTATCACAAACCCCTATCGACACCCTAAATTATACAAGGATGAGATTGAAAAAAACATTAAAGAATTGTTGAAAATGGGCTGCATCCGCCCTAGCTCCGGCCCATTTTCCTCTTCCGTTGTATTAGTCAAGAAGAAGGATGGTACTCTGCGGATGTGTATTGACTACCGGGCCTTAAACAAGAAGACAATCAAGAATCGGTACCCCATACCCAGGATCGATGAATTAATGGATGAGCTCAGGGGAGCCAATTTTTTCTCGAAGATTGATCTTCGATCAGAGTATCACCAGATCAAGGTACAAGAGTAGGACGTACCTAAAATAGCCTTTAGATGCCACTATGTGCATTATGAGTTTCTGGTCATGCCATTCAGGATAACTAACGCCCCTTCCACTTTCCAGTCGTGCATGAATCAAGTGTTCAATAAGCAGCTAAGAAATTTCTTATTGGTCTTCTTTGATGACATCCTCATATACATCAAAACATGGGAAGACCATATGCGACATCTAGATGAAGTACTTGGTATTATAGAGAGTCAGTAGTTGTATGTGAAGGAATCCAAGTGCGAATTTGGTATGACAGAGATGCTCTACTTGGGGAACGTGATTGGGATGAATGGGGTACAGGTGCACCAAGAAAATATCAAGGCGATCATTGAGTGGCCAAATCCTAGGAATGTGACAGAACTGAAGAGTTTCCTTGGTCTTTGCACTTACTCCGAAAAATTTGTTAAGGGATTCTCATAGTTGACAGCGCCACTTACCGATCTCACCAAAAAGGCAGATTCCGTTTGGATAGAGAAGGCCCAGGATACATTCAAGGAAATGAAGCAGGTAATGAGCTCATTCCCTGTTTTAGCACTCCCTGATTTCACTCATCCAGTTGTCTTGGAGTGTGATGCTTCGGGAATTGGGATAGGATATGTATTGATGAAAAACAGTCACCCCGTAGCGTTTGAGAGCCGCAAACTCCGAGAGTATAAGCGGCATTACTCCATATATGACAAAGATATGTTGGCCATAATGCATGCTTTGACCAAATTCCGGTAGTACCTAGTGGCGAACAGGTTCAAGGTAAAGACCGATCATAATATCTTGAGGTTTCACATGGATCAAAAGGAGTTGAGCGAGCAACAACAAAAATGGATCAGTAAAATAAAAGCCTACAATTTTGAAATTGAGTATTTGAAAGGAAAAAATAATGTGGTTGTTGACGCCCTATCGAGGATACCCACTCTCTCTCTCATGGAGATTTCAGTGGTGTTATCCCTGATTTTAGGGGATAACCAGGAGATCATGTCTCGAGGCCCACAGGTCCTAGACATGGAGTACCGAGAGAAAGATTGACCTGAGCATAGCCCTGAAGGGCCCATCCTTTTCTTCTTTCGTCAGATTCGTCTTGTCAGCAGCAGCAGCATCCATCACCATCGACTTGGTCTTGTATCGAAGAAGGCTCTTGCTCCATGAGGTAATTGGTCCAAGTATCATGGTATGTGTCACTTTTGATCATTATAACCTTTAAATGTATGCATCTAATTCCTTTTATTTCTGGCTACTGCTTGGATCTTACATTGGCCCACTTGACCATGCTTGGGGAGATTGACTGGGTGCCCTAGCAAGCTTGTACCCATAGGTTTTGGTTTGCCATTGGGGGATTTCTGAAGAGTCATTGTCCACTCCCATCATACTACCACTCTTCCATCTTGTCTCCCGCTCATCTGTCCCATTCCCCTTGTCCGAGCATTAGGATGATCTGTTTGTGGGGTTGCACCTTATCTTGTGGAAAGAAGGGGCTAAAGGCCCAGAAAGTAAAAGTAGCTGGTAAAAATATAAAATCCTAAAAATGAAACCTCGAGATGCTTCTCCCAGGGATCCCCGAGAAGGCAATAAAAAGCCTCTCAGCAAGAAACAAGAGGGACCCGAAAAAATAACAAACAAGACCTAATCAAGAGGATAGGGGGTCTCATCAGGAGCCAACCTATTATGTTCATGGGTACCTAACAGCATGACATTGCCACCATCTGGTTACCACGCCAGGGCAGTGACCTCTGGTTGCATGGCCAAGGAAAAGGGGGTCTCATCATGAGCCAGCCTTATCATCATTGTGAAAGTACTTGTGGGTAACACTGTTAGCTCTGGTCACCACACCAAGGCAGTGTCCTCTGGTTAGCCCTTGAATAAAAAGAAAAAGAAGAAGAAAAAACAAATAAAGAAAAGAATAAAGGCAAAAGGGGGCTTGGAAAAAATTGCATCCATGACAGGTACAACTCGCCTTCTACAAAGGCACCCACA
>ML782308.1:239842-257944 GCA_009831015.1 Picea engelmannii | reverse complement strand
GCTATTTTTTATGACCTAAAATTAATTAAAGGTCATTGATACAGTATATATTGAGGAGTTTTATCCTCATTTTTACATAACACACAACTCACTCTCCTAGTAAGATCTGATTTTTTGCACCCTACTTGGGTATTTCATCTTTTGAGTGAGGCGCACTTGTTGAACGAAGGCTTTTCTTGGCATTTTTTGGCATTTCTCTTGAAGGAAGGTTTACAACTAGGGTTTGCAATGCTATTTCATCATGATATGTAAGTGTTTTTTCCGCAAAACTTCTTAATTGAATGGTTGTAGTCTTATATTCTTGCATTTATTATAAATTTTGCTGATTTTAAAACCCTAAGGGACAAACACACAAGTAGGTTGTTGTCTCATGTCCCCTAAGAGAGAAATTCTCAACCATTGAAGAAGGAAGGAAGAGCCTAGCCATTGCTACACTCTTGTTACTTCTTCCCCTGTGCTAGTCGTGCCTTTTAAAAGTCAAGAAGGAGGAGACAACCCAGGCCTAGGTTATCTACACCTAGGGTCGTCCTGCTTCTAGGGTTTGGTGATAGAGCCTTGCCTTTGCAACACTCTCCCTCACCTCACTCTCGTGTCTTGATTTATATTTTATGCTAGCCATTCTGCCAATTTTAACCTAAGGAAGGAGGAAAGAGCACGAGGCCTTGCTTAAGCAACACCGGAGTGAGCCTCTTTCCCCTAGCGTTTTGCTTCTGGAGCCCTACAATTGCAGCACTTCAGAACCCTTCCCTCTAGTCCTTAGCCTTCTCCCTTCAACCTTTGCGTCCTCTCTTAAATTGACTCCATTTACCCTTAGGCACTAATCTTAGGTCTCCAACGTTGAAGTGATAATGGTCAAACAAACTTTCAAACTCTCATAAATTGAAACCCTAACTAACTAATAACCTTAATAAGGCTGACGTCATCCTTGGTTTTTCCATCTTGACGCAGCATTTTCTCTTTATAGGCAATTAGATGGTGTTTTGAAGCTTTATTGAGTAAGGGATTGATTGGATACACTGTTTGCTACATCATCTCGATATTTATTGATGAATTCATATTGTTCCATTGCCATATTAATAAACATTGATCTTGTCAATATCTATTGTCATAATTGCTAATATATTGATATCAGATAGTTGTATGAAGTACTAACCCATTGAATTATAGCCTGCATATATTGTTTTGTTGTTGCTATGTTCCGGGCAGGTGTTCTCATTTGGGCCTACACTTCGTTATTGGCTATTTAGCCCGACTATTTGCTCTTGGTGGTGACCTGTGAAGAGGGACTTTTACTTATACCTTTATACCTTAGCCTCTTCAAAACCCCAGGTTACCGGGGACGTCTCCCCTCGGCCTAACCTCCCTAAAGAGAAAGAACCTCCCCATTGTGGTGACATTGGGTGGGGTAGGTTCCTGTTATGCCAGTTTGGCCTCTAGCTTCTAGCCATTTGACCTAGCTACAAACTGTGCGATAACAAGTGGAATGGAAGGAACTTCTATTGGTAGAATACTCCAAAAACAGGTTTTCTTGTGAGATACTTGATGGTCAGGTCTTCGATGACAGGTACAAGGTTATTGACGACATCATATATTATAAGGACCGGATCTATTTAGTACTATAGACTCAGTTGAAAGACAAAATTCTTCACGCAGCACATACTTCTCCTTTGGCAGGTCATCCGGGATACATGAAGACTTATAGACAAATTCGAGAGAGGTTCACTTGGAAGGGTCTCAAGAATGATGTATTGAATTTTGTACAGGAATGCCACAACTGTCAGCAAAACAAGGTGGAACATACCCACCCAGCAGGATTGCTCCAGCCACTCCCCATTCCTAAACAAAAATGGGAAAGCATTTCGATGGATTTTATTACAGGGTTGCCTCTGGTTCAAGGGAAAGATTGTATCTACATGGTGGTTGACAGGATTACTAAATTCTCCAATTTCTTCGCCATATCGTCCAAATACTTTGTAGCGCAAGTAGCGGGATTGTTCTTCAGAGAGGTATTTTAGCTGCATGGACTGCCCAAGACAATAGTCAATGATCGAGACAACATATTCATGGGGGGATTATGGCAGGAGTTGTTCAGACTTGTAGGGACGGAATTAACGCCTAGCACCAGTTATCATCCTCAAACTGATGGGAAAACCGAAATTGTGAACAAATGGCTCAAGGGATATTTGAGAAATTATGTATCAGGGCAACAAAAGGCATGGATCAAATGGCTACACTTGGGTGAGAATTGTGATAACACCACTTATCACATGTCGATCAAGATAACACCTTTCAAATCTTTGTATGGTTATGACGCCACCACCTTTGTGGACCAAGAATTTGGGGACAATCGGGCACCCAAATCCAAAGATTGGATTCAGGAGAGTAAGGACATCTTGCGAACTCTCAAAGATAACCTACAAATGGCACAGAATCAAAAGAAGATGTATGCCAACAAGCATAGAGTGGAGCGCAGTTTCGAGGCGGGAGACTTGGTATACCTCCGCTTGTAGCAATACAGGAAATCATCCTTGAAAATGAAAGCAGAAGAGAAATTGAAGCCACAATTCTATGGTCCGTACAGGATTTTAAGGCGAGTTGGGGAGGTAGCTTATCAGTTAGAGCTTTTAGAGGAGTGTAAGATACACAATGTCTTTCATGTTTCATGCCTCAAGAAGTCAGTGGGACAACATGTTGTCATCTCTACAAAGCTACCACCATTGGCTGAGGAGGGGCAGTTGATTCTAATTATGGAGGAGGTGTTGGATACCAAAGAGAAGAAATTAAGGAACATGAGCATCAAAGAGTACCTGATCAAATGGAAAAATCTACCTATCGAGGACGCTACTTGGGAAGGAGAGCATATATTGCAACATCCTAGATTGAAGTTGCTTGAGGACAAGCAATCTCAGGTGGGGAGAACTGTAATGTCCCCGTTGGCCTAGGAAGTAAAAGGAGTGGTTTCGCTAGCCTAAATTGGTTCTCATAGGCTAAGTCGAAAAAGTTGCCTAGGGAACTCAAATTTTGCCTAGGAAATGACTTTATAAAGTGCAAAAGGGAAAAATGAAGACATGGGTCTTAGGCAAATAAAGTCACTTAAAAATTATAAAATGTGCAAGCATAAAATGACTTTAAAAAGAAAATTAAAAGTAAAGTGAGCAGGAAATAACTCAATGGAGAAATAAAAGAGGCGAAAAGAGGAGGCACCCCTCATTCTTGCATTTTCTCATTTGATAAAAAGATTTGTGAGAGAACTTGAGAAGAGAGACTAGGGTTTTTGGAAACCCTTCATCTATCTCTGATTTCGGTGTTGAAACTATACACCCTAATCAGATCTAAGGAAGAAGTCACTTCAGATTTCTTCATTGGAATTCATGGTTAGCAGAGTTATCTTGATTATTGTTTTCTTGTGATAACTAAAGATTTCTCGGTGACATAGGAATTGATCTCTGTGTTAAAGAAGACTTTGAGAAGGGGGGTCAGACCTCTCATTTGGGTGATTATTCTTCTCTGTTTGGCGCACATTTGAATGAGACAGAGGTCGATTACTCAAGAGGAGAGCGAGTTACCAACTGGAGGGTCGTGTTATGAGTAGGGCGACTGTTGCCAAGGTGGAATGGATTTTTTGGGCACGTATTCTTGCAGAGAAGATGATTTGGAGGTTGGGACAAGCGTGTAATTGTTTGTGGGATGAGTTTTAATCACCAAGGAATAAGCTAACTCTATTCTCCCTTGTTCCGAGTCTCTCATTCCTTGGTTGGGAGAGCATCCAAGCTGCTACAGGTCATGTTGTTATTCCAGACAATGTATTGGATTGTAGAAGATTGTGTTGGTGCCATCACATAACCGTGATTTGAAACAATGAACTGTAGAATATTGTGTTGGTACCATCACATAATCAAACAAAATATAAGCATAGCATATCCACCATTGCGCCACAAGTCCAACAAGGGGGTCCCACCTACTGGTTTATTATTAATATAAATAAATAATAGAGCTTGGCAATCATTTGTGAGCATAGTATTCATCGTTGTGTTTTTTAAGCGTCAATAAACTGACGACTCCACAGGGAAATCTGTTTCCAACAGATTAAGAACTTAGAATGTCTAGTTTCGTAGACTAGGTGAACATTAGTTCAAGGAATTATATATCAAAATGATTATGCAATAGGGGAAGTGAGGCGGTTTAAGGGAAAAAATGACTTGGGACTTTGGGAATAACTCATGGAAAGTGTTACGTATGAGGGGCTTATTCCTGTATGCATAACATTTGATTAATCACATTGAAAGTGTTTATTGTTTAAAGGAGAAAAACTTCTGGTGCGCTCTTTTTGAATCTCGGGGTGGAGGGAAGAAAGGGAAGACAAAAAGTAGGGTTGAAAAACCAATTATCTATCTAACAGCAGTACTGGAAGCAGAGATCAATTCCAGTGATGTCTACAAGGGGAACATCATAACAGTTGTGTAACCTTATTGTTATTGATTAAGAATACTTACAGAATAACATCATTGTGGAAAAACTGATCCAGAGTTTATTTTTGAAAAGAAAAAGAAATTAATAAAAGAAAAACAACAGAAATGAAACCGTAGAAAAGTAAAAACAGCAAAACAAAATCAAAGCAGTAAAACAGAAACTGTAATATGGAAGTAATTTCCATACAGCGTTTTGATTTTCAAATTGGTTCTACATAGTTTTTCAAGTGGGAACCGTTAGTGCTATAAGAAAATAATCGCTCTTCTAAGTCCTTTATAATATAAGAATTTGCGCCCAGGACAAAAGCGATTTTAAAAGGACCCAGCCATAATTTTTGAAACTTAGAATGCCTTCCTTTATCAACATGAGTTGAATCCCAAAGAAAGACTTTCTCATTTACCTTAAATCTAACATCTTTTGCGATTTTATTGAAATATTTATTTACAGCTTGTTGTCTTCTCTTTATGTTCTCCAAGGCAAACATCCTTTGTTCCTTTAAAGCCAACAGTGCATTTATCCTTTGAGGGATATTAGAAGAATTTAATTTTTCAATCTGTAGCATCAATCGTAGAGAAGAAAGTTCCAGTGCAGTAGGAATAATAGCTTCTTGACCATAAACAAGCTGAAAGGGAGTGCAACCCGTTCTTACCTTGGTAGTAGTGCGATCTTCCAAAAGGGCATAAGTGAGGAGGGTGTGCCATTGATGAGGCTTATCTTCAATGAGCCTCTTGATAATTATAGCTAGATTTTTGTTAGTAGACTCAGCTTGCCCATTTCCTTGAGGGTAATAAGCTGATGAGGTGAAATGTTTAACTCCCAGCTTAGCTAGAAACTGAATCAGCTTAGCATAAATGAAAGCGGGGTCGTTATCTGTAATAATTTCTAAAGGAATGCCAAATCTGGAGAAAACATTAGTTTCAAGGAAAGAAATAACCTGCTCATCCTGTGAATGTTTAAGTGGGACAGCTTCAGTCCATTTCGTAAAATAGTCTGTGGTTGTCAAGATAAAAACATTCCCTGTTGAAGATGGAGGATTAATAGGACTAATAAAGTCCAGACCCCATTTTGAAAAAGGAAAATCAAGGTGGATAGGTTGCAAAGGCATGGTAGACAGACGTTCTTTCCCAGCAAATTTTTGGCACTTGTCACAAGATCTTGAAAAGTTATAAGAATCTCGAAAAATTGAAGGCTGGTAATAACCTTTTCTGATGATTTTAAAAACAATAGTTTTAGCAAAGAAGTGGCCACTGTTGAGTTGAGGAAAAGGTACAAATAACTTCCTTATTCCCATGGTTTGTGATATAATCTTGATTGACTTTTACATTAATTAAAGATAATTAGGATAGAAAATGATTAAACAGTCTTCTAGAAATATTGTTGAGTAATATTAGATAAATTCTAAAATTCGGTTGGAATTGTTTGATTTTATTGCAGGAATAGACAGATATTGTTAAACTCAAAGATTTTGAAGATACGTAGACTATTGGAAGGTAAATAGATCAAGCACAAAGCAGTTTTGAGGAAGATTGATTCTCTATGGTGTAAACTTTATAAATAGTAAAAGAAATCCTGAGGATCTCTCGATCCTCGGGATGGATTAAATTATCCATATCATTTTAATATATAGAGGGTAATGAATCATAGAAAGACATATAAGAAATTTATCCAAGCATTCAAAACTCGGAATTGCTCTGTACAAGTAGTCTTTTGTAAATGTTGTACCAGTTGTGGAATTAATAGAAGCTTTGGGCGTTTTCACCATTTTGCATACTGAGTTTCTAGTAGCAGTACTTCTGAGGACCGAGGGCCCAGTCTGAAGAAGTTATTGTCTCAATCTGTAATCGTATCGATTTGATTTCAGTTCTATGATTTAAATCTCTTTTACAATAGTTAAAGATGAATGCATGAGTGTGTTGATGTTTTTATAGATCACTTGTGTTGTTTGATTACAGAAGATAGATGTTTCATTTGAATATTATCGATTGTTGTTCCATCTCTCATTGTTGTAGTTTTTTGATCGACAATTCCTCTCATTTTCGCATACGTTGTTCCTTTTATTAAGTTATCATTTGTTGTTCCTTTCACTTAAATTTACAGTTGTTCTTCCTTTTGCTTAATTATGCATTTGTTGTTCCTTCTCAATTTACAGTACTTAGTTGTTTCTTTCCAACAGATTAAATTGCCATTGATAGATCAATTTATTAAGCACTTTCATAAATTCAATTATTGTTTCTTAGTTAGATCAATTCAGAAATTTAATTAAATGCCTTTAATTCACATCATGTTATAGATCAGATTTCAATTCTGTTGAGCATATATTTTAACTTCGGAGTTTTAATGAATGTGAGAGAAACTTGGTTGTTGGTAAACTCAGATTTTCTTTGACTACACGATTTTAGCCTCTACAGCTATCTCCATAGACTTTGTTGATATTCTTGAAATAAAAGACGAATCCACGATTGATAAATTAATGTTAAAACTAAGGTTGTTTTAGGACATCTTTAGAGCCCAACATTTTGGTGTCATTGTCGGGGAGAATGTCAAAGATAGCATAGGTTGTGTCTCTGGAGGATGAGGTAAATAAAACGGAAGGTAAGAACCTACGTAGGCAACAAGTAAAATTCTTATGCCAGTGCCTACCTTCATCTGATACATAGAGGTCATATAGGTACTTAGAATTTTCTGTGAAGTGTGTATGACTAAGAAGAAAGAACCTGAAAAACCAAACCCCCACCAAAAAATACAAAAGGCCATGGCTCGGTGGCCCCTGGAAGAAGAACTTTCGTAGATGACATCATCCGAAAAGTTGAATCTCAAGCTTCAGTTGGACCCCAGGAAAGGTTCTACCTGAATCCCTCAAGCAACAAATTCACCAATTGCAGCCCATGCTGAGGTTCATAGCAGAACTGAAAGGACTGAACAAAGTTTTCAAAATACAGATCTTCCACCTCTTAGCCCTTTAGACAAGGGAAACTCTTGTAATCTGGAAGAAGGAGAAGGGGAGACCAACAGGGTTGCTAAAGCAAACCCATCACCTAATCCTGGATCTCCTGTGATAGGAGAAGGTATACCTAAAATCCCAGAGAGAGGTAGCACGATTAAATCCCCTAGGGGATCAAATAATCAATCACCTCAAATAGGACACCCATGCCAAGAAATTCCTGAAATTCCTAAAGATTATTGGCATATTTTCGACCAAATGGTGCAAAAAAATCAACCACGAGCCCAAACTTCCACTTTCGAATATCTGATAGTTGATCCAATTGCTAATGCCCCCATGAAAGTGATCCCATTACAGAATCTGCCAACATTTCATGGACTAATTTCAAAGGACCCTGATGCGTTCTTATTCGAATTTGATGTCCTCTGTAGAGGATATGAATACACCTTTGAACCCCATAAACTGAAGTTGTTCCCTTCCACCTTGAAAGGAGCAGCTTTGCGCTGGTTTATGGGATTAGGAGGAGGAACCATAAATTCTTGGGATGAAATGAAACAAACCTTCCTCACAAAATATCAGGATTATTGTAGGACCAGGGATCTAAGAGATGAAATCTTTCAAATGACTACAAAATAAAATGAGACACTAGAGGAATATGTTGAAAGGTTTTACTATAACTTGCAAAGATCACCATACGACACACTACCAGGTGAGGTACCTAAAGCCACTTTGATAAAAGGATTGAAGGATGAATGGGTAGAAAAACTGAATTTAATGGGGAAGGGTGATATTTATCAGAAAACTTATGATAATATTTTCTTATTGTGCATCAGGTGCTCACGTGGAAGTACACAGACCAGATCACGAATGCGGCCTCCCCTCACCAGAAATAGCAGCATTACTAGCAGGGGTGTCACCCGAGCCGAAGTTGGTAATCTATTAGAGAATTTCAAAACTAATATTTTGAGTACTCTGACTACACAATTCGATGTGTTGCAGGCTAAGCAGAAACAGGCAGAAGCAGAGCAGTCCTTGGCCATATTTTTCCACCGATGCGGAAAGAAAAATGGCCCGAGGGAATGTCCTTTGGATGTAGTTCGAGTGCGCGTTATCTGTGCCAAATACCATGCAACAGAGAAATGCCCATCACTCCCATGATTAAAAGTTGTCTTTAAAGAGGCATAAGAGGAAACAGAATCGGTATATTTGATGGCCCAGCATCACCAATGGCAGGCTCATCCCCCAGGTATGCTACAAGATCCTTCCTCTTTCTTTTATGGACAGTATAATCAGCAGCAAAATTCTGGAAACACGTGGCAGGGCCAGCCATTTGCTAACCCTACCTGGCAGTCCCAGCAATATCCTACTGCACCCTGGCCAAATCAATCTGCTACAAATCCCACCTAGCCAAACTCATAATACCCTACCCCATCCTGGCAAAATCCAAGTAATAACCCCTATCCTTCACAGTGGACTAGCACAGCTGCCCAAGCCCCCAATTGGAATCAGAACTGGAAGCGCCCCATGGGGATGACCAATCAACCCATGGGGATGGCTCCCCAAGATCATCCCAATTTACAAGCACCACTCCAATTACCCCAAAACCCTCCACCTCAAATGCGTACTCAATTACCAACTCAACCCAATTCAAATCCTAATAATAGGACAACCCAACTTGTACAAATTATCGAGAATTTGGATGGGGAAATCAACTCAGTAGGGTGCAATGAACTTCAGTTGAGGTCAGGGTGCATAATTTCTCCTGAAGAAATTAACACTCACCAAGAGTAGGAGAATGCAAATAATATACAACCAACAATAACACCCTTGACTATGGTCATAACGGAAGAAATAGAACAGGGGGGGAATATAGTCGAGCCACAGAACCGTGATGAGGATGCAACTCCTCCTCCCTTGTTTCCCGAGAGGCTAATGATAGCAAAGCCAGTTGTATATCCTAACTTCGACATTATAGAGGAACTAAAGAATCTCTATGTTAAGATACCACTTCTGCAGGCTCTGCAAGACATCCCAATTTATGAAAAGACAATTAAGGAATTATGTGGGAAGAAGCATGTTAGGAAATCCAAAAATCCATCAACTGTTCATGTGGTGGGAGCCTTGTCGGATCTTATTTTGGGCAAGCAGGAGCCGGTCAAGTATACAAACCCAAGGAATCACGTGGTAATAGTGCAGATTCAGGGTTGTTCTTTTCCAAATACACTAGTAGATTTGAGGGCAGCCATTAATATCCTGACCATCGAGACCTGTAATATCCTAGGTTTCACCTCCTTCGAACCTACTTCAATTATGTTACAATTGATTGATAGATCAATGGTTAAACTAGTCGACACATTACAATATATAGCAATTTCATTCGACCCTTGGGAATACCAAGTTGATTTCCTCATTATCAACCCAAGATGTGGACTCGATGGACACCCATTGATACTGGGAAGGCCATGGCTCGTAACAGCAGATGCATACATAGGATGTTGCATAGGAAGCATGACTATTGCTAGAGGAAGTGCTACAAAGAACCTCATCCTGTATCCTCCAGCTAAACCAAGTATGCCTATTATACATCAGCAGTTGCCACCACCTAGATATCCAGAAAAGAATCTATGATCTCCTCTCACATTTGAAGAATCTCTCAGACTCAAGAACCAACTAGAAGATGATGTGATCAGTAGCTTCATTAACAGCCCAACCATTATAAGCAATCCAACATGTCAAATGTTAAAAGTTGTGTTAGATAATGAAGCACGGGGAGATCCTTTGGAAGCATTGATGGAACAACAGATCCCCACTACTGTTTTCCATAACAACAAATCAGCTGAAATTGCACCAGGGAGGTTTTTGAATATTAATGCTAATTTAAATGAGCAACAACAACACAAATTAATTCAGATCCTTTCTAAATATCAGCAGGCTTTTACTTGGGAATATCCTAACATGAAGGGCATCGATCCCCAACTCTCTACACATCATATCTATATTGAGAAAGATGCTTGACCCATCTGACAGCCCCAATGAAGATTGAACCCTCATCTCAGGGATGTTGTTAAAGAAGAGCTACAAAAACTATTGGATGTTGATTTTATATATCTTATCTCAGATAGTCGGTGGGTTTCCCCACTAATAATCATTCCCAAGAAGAATGGGAAATGTTGAATCTGCGTAGACTACAGAGAACTCAAAAAAGCTACCCAAAAGGACCACTTTCCCTTACCCTTTATTGATCAAGTCCTTGACACTTTAGCAGGGAAACAATTTTTCTCCTTCCTAGATGGTTTTAGTGGCTATAATCAGATCCAGATTGCTTTGGAAGACTAATATAAAACTACATTTACATGTCCCTAGGGTACCTTTGCATACAAAGTATTTCCCTTTGGCTTATGTAATGCTCCAGCCACATTCCAGAGGGCCATTCTGAGCATATTTTCCGATCTAATTAATGAAGGACTTGAAGTTTACATGGACGATTTCACCCCTTATGGCACTGATTTTGATCAAGATCTGAGCAATCTAGAGATGGTACTGGAACGATGCATTGCTACTAGGTTGTGTTTGAGTCATGAGAAATGTCATATGATGATGACCGAAGGTGTGGTACTGGGACACTATGTTTCTGCAAAGGGAATCAAGGTAGACCCAGCAAAAATAGAGGTAATCATTAATCTTCCTACACCCCATACACAAACTGAGGTACGTAGTTTCCATGGCGCTGTGGAATACTACCGCAGATTCATAGAAAAAATTTCAAGAACAGCTGCACCTTTACATGCTTTAACTAGTAATGTGGAATTTCAGTGGTCTGGCAAGTGTGATGTTGCATTTGCAGAACTTAAAAAGGTGGTCTCAACGGCAGCGGTGCTCAGAGGACCAAATTGGAAATTTCCATTTCATATTTCTATGGATGCATCAGATATCACCATAGGCGTTGTCCTTGGACAGGAAGAAGACAAGAAACCTTATGTTATTTATTTTATTAGCAAAAATCTCACTCCTACTGAATTAAATTATACAGTAACAGAGAAAGAATTTTTAGTCGTTATATATGCTATTAATAAACTCTGCCACTATATAACAGGCTATCACGTTATTCTGTATACTGGTTATTCTGCTATTAAATATCTAGCTAACAAACCAATCATTAATGGACAGGTTACTCAGTGGTTATTACTATTGCAGGAATTCAACATTACCATCAAGGATTAGCCTGGAAGAGAGAATCTCGTCGCAAATTTCTTGTCCTGCATACCCAAAACAGATGATTCTATAACAGTGGAGGACCAATTTCCAAACGAACACATGTTCACAGTCACTATTAAAACACCATGGTACGCTGATGTGGCTAATTATCTCACAGCTGGGAAACTACCAACACATCTTTCACCAAGAGAAAGGAAACTGATCATCCAGCACAGTGCACGATTCACTTGGATTGGTGGATATCTATTCCACACAAGGGTTAACCTCCAGATCCGAAGATGTTTAAGGGATGATGAAATTTATGATGTTCTGAAGGCGGGTCATGATGAGCCCTGTGGTGGACATTTTGCAAGATGCAGAACAGGGCATACTATTTTAAACATGGGCTACTACTGGCCCTCAGTATATAAGGATGTGAAGAAGTATGTCCATGCCTACGATAGATGTCAAAGGATGGGTCGACTCGGCCAAGCTAATGAAATGCCCCTATAAGCACAAATAGTCATAGAACCTTTTGAAAGATGGGCATTGGATTTTGTTGGCCCCTTTAATCCAAAATCAAACTAGAAGGCTTATATTTTAGTTGCAACAGACTATATGACCAAATGGGTAGAGGCGATAGCCTTGACAAATGCAACGAAGGAAGCATTCATTAAATTTATTTTTGAAATATTTGTACGCTATGGATTACCTAGGGAAGTAATCACTGATGGAGGGTCGAAGTTTATAGCCCATAGAATCATGGCCACCCTGTGCAATTATCATATCAAGCACAGAGTTACTTCCCCCTACCACCACAAGAAAATGGACAAGTAGAAAGTACCAACAAAGTCTTGGAGGCAATTCTGACAAAAACAGTCTCAACAAACCATCAGAATTGGGCAGTCGAGCTTCCAAATGCCTTATGGGCCTATTGCACGACATGGCATAACACTACTAGTTACTCCCCTTATCATCTAGTCTATGGCAAAGAACCCATCTTCCCAATTGAATTTGAGATCAAGACTCTAAGGATGGCCCAAGAAATTGGATTGGATCTTACAGAGGCACATAAACAGTGCTTACAGTAGCTCAATGAGTTATATGAATCATGCATGTTCGCCCTACAGCGCACAGCTGTTATTCAGTAGCAGAGAGCTAGCTAGCACGATAAACATATCAAGAAGAAATCCTTCCAGAAAGGCGATTGGGCGCTTCTCTATGATTCCAGATTTCAGGATTTTCCTGGAAAATTACAGATGAGGTGGCTCGGATCGTATGAAATCCATGAAGTCCATGATAATGACACTGTCACCAATCACCATCGACGGATCTGGTTCTCCTTTTCTGGTAAATGGACATCGGTTACGACTCTACCATCAGCCACTTTCAAAAGAATCATTTTGCCAAGAAGTAAGTAAGGACCCTATTGTTCATATTTTAACTAGTTGGGAAGGTAACCCAGCACCCTCAACTTCATAAAATGATGATTCTTATCAGAACTGTACACATTGTATATAGTTTTCTTTACATAATTGATTAAGTCTTTTTACTCTTTAAAAGTCACTTGAGAGAATAATAACTGGGAAAGATGACTGTAATGAGTATAATTAGCACTCTTTTTTGTTCCTCGCTCCTACAAAAACTCAGTAAATATAAACCATGTTTTCACAGAAGATGAACATGTCTGCATGATACTAATAGACCATCCAATACTTCGATTATTGAATAAACTTACCCATAGAAATTGAATGAATTTAGTTGATGACTAATCAATCATAGATTCACTAAAACAAAAATGTTTGTGGGAGGTTTCCAATCCCTTAACTAGATGGTTAAAATTTGAACATCATCGTTGTTGTTCACTTAAAATGAAATGATTTTTTTTTCCTTCTTGTGATTGTTGATCCCTTTGCATATGGTTGTCATTCCTTTGAAAGGAAAAATTGTTGTTACATTCGTGTGATTAATGTTCCCTTCATGAGTAGTATCGTCCATTCGAAATAACGATTGTCCTTCCCTTTGTTACACTGCAGTTCCCTTTATAGTGATTGTTGTTCCTTTTTCGGATAGTGTTGTTCATTCGAAAGGAACAATTGTTGTTCATTCTACGTATTTCTTATTGCTATTCTTTTTTCTCAAAAGTCAAGATTCTTTTCTCATGAATAAGCATGCCATTATTACGTCAGTCACTCCTTTGGGTATGACCTTCACTAATTAATTTTCATCGGCACTACTTCTAATGATCATAAGTAATGATTTGTTAGTTTTGTGTGGACTATATAACATACCTTAGCGAATTGTTTTTGGATTAATTTCTCTGAATTATCTTAAAAATTGTTCATAATTCATTAACCACCATAATTCGTTTCTTTCCCCTATATATCTACATATACTTGAATGATAATTTGCCTTCATACTATAATAAGGAGTCTAAAGCACATTTTTTTTACTTGGAATTCTTACACTTCTTACTCCATCCCTCACTCTTAAGGAGTAGACGAGCCTCCCTTGATAGAACCTAAAATAAAATAAAACTAAAAATATAAGTAAAGTAATAAAACATCTCCAACAAAGGATAGGGGGTCTCATCACGGGCCAACCTACCACTATCATTGGATAACAACATAAGTGACATTCCCACTATGGCTACCACACCAGGGCAATGGCCTTTGGCATTTTTTTCGTCAAAGGACAAGAGGTCTCATCACGAGCCGACTTGTTCACTTAAGTTACGATCTAGTGAGTGACATTATCGTTATCTGGCTACCAAACCGGGATAGTGGTATTTTGGGGAAAAGACGATTCAAACTATTTAAAGGCAACCCTATTGAGGTTATGGACGCCTGCTGGTAGCAGTGGATCTACCTGTGGTATCGAAGTTTATCTTTAATACGCCAAGTTTTTTGTGTGTTCCTAGATTTCCTTTCCTAAAAATGAGGTTGTCATTCTAGTTATATCCAATAACAAGGGAGAGTTACAACGTTATGATATGTGGAACATTTCTAAAATACGTGAACAATTTTAAAAATTATTCGGAAGCTTTTTCCTTAAATGTTTTTGAACATAGGTATGTCAATTCGAATTTCCCACACAAAGTGATGATTGTTCATAATTACCGTTAAAGTGGTTTTTGAAAAGTTATTAATGATTTTTTATCCAGCGGCAACAATGGCATAGTAATTACACCTCACTTGAACTACTTGCCATTATTACACTCGTACATTTTGACGGTCGAGGTAGACCTTTCCATTTATGAGGGGGAAGATATTTTGCACATTTACCGATAGATCATAATGATTGTAATAAATGGGAAAACTCACATTTTTATATACACAGTGTTGTTCTATGATATTTTCTATTACTAGTGTTTCAAAAAGATAGTCGAATAAAGGTAACCGAGCAGGAAAGAGCAATTTTACACAGTCTGGGGTGGACAGAGTACTTCAACAGGTTGCAAGGATATGACACGAATATCACGCTCGCATTTTTCTAGAACTTGCAGGGAGGAGTCTCCATGGTTCAAGGCATACGAATTCTGGTCACTGAGGAAATTATAGCAGAGGTTGCAGGCCTCCCCAACACAAGAATACAGTGGATCAGGAAGTATACAGTGCTCAAGGAGGCTGTGGAATATTTCGTGGATCCTGGAGAAGAACCTGATAAAAAGGGGAAGGGACTAAACCCCACGGCTCTCAATGAGCCATGGAGGGAGCTGGAAGGAGTGATAAAAAGGCATATCATCTATGATGGGAGGTACGATGTGGTGCAGTCGCGCCACCTCAAATTGTTAGGAGCACTCAAATAGAGGTTAGTAATCAATTTACCACTTTTTCTAAATTCCATGTTACATGAAGTTTCTGCAAGAACTTAGAAGGCTAAAGACATTGTCACTACAATTAGTCACCATGGACTAGTAAAGTTGATAGTAAACAGGGCCCTAAGCCAAACTCAAATAACTTGGGGTGATATAATCGAGGCCGATAGGCCTCTACAAATGTAACAACCTGAATTACACCATGAAAACCCCCCATAGGGAATTGAGGCAGCGTAGGAAGGGGGAGATAGCGCCCAAATGGAAATTACATTACCCCAACCTAAAATTGAGACAGCACGGGAAGGAGGAGGCAGTGCCCAAATGGAAGTCCCATTACCCTAGCCTAAAATTGAGGTAGACCCTATCTAGCTGGCAGAAATTCAGACCACACAGGCAGAAACATCAAAGAAGAAAACAAAAAGAACAAGTGTTGTTCCTAAAACCTCCACTGAGAAGAGAAGAAGAAGTAAAAGGATAGCACAATCTGAAGAAACCTAGGAAGCTATATAGACAGAACAGCCCTCACAAGAAAATGCTCAGGAAATTGAACAGACAGAACGGACCTTACAGGAAAACACTCAAGGAAATACACACCCATCACTTGAAAGCCTTACAGAATAGTTCTTCAAAAGTTATGAGGTAGATATGGCTCAAGTATTGGAGAACTTAGGGACATCAGTCACCAAAGACACAAGCAGGTCTGAAGAACACCAAGCACCAACTTCCTCTTCAAACCCTGCCTTGGACCTCCCTGACATAGAGATGCCATTCCTCGAAGATACAGAACAACCCGAACCTCACACTAAGGTAAACAACCATGTAGAACAGACAGAGCACACAGAAGAAACAGAGGAACAGTCATTGGTTGATCAAGGTGAGGAAAACCCTGACAGTTCCCATAAACATAAAACAGCAGGCAAAGGCCACAATAAAATTAGAAAATTACAACAGGAAAACAAGTTGTTGAGGAGAAGGGTTAAAAAAATTAAAGTACTAAAGAAGAAAGTTGGTAGACTCAAGAAAATAATTAAATAATTAAGGAAACAATTGGAGCAAGCTGATAAGGCCTATGAAAGGAAGAAATCCAAAAGGACTAGAACACAAGGAAGGAACCGAATTCTTAGGAGGACAATCCATACAAGTTCTGTTGGAACACAGACAGAGTTGCATGCCCCCGAAGAAACAACAGAGATAGAAGCTCAAACAGAGATTCCAGCAGCAGAGGGAGCATATGTTCAAAATGAAGAAGTGATTCCTTTGGAAACACAGGAAATGGAAACTCAAATAGAGATTCCAGCAGCAGAAGAAACAGCTTCCCAACCTGAGGAAGTGATTCCTACAGATTTTTATGCTCCTTTAGAGACAATTGATGCAGAGACCCAGACAGATGCCCGAGCCACTAAAGAGACAGTTTTTCAGACTGAGGAAGCATTCCAGTCTCTTGAACAGAGTGCCATTATTGACAGGTTGGAGGCAGAGTTGGTGCAAACCCAACAGACCCTAACTCGGTGCAGGAGTGAGATGGTAACCATGGCAGAGCATCAAGAATTTGCCAAACAACTTAAAGCCATGTCAACAACAGAAAACGAGACTTTTTTTGATCTCACCAGAGCTCAAGGGAAGGTAAATAAAGTACAGGGCCAGTTAGATAAAGCTTTGGAGAAAATCAAAGAAATTTTCTCTATCTATACTGATGCAGTAGATTGCAGGGCTCCTGCTATTAATTACACCTTGTTTTTATTGGAGCGTTATTTGTTGTTGAGGATAAAAGCTATTAGAGTAGGTAAACCAATTAAGTTCACCATTTTTTATGAGTTTGTTTCATGCTTTAGAGAATAAGAAGAAAAAGTGCAATACTTTCTATGTGAGCTATACCTCCACAACTTTATCTTTGAAGAAAACATAAAAGAGAACCCTGGTCCCTTTATTGGGGACATACAGTTCCAAGCATTCTTGTCTTTTACCAAAAACCAAACCAGGTGGTCTAAAGAACACAAGATCTTCATGAAAAGGGAGATTGTGCTAGACCTATGGATCAGAGGGGAACCTCCTAAATCCTTCACAGTCGTCATGCAGCACAGAACATTCATGAAGAGGGAAGGGGTTGTAGACTCTTTAACTCTTATCCACCAATAGGTTATACGTTCAGGTATACCATATTTTAGGGTGCTTAAATAAGAAGCTCTTGTTGCTTCCAAACTAATATGGGATGCCTCCCCAAATGAAGTCAAGAGTAGGGAACCCTTTGACTTCAAAAACTTTCATGCAACCACCTTTAGGGTGGAAAGGTATACCAGAATGATCCCGGATGAAGGACCTATTTGGATTGGGTGCAGATATAGTCCTATTATTTGGTATCCTCCAGAGGGTTACTAGAGAGATTATCAAAATAATAGGAAGAGGGAAGAAGTTGCTTTTGAAGATCTCATAAGTAAGAATGGGTTCAGGAAACATAGTGAACCAACCTCTCCTCCTTACAGCATCACTGCTTTACATGTAAGATCTATGCTTGCATGAGGACATGCAAGAAGGTAAGATGGGGGGTATGTTGAGTTGAGGAAAAGGTACAAATATCCTCCTTATTCCCATGGTTTATGATATAATCTTGATTGACTTTTCCATTAATTAGAGATAATTAGGATAGAAAATGATTAAAAAGTCTTCTAGAAATATTATTGAG